>JAMPIV010009954.1:0-243387 GCA_024509875.1 Oreohelix idahoensis | reverse complement strand
GCATAGGCCTAAGTTATCAGACAGTTAAATCAACTTCATCTAAACAAGTTATGTGTAAAATTTTTTTTTAAAAATGAATACTTACCTATACAAACAGGAAATTAATCCTACGAACAATAGGCCCGACTCAAAAAAGATTTCCGTGCTGCGTAAATCGTTCAAAATAATCAGTAACCTCGCGCTAGCTTTAGCGAAAAATTGTGAATGAACACGCCACGCACATCCCGCGGCAATTGAAAAATAGGCAGCTTGATTTTCATTGGTTATTTTTTTTTTATCCACTTGGCTTAAAATCTCGCCGAATCTCATGACGCAAATTGTGTAGTGGCACAAGATTTATATGTATATTTAATAATTAGGCGAAAAAACCCGTACAGACCCGTGTACGGCCCGTACACATCTGAAAACGCAAACACCCCGTACAGATTATGGGTAAACCTTTAAGTGTGGCATGTATGGTCATAAGCAGCTCTAAAACAAAATCCATGGTGATAACACGAGAAGAAAGAAAACATTAGATTAAGTTGGGAGAACAGGTCCTGGAGCAGGTCGACCACTTTAAATATCTCGGAGCTATTATAGACCGAAAGGGAGGCATCAAAGAAGAGTTGGCCACTCGAAAAGCAGCGGCTGGGAGACTTTTTCAGGCCATAAATCGTGGATTCCTCAGCAAGAAAGAGGTTGGTAAGAAAACGAAGATGGCTGTATACCGCGTCCACCTATGTCCCAGTCTTGACATATGGATGCGAGTCGTGGGCAATGACTACAACCCACAAAAGCCAGATCCAAACCTCAGAAATGAGGTATCTGAGGAAAGTGGTTGAAGTAACAAGAAGAGACATGGTCCGCAACCAGACGATACGTCAAGGCCTAAAATCCCACCCGCTGCAGACCCAAATAGAACAGTCCCAACTGAGATGGTTTGGCCATGTCTGCAGAATGGGAGAAGATCGGCTACCACGACAAGCATGGGAAACAAAGAGCCAGGGATCCAGACCTCCAGGACGACCCAGAGTCCGCTGGGAGGACAACATTAGACAATCTTTAAAGGACCGAGGACTAGAATGGAACCAGGCCAGGAAGAAGACAGCTGATAGAATGGTCTGGCGCTCTCTCTTCCAAACCTCTACACCTCACGGTAGAAGGGGAACGACTAAGTAAGTAAGTAAGTAAGTGTACTTTTACAACCCCACCTTTCACCTTTGTCAAGCCACCGTGCATTGTAGTGACCTCCCCTTGTAATGAAAGAGAACCTTTACCTAGTCAAACATAACCAAGACAACCGTTACAAAGGAAGGTCACTATAATACATATTACACACAAAGGTATGTTTCAGGCATTCGTAAGAAATAAAGAAGTATAAAACTAGACAACAGAAGTGATTGGCTCACTGGAGAATCGAACCCAGGACCTTCCAAACTATAATACACATTTCTACAGAGAACCTTTCCTGCATTTTTATTTGTTATTTCTGAATTTAGTTGATTTTTTTTATTTCTTATAAGGCTTATTAGACATGGACAGATTTCTAATTTAAAAAAAACGTAAGTAGGATGATGACAATGAATCAAGTGTAGCTGGCACTAGTTTTGGTAGTATAGCACAAAGTACAGTTAGTGTTAGTTCTAAAACTGTTGTGCGCTAGTGTAATGAAGACGATTTGTCTTTCAAATTCATTTCATCTGGAGAAGAGCAGCAGTGTGTTGCTTTGCTTGTGGTGAGAAACTGGCAAACCAAGCTATGGTTCTAAGTAAGATGACACCTTTTACACAAAGCACTCACATTTATGCGAGAAACCAACTGAATATTTTAATAGGCTTATAGCTGATCAAACATGCCAGGATAAACAATGGACCAAAATCACAACTATTTCTGACAAAGATCAAGGAGCAAGCTATGCCGTTGCCGAAATCATGGCAAAAAAAAAAGATGAAATCACAGACAGTTGCTGAGTCAGTAATTTTACAAGACTATTGCAAATATTATGTTTGGTGAGGATTATGAAAGAGAGATTTTAAAAATCTTTACTAGTTGGTGTACACAAGATATGTCTCAAGACAGTGAATCACAAGTGATAGCTAACATTACAGTAACCAATTTTTTTGCCATCCATTTGGATGAGTCAACTGACATCACTGGAAAAGCTCAACTCCTAACATTTAGTCAGTTTGTGTGTATTGGAGACATAATTGAACAGTTAAGTCTTTACACACTGTTTCTTGCATAGTGAGGCAGTAGTACCTGAGCTCCATAAAAGTATTCGATGAGATGATCAAAATGGTTAACTACATCAAGAGTAGGCCATTAAAATCAAGGGTTTTTCAGCACTGCGTTCTGTCATGAAAGCCCCTACTGCACAAAATTTATATGAATATAAATTGTTAACATTATATGAAAATAAATTATTAACAGTCTTGAGAAATACAGACAGCAGCTGGGAGACTTTTTCAGGCCATAAATCGAGGATTCCTCAGCAAGAGAGAGGTTGGTAAGAAAACGAAGATGGCTATATACCGCTCCACCTATGTCCCAGTCTTGACATATGGATGCGAGTCATGGGCAGTGACTACAACCCATAAAAGCCAGATCCAAACCTCAGAAATGAGGTATCTGAGGAAGGTGGTTGAAGTAACAAGAAGAGACATGGTACGCAACCAGACGATATGTCAAGGCCTTAAATCCTAGCCCCTGCAGACCCAAGTAGAACGGTCCCAATTGAGATGGTTTGGCTATGTCTGCAGAGTGGGAGAAGATCGGCTACCACGACAAGCATGGGAAACGGAGAGCCAGGGATCCGGACCCTGGGGACGACCCAGAGTCCGCTGGGAGGACAACATTAGACGGTCTTTGAAGGACTGAGGACTGGAGTGGAACCGGGCCGGGAGGAAGACGGCCAATGGGATGGTCTGGCACTCTCTCTTCCAAACCTCTACACCTCACGGTAGAAGGGGAACGACTAAGTAAGCAAGTAAGAAATACAGATTGATATTATTTTTTAAAATAATGCAATAACAAGAACTTTAGCTATTGAATTTTTAAACACAATCTTAATACTCATTTTTTTAATGATAAAATATCTCCTTAAAAAAGCTGATGGTGTGCCTTGACAATTTTATCACCTTGTTCAGTGTGCTGTGAGTTGAAACTGGTTGAAAATCACTGCTGTATGTATGTATATTATAGGTATATATATATATATATATATATATATATATATATATATATATATATATATATATATATATATATATATATATATCTGCCTAACTCCAGGAGACCGCCACAGATTATGCACTAAGTCAAGTACAGCAGTTCCCTTTGGTGAGGTTTGAGGTGACCATAGTAAGTTTATTTATTTGGTACTTGTGGCTTTAATGTAAGGGCATTTTGTTGTGACGCACTCTCCCTTCAGCAGGCGTTCTAGGTCTTAGCTGCCTTTAGGGAAGTACCTAGTTTTTATATTAATTTTTATTTAGATTCTTACGTGTCCTATTTAGCCCTCACTTTCTTTCCTTTCCCTGGTGAGGGCCTTGTGGCCCAACATTAGCTATTTTCTTTGTCTTTTGTCCTCGTAAGACGAATCACTTTTTTTTTCAATTTTTTTTTTTTCATACTCATCCATCCTAATGTAAAGGCAAGAGATTAAAATTGACATGAAGTGGTATAATGGTGTCATGCCTGTGAAACATGGACAGTGTATAGCAGACACGCCAAGAAGCTTAATCATTTCCACATGAGCTGTCTTCGCAGGGTACTCAGGATCAAGTGGCATGATAGAGTATCAACAGAGCACATATCTCAAGCATCTACACATTGCTGCAGAGGGCCCAAACTAGATGGGCAGGACATGTTGTTCGCATGCCCGAAAAACGCCTCCCAAAGCAGTTGATGTACAACGAACTCTCTGTGGGTAAGCGAACAGTAGGGGGATAAAAGAAACGCTTCAAAGACACACTGAAAGCATCGTTGAGCAGCTTCAAAATTGATGTCTCCTCCTGGGAGACTATCGCACATGATCGCTCTGCCTGGCGGACAAACATTACTCAAGGCGCTCGCATTGCAGAACAGAATCTAGCTGATAAGGCAGAAGGCAAGCGTGCTGCAAGAAAAGTCAGAATGCGCAGCAACACTACTATCGACTCTAACCATGTGTGCCCCGTATGTGGCATGGCCTGTAGGGCCAAAATAGGATTAATTAGCCACATGAGATCACGGCACTGATGTCTCACAATTCAAGTCTGAAGCTGTCGCCATCTTCGCTTGCGATGGGCAACTATTATTATTATTATGAGTATGAAGTATAACATGAATAGTGAAAAGGATTCTTGCATCTGAAATTAAATAAGACATGGTTATTATAATTTCTTTAATGATTGTAGAAAATTGATTTTTTTCACCCTTTGATATCTCTTGTCATTATACCATTACAATCCTAGCCTTACCAAGTGTACGTGATATTTTAAACTAGTTTGCTATCTCAACTTTTGTCCTGTTAACAGTTAACACTGACAGTCCTGTTAACAATTAACATTGACAGTCCTGTTAGCAGTTAACACTGACAGTCCTGTTAACACTGACAGTCCTGTTAGCAGTTAACACCGACAGTCCTGTTAGCAGTTAATACTGACAGTCCTGTTAGCAGTTAACACTGACAGCCCTGTTAGCAGTTAACACTGACAGTCCTGTTAGCAGTTAACACTGACAGCCCTGTTAGCAGTTAACACTGACAGTCCTGTTAGCAGTCAACACTGACAGTCCTGTTAGCAGTCAACACTGACAGTCCTGTTAGCAGTTAACACTGACAGTCCTGTTAGCAGTTAACACTGACAGCCCTGTTAACAGTTATCACTGACAGTCCTGTTAGCAGTTAACACTGACAGCCCTGTTCACAGTTAACACTGACAGTCCTGTTAGCAGTTAACACTGCCAGTCCTGTTAGCAGTTAACACTGACAGTCCTGTTAGCAGTTAATACTGACAGTCCTGTTAGCAGTTAACACTGACAGTCCTGTTAGCAGTTAACACTGACAGCCCTGTTAGCAGTTAACACTGACAGTTCTGTTAGTAGTTAACACTGACAGTCCTGTTAGCAGTTAACACTGACAGTCCTGTTAACAGTGACAGTCCTGTTAGCAGTTACCAGTGACAGTCCTGTTAGCAGTTAACACTGACAGTCCTGTTAGCAGTTAACACTGGCAGTCCTGTTAACACTGACAGTCCTGTTAGCAGTTACCAGTGAAAGTCCTGTTAGCAGTTAACACTGACAGTCCTGTTAACACTGACAGTCCTGTTAGCAATTAACACTGACAGTCCTGTTAGTAGTTAACACTGACAATCCTGTTAACAGTTAACACTGACAGTCCCGTTATTGCCTAGTTTTTGTTACAGTGTTATTGCATATCTTATTGTTTTTTGTTGTGTGTTGTAATTTCTATGTTCAGAGAAATGGTTGTTGGTATATACATATTTTGTGTGTGTGAAGTTCTTGCTTCCAGTGTGAATTCTTGACATAATCAGTTATAATGAATGACCTAACTGAATGTTAATGATCCTGTTTTAGACAAAAAAACATTTACTTCACACTTCCACATAATCACACATCACAACATGTGAACTGCTTGTAATATTTTCTGTCATAGAAAAAAACATTGGACGACCTAAAGAAGTCTTTAGAGTCTTGCAAGAAAAATTTGCAGGTAATTAAACTATTTTTTCCCTCTGAAATATGTGATGTTGCCAGATTTCACATAATTTTACTTAGCAAATGTTATCATACATTCAGCCAGCATATTAGCAAATTTTATCATACATTCAGCCAGCACTTTTAGGTTATTTGGTAGAAGATCATCTACATCCATACATGGAGGCATATCTGGAGTCATCTTTATATGAACACCAGCTATACACAATATACATATGTGGAAGTGAACATCTATCTGTGCGGCTAATTACACCCTCACTGACTCTCGAAATCATCCACACACTTCCAGGGATTCCCCCTGTGGTGAAACTTGTTGAGAACCCAGCATTGCACACTAAACTTGGAGATGTCACTTGAGACCCAGACATGATTCTTTGGCTTTGACCAGATTGACTGCATGTAGGAGGATCTCACTATGGACCCAGTGATAGGTAGGGGGAATCTGAGAAGTGGCTCTGTGCAGGGTGTAACAATACCTTGGGAGAGCCCAGAACCAGAACATAGTTGGAGAGCCCCCTTGGATGGCGGGGAATGCACAGTATGCCTCACGTTTGTTACTCCTCGTGTAGGACCAGATGTGATGATCCTTTAAATGCAATCCAAGCTGGAGAAACTGGAGCTCATGACTTCAACTCAACACGTTTCCAAATGGCAGAAAATCCACAGGAAAAGCCTAGATCTACAGTGTAGATAATAACAAGGAGTCTTCAACTTGGTACTTGCTGCAAAAGAGCGAGAAGCTCAGCAGTCCTAGTTAAACAACAACAATCATCTATATCCATTTTGTCTGTCTGCTACTTTCATTAACATTTCTGAGATGGAAGAATAATTTACTATAAGAACATTATGAAAATTGGATATATACTTTAACTTTAAAAAAAAATATACTTATAGAGGATGAAGAAATTAAGCTTTCCAGTTTTTTGTTATTGTCATTATTCGGAGTTGACATAATTGCACTCCGGGCAAACCCATAGGTGCTCAGTCTCCATCAGTATATGTTGAAGAGTGTGAATGTTAACTGTTCCTGTAGCTCGCTGGTTGTAAACACGACTGATGCATCCGCTCATACGTCCATTTCTACTAGTCTTACGTTTGATGCCAAATTCCAACAGTCTTAACCTTGATGATTCATCTATTGCAGTGTCATTCTCTAACAGGTGATCATTAATTGTTCTCAGTATATCTTCCTTAACCATATCTAGTGTCCCCACTATGGATGCTCTTGATGCTAGTCTGTCAGCTCTTTCATTACTACATACCCCAGCATGACCAGGACAGTATACCCACACCAGCTTTTGTAGACTGGAAGCTTCTTTGAATGTTTTACATTCATGCCTCAACCAACCCCTTTGAACCTTCTGAAACAGTTTTTTAAAATATTTATGTCCTGAATTACAAATAAATTAATGAGAAATGAGGAGAAACAGATTGGTTTAATGTAAAGCCATTAATGGAAATGGATAAATGTTACTGCATACTTGAATTTGATGCTGTTATTGTAGTGAAAAGGGATTGAAATACTATGATAAGATCATCAGTGAGGATCTAATGGAAAGAACCAGACAAATACCTGTAGAGCAAGAGATGGGGAAAAGATACTATCATTGGATAAGAAACACATTGAAAAAACAAGGTAGTCCTTGCTCTGGAATCTGCAGGGTAAGAGAAATAGTAGAAGAAAAAAAATAACATGATGAGGGCATTGAAGACATGTGAGGGAGACAGAAGACATGTGAGGGAGACAGAAGACATGTGAGGGAGACAAGACATGAGAGGGAGTCAGAAGACATGTGAGGGAGACAGAAGACATGTGAGGGAGGCTGAAGACATGTGAGGGAGACAGAAGACATGTGAGGGAGGCAGAAGACATGGAAAGACCTTGAAGTAATGACACAGGATGACATATTTGTTAAGGGCCTATGCTCCACAGGTAACTGAATGGTAATTAGTGAACAAATTGTAGTGAAAGGGGGCAGCTTATACAAATAAAATTGTAAGCAAAGACAGCATATCAGTTTCATTTAGTTTTCTTAAATAGATCATAATGGGGTTATGGTTTAACTAGTATTGCTGACATGCATATCAGTATTAATTAAACAATGAGTATGTTTTTTTTTTAAAGTGTTTTAATATATACAGATAACCAGGTTACTTAATTAAATTTCCCTTCAAATGAAATAGCACTTTAAATGGATTTAAAAATCACTGAGAAGGAAATTACAATTTAAGTAATATTTAAATTCTGAGAGTAAAAATACTTCCATAGCAGAAACTGCCATCAGAAAGTGAACATATGTACATTTTTTTTTGTGTTTGAAACTTCATTTATGTGGTTTTTCCCTTGGCAGTGCATGAGGTATATTTTGACAACAATAACTTTTGGTTTGGAGAAGTTGCCTTTTCCTGCATAGTGGGGACACTGGACATGGTGGGATCACCTGCTGGATAATCCACTGCAATGGATGAATCAACAAGTCTGAGGCTGTTGGAGTTTGGCATCAAACGTGGGACTAGCACAAATGGATGTGAGAGAGGATAATAATAATAATAATAAATTCTTTAAGCACCAAACACGGCGCATAAGGCAGAAACCAGTGCTCTCCAGGTTGTTCGTTGTGATGCCACTCCTCTTAACTCTTGCACATTATTTAATCCCAACGTTCTTCCTTCTCTTATTATTGTTCTTCTGAGTGTTTCTTTTGGTCTTCCTTTTTTCCTCTTACCCTCAGGAACCCAAGTGAGTGCCTGTAGTGGTATTCTATGCATAGAGAGAGGATGCATCCGTCATATGTACAACCAGCATGCTACAGGTACAATTAGCATTCATACTCTTCGAAATTTGCTGAGGGAGACTGAGCATCTATGGGTTTGCCTGGAGTGCAGTGAGGTTGATTTTGAATAACAATAACAATCCCTGGCCCTGGTGAAGTTGCCGCATGAGGACAGCACTCTAACCACTTAGCCAGTCGGACGTTGATAGTCTACTTACTTAGTCATCCCTCTTCTACCGTGAGGTGTAGAGGTTTGGAGCAGGGAACGCTATACTAGCCTATCGGCTGTCTTCCTTCTGGCCTGGTTCCAATCTGGTCCTCCATTCTTCAGAGATTATTTAATGTTTGTCCTCCCAGTGGACTCTGGGTCATCCTGGAGGTCTGGATCCCTGGCTTGTAGTTTCCCATACTTGTCGTGGTAGCCGGTCTTCTTCCATTCTGCAGACGTGGCCAAACCATCGTAGTTGGGACTGTTCTACTTGGGTCTGCCGTGGCTGGATTTTCAGGCCTTGCCTTATCATTTGGTTGCAGACCATATCTCTTCTTGTTACTTCAACCAGCTTCCCCAGATACCTCATTTTTGAGGTTTGGAGCTGGCTTTTGTGGACGCTGATAGTAATTTAATAAAATTTTTAAATGATAATGTAAATTGAACATAATAATTGTTATATCCTAAACTACACAACACTGACTGAGGGAGGTAGTCATTAAAATATTTGAGATTTAAAAAACAATTAAAAAACCCACTTATACCAAGGTGCGTGAGTGGTTTAGTGGTTAGAACCTTTGCCTTCCAAGCAAACGTTCTGCGTTTGATTACTATGGTAGGTCTTTTTTTTTTTTTTTAAATTCTGCAGTCTGTCTTCAGTTTTATGAGTGTTTTGTTAATTATAGTTGTTTCCAAATGTCTGTGAGTGTTGACGGGCTTGCAGGTGAAGGGTGGAAGAAAATGGAAAGGAAGAAACTTATTGCAGGAGAAATGATGCTGTTCTCAGGACATGAAATCATACTCCATGATTGTTTGCAGTTATATCTTTATGCATTACAAATAAATAGCATAACATTTTCATATCAGTTTCAGAGCACAGATCGGAAGAAGTCATGCTGAAGTCCTTGGCTGAGCACAAGAATTTGGAGGATAAACAAAATAAATTAAAATCAGAGATCAAGGCAGAGGTTTGAAAATATGTAACTTTAGGGATTACACATTGTCATCGTTGATGTTACTGTCTGTTTAGTGAGTGGTATATGCTTTGTGTGCTTTTGTCATTAAAAATTCTGTTTAATTCATTTGTTTTGTCTGTCCACCTGTGCCATTAAGCACTGTGGGGAAGACCATTTTCAATTATTGAATGAGATAAGTTGCTTTGCTCACGTCGTGTCATGTTTCTTCGGTATTTAAAAAACTTTTATCTTGCCTTTTGCCTCGTAGTTTCCAAGTCTCTACATAGTACTACTGCTTCCTCAGTTCTGTCGTACAAGGTGATTAATATGAGGCTGGCAACCTCATGTATAACATATTGCTATAGAAACCATGGCTGCAAGAGTATGTGAATGTTTTGTGCAGTTTTCCTGCAAGGGGGACAACAACAGTGGTGACTCCATGCTCCATTGGGAGCAAAAGGGAAATAATGATGATGATCCTGCTATTTGGCATATCATTGGTCTCTGTCCAGATCTTCATGAAGGCACAGACTTAGGTCGTCCATTGTATTTTATGTTTTACTAAGACTGCACATGAGATCCTGCATTTTGATTATTATACTAATGCAACTATGAAAACAACTTTCGCTGTTGAAAAATAATACTATCCAATTTTCATTGAACTGTGTTAAAAGTAAAGTTGTCAAAAAAAAATCGGCCTTAAAAAAATTAGTCCACAAACACTGAGGGATCATCAATTACAGGGTGTGAAGTGTGGGCTCTCCCAACACACCTTTAAATTTAAGAGAACTGCAATGAAAGCCTGTTAGATATTGGTTTAAAGAATTCAAGGATAAACCATGAAAATGTTGAACCAGGAACAGTTAGAAAAAATAAAGGAGCTTATTATTGTGAATGTCTGATTAGACGTAAATGGTGTGAGAACCGATTCATAGAGTAAATATCAAGAACAAGAGTTGTAGTATAAGACAGAAAAAGACATGGAGAAGGAATAGGTCACATTATGAACAGTTGTTCCAGGGCTAGACGTCACCAAATCTAGTCTGTGAGCCAAAGCACTATTTCAGTTATCTGTGGTGATACCTTCACGGTATTAAATGTCGTAGCATATTAATAACAGTGAGTGATATTATGACGTCATCGTCTACTTTGCATAGAAATCTTGATATACTTGTCGAAAAAATGGATTAGTTTACAATTAGTAACGACAGAGCTGCCACTACGCATGCAAAACAGTCCAAAAATGTAAGCTTGTGACGCGTTTGTCAACAGAACCAATGAGACTAAAGTCTCTAGGGTCAGACTTTTATACCATCCGTCAACGAGGAAAGAAGTAACCCCAGTTTAGAAGAAAGAAAAAACATATTGATGTCCTCAAATAGAAGATGACGTTCTCAAAGCATAGACTGTACTGCAAACATGGTCTCATAGAATTTACTATGGGGACTTAACTCTCTTCAGACCTGATATTTTGTATCATTTTCTCATACTCTGACATATCTGACTTCTAATGTTCCTTGATACATTATAATTTGAAGTCTACCCAAGAGTGTAATACATCAAATTGTTTGTAATTGAACAGACTACCATATTTAGATGTAAAATTAATATTTAAAAAATTTATATTTTTAGTGAGTTTTAAAAAATTGAAGGAAAGGCAACAGGAAAAATACACAAAAATTATAAACATGATATTTCACAAAGAAGAAAAAAATAAAGTATTATCAGAACAATTAACAACAGTCATATTTTATTGTAGTCTGACCATTTCTGCATTATATGTTACATTTCCAAAACAATCCAACATTAAATAATAAAATTATGCAAATTTTTGAAATGTTACATAACTAGGCTTTTCCTAATAAAAAAAAATCTTCCACTGAATACATTACAGTTATTATAGGTAGCTGCAACATCTTAGCTAAAATAATGAAATATGACTTCTTCAGTAGACATATTTCTAGTGTAACACTGTATGATCACTAACACATAAGTAAAATCAGTTATGAGGGTGACATAATAAACACTCGACCCATCTTTATACATTTCCTACTAAGGCTTGTGGTATTCTGATGGACAATTCCTACCTCCATGAAAACATAAAAAAAAAATATCACAAACTTACTTACTACTTACTTAGTCGTTCCCCTTCTACCGTGAGGTGTAGAGGTTTGGAAGAGAGAGCGCCAGACCATTCTATCAGCTGTCTTCTTCCTGGCCTGGTTCCATTCCAGTCCTCGGTCCTTCAAAGATTGTCTAATGTTGTCCTCCCAGCGGACTCTGGGTTGTCCTGGAGGTCTGGATCCCTGGCTCTTTGTTTCCCATGCTTGTCGTGGTAGCCGATCTTCTCCCATTCTGCAGACATGGCCAAACCATCTTAGTCGGGACTGTTCTATTTGGGTCTGCAGCGGGTGGGATTTTAGGCCTTGACGGATCGTCTGGTTGCGGACCATGTCTCTTCTTGTTACTTCAACCACTTTCCTCAGATACCTCATTTCTGAGGCTTGGATCTGGCTTTTGTGGGTTGTAGTCATTGCCCACGACTCGCATCCATATGTCAAGACTGGGACATAGGTGGAGCGGTATACAGCCATCTTCGTTTTCTTACCAACCTCTTTCTTGCTGAGGAATCCTCGATTTATGGCCTGAAAAAGTCTCCCAGCCGCTGCTTTTCGAGTGGCCAACTCTTCTTTGATGCCTCCCTTTCGGTCTATAATAGCTCCGAGATATTTAAAGTGGTCGACCTGCTCCAGGACCTGTTCTCCCAACTTAATCTGATGTTTTCTTTCTTCTCGTGATATCACCATGGATTTTGTTTTAGAGCTGCTTATGACCATCCCTCTCTTCTCTAGCTCTTCCTTCCAGACTTGCAGGTTGGATTGGAGATGTGCCTCTGATTTAGCAATCAGGGCAACACCATCAGCAAACGCCAGCTCCGAAATACAGACCCGTCCCATCTTCCAGCACCCCACCGAACACCTTCCCGTTCTCTCCCTACACGCCTTGATGACATCGTCCATAAGGAGTATGAAGATGTAAGGTGATAGGATATCACCCTGTCCTACACCAGTGGTGGTCCCGAACTCTTCTGACTTATGGTTTGCCGTCCTCACATAATCTCTGCAAGACCTGTAGAAGCTCTGTATAGCATGAATCAGAGGTGCTGGAATATTCTTCCTTGCCAAACAGTCCCAAAGTCTGCCCCAGGGGACCCTGTCAAACGCCCCCTCCAGATCCATGAAACAAAGATGGATCTCACTCCTACACTCAAGGGCCCCTTCACCCAGCCGTCTGAGTGTGAAGACCAGGTCTTGAGCACCTCGGTTTGCTCGGAATCCGCACTGGACCCCATCCAACTGTGGCTCAGCCAGGCGTCGGAGTCTCTGCTCCAGGACCCCAGAGCAGACCCCACCAGGAACACCGAGAAGGGACACGCCTCCACTGTCTCCACACCGCCGATTGTCACCCTTTCCGAAAACTGGTGCCATGATGGCAATCTCCCAATCCTTTGGTATGGTCTTGTTGCACCATGCTGCCTGTAGGACCCTTAAGAGTAATAGGTCGCCTGATGCTCCCATGTACTTAACCATTTCTGGTGTTATACCATCATGCCCTGCTGCTTTGCCCATCTTGATTTTCTCCAATGCTGCCTTCAGTTCTTCCATCTTTATGTCATCTTCATCACCATTTGTTTCAACTTCTGTGCTAGTGGTTATCGTTTCTGATGCTTGACCTTGCTCACCCTCAAGGAGTTCTGAGAAATATTCTTTCCATCTTTCCATTACTTCCTTCGGGGCAGTAAGCAATTTGCCTTGCTTGTCCTTTATAAATTTGAGAGGGCATTGTTTTTCTTTCCTCATGTTCTTTAGGGTCTTATAGAACAATTTCTGGTTTTCTTGTGCATCTTTTTCTAGCTTTTCTCCAAATTCTTCCCAGGACTTTTGTTTTGCTGCTAGCACTTTGTTCTTTGCTTCTGTTCTGAGTGTCACATATTCTCTATATTTTTCCATTTGTCCTGTTGTGTTTTTAGCTCCTAAGTATTGTTTCCATGCCATTTTCTTCTCTCTTATTTTCAGTCAACGCTTTAACAGATTGCAAGTGCCTAAGCCTAGGCTTGACTTATTCAAGAAAAGCTTAGCGTACTCTGCTGCTCATCTTTGGAGTTGTCTTCCACATAACCTAAGAAACAACCTCAGTCCCTATTCATACAATCACAGACTTTTTGAATACTTTCTGAATTCTGATTACATGCCCCCCTAATCGGATTATCTTTTCTTATAACATCAACTGTAGGTTCTAATGATGATGTTTGTACTTTTCAACATATGTTATGTCATGCTTATAATTCATCATCATGTGACGTATTCTTTCCAGAACGTTGTCTCCATTACAGCTGCTCTGAACGCATCACGATTCTGGGCAAGTCGACCTGCATCAGCCAAAGACAAGTTCAGACTCTCTGTGATGTCCTGGGTTAATATTAATGTTAATATGAGTGTGCTATATTATTATTTTACTTTACGTTGAATTTCTTGAAATTGACATGTAACATGCATATGAGAATAAATGAATTTCAGTATGAAAGGTGAGCGAAAGGAAGGGCAGAATGTTAGACGGGCCTGCGTGCCCAATTCTCAACCCTTTGAAAATAAAGTTCGTTCGTTCGTTCGTTCTTTGACTTCCTCTGTCCACCAAGGTGTCCTCTTTCTCTGGTTCCCAAGTCGGACTTCACCGCATGCTTCTGCAGCAGCTGTCTTTATGATATCCTTGAATTTATTCCAGAGGGTTTCCAAGTCATCAGGTCGTTCTTCTGTGTTGCTCACTGCTGTAGCAATAAGCCCCTGATATCTGGTCTTAGTTTCTGGCTCTCTCAGCTTGTAGGTCCTAATGCTCGTTTCTCCTGCTCATTTACTTGGTTTCTTGCGTGATGTTGGGCAGTTCCTAGGCTGATCAACTCTTTCAGTTGTTCGTTTGATTGTTAGCAGGTAGTGATCACTTCCAATCTCTGGCCCCCTCCAGACTCTTGCATCTCGGACATATCTGAATGAGCTTCTCCGAACAATGGCATAGTCGATCACTGACTTCTCATTCTTGGTTGGTTCACATCTAGTGTATGCATGTATGCGCTTATGGGGGAACTTTGTGTTTGTAATGATCAGATTCTGCTCACTGCAGAATTTAAGGAGTCGCTTTCCATTGTCATTGAGAGTATCTTCTCCATATCTTCCGATAACTCCACCCCATCTAGCATGGTCATTTCCAACTCTGGCATTAAAATCTCCGAGCATGATAACTTCATCTAGGCAGTCATCCACTGTCCTTTGAAGCAGCTCGAAGAATTCCTCCTTGACCTCTGCTCTCTCATCCTCATTTGGCCCATACACTATGACCAGGTTGACTGTGGTTTCTCCTTCTTTTAGTTTTACAACCATAATGCGCTCCGAGACAAAGTTCCATCCCTTGATACTATCTTTTTGATTTTGGGCCACAATGCAACCCACGCCCCCTTTACAAACTTTACATTTAACTTTTTGTTTTTCTTTTAATCTTTACAATCTGATATCAAAGCTTACAATTTCTTTTTGTCTCTGTAAACTTGGGGTCCATGGTGTGCTGAGAAAAAACTGGTGGCTTTGAAGTGAGTAGTGCATCATCATACAAACTTATGTTCCCCAATTCCGGATTAGTTCTTCTGTAAAATCTAGCTGACCATATCTAGGTAGTCTTCCACATCTGGGTGTTTTTTAGCTAGTCTTGAAATAAAATGTAAGCATCTACCATTGCAATATCCAGAAAGTGAAAAAAAAGTTTTCCAATATTTATTGGTCTTTCTCAAAACATTGTACTTGTTAATTGGCTGGTCACTCTTGTCCACTACTTTCATGTATATATTGTAATCCCTTACAAGATTTGGCTGTCTAACATTAAGTTCTTGAAAATTCCAATTAACCTTAGTTCTATGCTTAGCGAACCTATGGCCATTTGCATTGTAAATGCTTGAAACCAGTGTTATAGTTTTGTTACCTCTCCACTGCAGTGCTAGTAATTCTTTATCTCTAACCCACCTCACTGCACCTCTGATACTATTTTTTTCAAATTCCTTTATATTTGAAAGTGCAGCTGGAAATCTCTTTCTGTTTCTAAGAAATGTGCTACAAGCTCCAATCCCCTAACTTCATGGTAACCAAAAAAAACATCCGCCATATTGGATTTTCACCAGTTTTCTAGAGCGAAAATCATATGTTTCCCATTGACCAAACTTTATCAGATTGCACACACATGT
Organism: Oreohelix idahoensis; assembly: GCA_024509875.1. Lineage (NCBI taxonomy): Eukaryota > Metazoa > Mollusca > Gastropoda > Stylommatophora > Oreohelicidae > Oreohelix > Oreohelix idahoensis. The sequence goes on along the minus strand of JAMPIV010009954.1, from coordinate 227,466 downwards.
TGTGACTGACAATTAAAACAATTTTACACATGCTTTTTTTTTATAAGTTTAAAATTCTATTTTTAATGATTTTTAAAAAAAATACACTATATTTGTATGAAAATTTTTTTAAAAAATATTTTAAAAAATATATCAAAGTAAATTACCAAAATATCAAAAAAAGCATGTGACAATTTAAAGGTATATATGTGTACTACAATAGTTTGTTAGTAATAACATTTTTTGTTAATTAAATGTTAGTTTTAAGAAAAATGCATTTTACTCACAGAGTGCCTTGTCTTGTCCAATATACTCCATTCTGGGGGGCTGAATGTGTTTAAAATTGTCCAGCACTATATGCTGCACCTCCTTCAGCTTCCTGCAGCTCCTCCTCTCGCCTTTGTCTTGCCTCTTGCCTAATTTTTCTTCTTTTTACAAGTTTGTCAGCCTCATGTTTCTGGCTGTTGGCCAGATGTTTCTATAATCGCACCTGTCCAAGGCGTTTCGAGTTTGTTCCAGATGCTTGATCATACAGCTTTTTTATTTCTGCACTGGCTGATGGACCAAAGTTGAACTCTCCAACGGCCACAAGGTCACTGAATTTGACCTTTTTAATGACACAAATTTCCGCTTGCAGCAACGACTCCATATAACATTGTGTAGGCTTTCATTTGCATTTTGTGTTGCACCTAGCTCACACCTCTTGAGCAGATGCTGATCAGTAAGACGCTCATAAATAGGGGCTAAGTGCTTATGGAGCAGGTTGTAGTCTAGCGGAGTGTGAACCTTGGTCTCATGTGGTCCGGCAGCTTCTCCTTTGGCAATGGAAGCCTGATAGAAACACCAGGAGTCTTTGCCTGGCAGACACAAATTATGTTTGGGTTTGTCGTTTGTCGAATACCTATGGTAGAGAGAAGCCATGATGGCTTGTTTCATCTCTGGGGCTGTACTATGCTTGCGGATGGCCTTGGTGTAGTAAATACACAATTTTCGTATGGCATTTTGGGTTAGACGACCATGGCCATTTCCCCCAAGGGTGACTTTTTGTTTCCTGCAGTCAGTAATGTGTCCTCAGTGCAGTGCCTAATTGCTTTGCAACATGGTTGACGCACTCTTCTTTGGTTATGTCAACTTCTGGTCCATACGGTTTGATGTCGCAGAGTCTGTTGTAGGCCTTGGAATCGCCATCTGATAGCAAAAAAGTGTAGCGTAGCTTGTGATTTGCCACTGAACGAAGAAAGAGAACTTCACAGGCTTTTACCTCCATCATTCCGGCTGACCCTTCATAATTACGGCAGCAGTCCTTCTGATGCTCTGCTTTCCATTTTTCAAATTTGTCAGGCAGATTTTTTAGTTGCCACTGTCCAGTATTCTCGCAGGTGTGACAGAAGGAAGACATAACATCCATATCGATGACCATGCCAGTCAAGATGTCGATAACACTGCCAACACCTATCAGTGACTTATATCCTCTAGTTAGCCATGTTGCATCAAAGCTGACAGCAATGTCAATGACTTCTTTTTTATTAATGGTATGATGCTGACTTTTAGCATGCTCAGCTCGTACGATGCTGATGGCACGTTGAAATACTGTAGAGTGCATGGTATCCAAATGATCAAAAATTTGATCTGCATATTTATGAAATGTTTTCTGGTGCAAGCCAGGGAGATCTAGGTTCTCACAGAAGAAATTGAACGTAGATGGGCCCATTCCAGACATGAGGGCACCAAGAACAGCAGATTTGTTGATTGCATGTCCCCGAGGGCCGCTGCCTTCTGGTTCCCTCTCAGATGTGTACGTTCTAGAAATTGCTTTTTCACATGTGTGACACACAACTTCCAGGAAGAGAGAGAAACCCTTTGACTTGGTGTTGTCAGTTCTTGTTTGCAATGTGCTTTGCTTACACACATTGCAACACACATTTTTAAGAAGGTTGTTGAAGAAAGAAATGTCCACAATGGTTCTGTACGTAGGTTTAGGTTGGGCGCAGACAGTATTATGAGATGCAACATTCTTGCTCGTGTTCAAGTTAATTTTTATATCAGATCGACTTGGGCCAGTGGTGAACGGCACTACTGGATCAGCAATTTGAACTATAGGCCTATTGGATACTGGTATGCAGAAATTCCATGTTGAGACTACGTCAGTTTGCTTATAATTCACCGCTTATTCACCATTACCATTGCTAGAAATTACATACTGTCGACGCGATCTTGCAGCAGATAGTTGCTTTGATCTTTTACCTATTCTTCCCATTTTGAAGTAATAGAACACAATTCACTGAAATTTGAACAAGAGAAAAATATCGAACGCCACGTTCCATGCAGCAAACAATTAATTTGTTTACGGGTGGAAGAAGCTGTTGTTATCTTCCACATTTGCGCACACAGCCAAAATGTTGTTATGACCAATCAAAACAGGTGTTTACGAATGCGTCTTGAATGGGTTGGGAATGAGGTCACCACATGACCACTCCTTATAAGGAAGTTAGCGTAAAATTACAGAAATTTTCAAACCCACATCACTCAGAGCTATGAGAAAAAAAGTTTCGAATTTGCTATATTACGGCAGACAACGAAATTCCCTTTTTATCGTTACCGCATAGTCCATGATATGGACAGCGTAACTAAGGTATTATTGAGCGACAAATCATGCATTTTCGGCACAAATTTGCAAATCATAGCTTGGGGATAGTACAGAAAATACGCTTTTTGATACATCAAATGCATTTTTTATGTCATAAAACCTTGCTCAATCGATTCCTCAATGATTATTTAATAAAATAAGCTCAAAAGTAAAAAAATCAATATTTTGTTTGTAAAATCCAGTTCTCACTACCGTGCATGCCCTTAAGACAGTTGGAATTTGGCATCAAACCTAAGGCTAGTAGAAATGGACATATGAGAGGATGCATCCGTCGTATTTACAACCAGTGAGCTACAGGAACAGTTAGCATTCACACTCTTCAACATATATTGATGGAGACTGAGCACCTATGGGTTTGCCCGGAGTGCAGTTATGTCAATTCTGTATAACAATAACCTTGTTGAAACAAATAAAGACCAGAAACTTTATTAGAGACCATTGTTAAATCGTTTTCATTGGTTACGTTTGACCATGTTCAGGTTCAGATCTGAAGGTGAAGTTATCATTTTTTTTGGGAAAATAGAGTTTGAAAAACACACTCTGCAAAAATCAAGACGCTTGAACTCAAGATGAAAAATTCACGCACACTTTGTCTTTCCACTTGAAAAGCGATCAGTACGCTTCTATACATTGATAAACAACCGAAGTACTAAGCTTTATCAAGGATAAACCATTTATACAGATCACTGCCCTGAGCCCTGTGTATAGCGCGCTGCGTAAGAGGTATATAGATCTCGGCGTCATTGAAGTATATACACTACTCAGTGACTGCCAGGTATATATATATATATATATATATATATATATATATATATATATATATATATATATATATATATATATATATATATATATATATATATATATATATATATATATCATCATCATGATGTGACGTATTCTGTCCAGAATGTTGTTTCCATTACAGCTGCTCTGAACGCATCACGATTCTGGGCATGTTGACCTGCGTCATCCACAGACAAGTTCAGACTCTCTGTGATGTCCTGGGTCCACCATTGTCTAGGTCATCCCCTTCCCCTTTTTCCAGGGACCATGCTTTCCATTACTAATTTTTCCAGACTATTTTATATATATATATGCAGTGTGTCCATAAAATATTGTACCCTTTTCAAAAAATTTCTTCTCTGCCCCATGCTGTGTTACGAGGATGCTTTCTATCACAAAAGTAAGATAATCTCTGCAAGTATTTAAGCATACCTTACAAAGACACAATATGTGCACTCTTCGTGACGCGACAGATATCTAGTCAATAGTCCATTTCTTCCCACACTCGAATCAGTATGTCTCCTGTAACAGCAGCAAAGGCTCCAATGATCTGCTCTCTCAGCTGCACCAGATCTCGAGGCAACGGTGGGACAAAGACTCTGTCCTTGTTGAAGCCCCACAAAAAGAAATCACATTGATACCGACTAGATTTGCTGGTTTCTCACTGAATGTAATTAAACGTTAATGTTATTAGTCTGTTTACACCCACTGTTGCGAGTGTAGTGGTTTGGTCTATATCATCGCCACACAGGCTAATTCAATATATGTGTGCTGCTGACCTGTCACTGTGTCTGGAATGTTGACCTGGGTGTGTGTTGATATGTTCGCACACCACAGTACGTACATAAGGGTACATGCAGGAGTCAAGAAGGGTTGCAAACGACTGGAACAGTTCGATACTGTTTATTCCGTTACAACACAGATACGATGACATAAATGACACACATTCGACAGCAAAACACGAATCATAGTATATAATCTCCACACTGCATCAATACCTAATACGGCCTGTCCTAATCCTGGACTTATAATAGCTTAATAGCTTCATACATCTCCACACTGCAGTTAATATATAATATGGCCTGTCCTAATCCTGGACTTATAATAGCTTAACAGCTTCACAAATCTTCATACTGCAGCTAAACATAATATGGCCTGTCCTAATCCTGGACTAATAATAGCTTAATAGCTTCATACATCTCCACACTGCAGTTAATATATAATATGGCCTGTCCTAATCCTGGACTGATAATAGCTTAATAGCTTCATACATCTCCACACTGCAGTTAATATATAATAGGCCTGTCCTAATCCTGGACTTATAATAGCTTAACAGCTTCACAAATCTTCATACTGCAGCTAAACATAATATATGGCCTACAAAAGTACCTTAATACACAGCGAAGCCTGCATCACCCGGCAGCTTCATTAATCTTCACAATATGGCCTACGAAAGTACTTCAATACATAGCAAAGCCTGCATCACACGGCAGCTATAATAAGGTTCATATGGCCTAAACAAATCTTCACTGCAGTGTATCACATAGGCTGTACACACAGCGAAATATATAAGTCGACATTTTCTCAAATCCTACGTAGGCATACATTATCCAAAAACACTGGGACTCGACCTACACGGTCCACGCCCAAAACACAACTCCCTCAATCACACACTAGTCCCGCCAAAAAACCCGTCACGAGATTCGGTTGTCTTGAACACCGTTCTCGATAACACATGCAGACTAGCGAGCTATTCACATGACTCAAAACAGTACAGAATAAATACATTAAACAGCGTTCACACGCTTATCTGTACTCTGTCACCCGAAAAATAGGAAAAGATAATTCTATCCTAAAGTCAAACAAGTATCCGCTTAATCAAGCGTTGCAACTCGAAATTTAATATGTTCAAAACATTCTAAAGATTACTTCCCCTTCCATAAGTTCCACCTGCAACAGTTACCACCCGCTCCGGGGGAAAAAAAAATGATTCTATCATTTTTTTTGAAAAAATTAACTCCCAAAAACGAAAAATTTAGAAGACAATTAAGCTCTAACGTATGCCTACAAAAATATCTTATTTTAAATCAAAATTATATCTACAACAAATATCAGCATTAAAGTGTAAAGTAGCAATTAAAGCATACAGCATAATCAGCTAAGTATAAAAAGTAATTAGTTAAATATACAAATATGATCAGTTCCAAAATTAAGTTACGTATATTTAGTACAAACCAAACTAACAACAACCGATCAAAAGAGAAAACACAAGATCAATCAAAAGAAGAATGATCTGTAAAAAAAAAAGGAAAGTAAGAACTCAACAATACCATATACTCATAATTAAGTTGGACAATTACATGTAAAATAAATACAACTATCATAAGTAGATATGTTATATCAAGTCATATAACCACTCCAACAATACAAAGAATAGAGGTATAAGTGTTGAAAGGACAAAGTATACAAATAGAATCAAGTAAAACGAAGATGAGGTACGAAAGTATAAACAAGATATGAAATCCATACCGAAAAGACAACAGAAAAGGAGGAATGAAATGAAGAATAGTTACCAAAGACAGATAGAAAGCAAAGGCACGAACGCAAAGAAAGTCAATAACAGTATATACTAATAACTGTTTTGATCAGATAACCTATTCAACAATAAATATATAAACATGATCGAAAGGCACAACACAAAATATCAAAGTATATCTATACTAATACCATCAAAAAATAATTTATAACTAAACAAAAGCTAATAAGTAATTTAACTAAGTTATAAGAGTTATACAAAACTAACATAAATAAATTATAGGCATAGCATTACTATAACTAATACGACCAACGCACAATCAAGCGCTAAAATAAAAAATACATCATAATAAAAAACAACTTTTTACAAGAACTAATCAAACTACATATCAATGATATCACGAAGTCAAATGCTGGGCACACCCAACAAAAAATTACAATGCCAAAAAAAAAAAAAAAAAAAAAAAATCATTTTTTTCAACAGTACCGTACAAACATATTTTTTTTCTCGATAAGTTACATAAAAACAGTATTTAATTTTTAAGTAATTCAGTAATACTTTAAGTAAAGCCTAATAATGAAATCAATATTTTAACAAAATGAGTGAAATATAAAACAAAAATCCTATCTCGAAGAAACCTTTAAATCAACACATGTAAATTTAATTTATCCTTTAAGTTCTTTCTGCTGACAATTACGTTCAGCTCCGTACAATGCTATTTAGCTATAACTTTATCTCTTATTCAAATCGATAAGATATACATCTATAAATAAATCTACAATCTGTTATTACTATGAAATATAAAAAAGGTTCTATAAAAATATCTACAACAAATAATTTTTTTTTTTTTAAATAATCTGCTAAGAAAATAATCTACATGTCTGACTGGCAAGAAAATCAAGTTCTGGAAAAATCGAAGTTTCACAAAAAGTTAACAAATCCAAATACAAGATCATGTATGATACATGCAAGCTATTTTCAAAATTACATTTCACAACATACCAGATAATACACATCTTCTCTGTATGTTCTATATATTAATTAATCATGACATCAAAACATGAGAAAAATATAAATTAAGTGAATAACGAACACTCAGGACTATCTAAAAGTAACCACTACATCAACACAATAAATGAGTTTGTGCAATCTCATCATGTACAAAACTATCCTAAACAACACAGTTGCAAAAAATCTAAGTTGAACAGAGTAGTATAAAGGATAATAATTACATACTACACATTATCAACACAATAATATATAAATAGCATAAAAATGTATTAATACATCATCAAAATACAGACATATAAATAACAATTAAAAAAATTATGGCAATCAAATGATGCATAGAAATAATCATTACAACAAAATTATATGTTATTTCAAAACAACAACATGTCATGTACTAATATAGAATACAAAAATATTTACTATCTAAGGAAAAAAAATACGCCGTAAAATTTCCCACTCTCTTGAACACATGTCCTGACCCTCCAAAGTAAACATCAGTTGCTATTTAGACGCTGACAGGTTTCGGTTGACTACTCGAGCGGAAAGTTGACTCACATTTCTGACCGTCAATATGTCACAAAAGCCTTGACTCGTATCGTAACGTAGCTTCTGTCAACAAATACAAATGAAAATTTCCATTTTACTCAATAGTGAAATTTAATGAAAAAAACGTAGAAATCACGTTTACAATTACCCAGTACCGGCTTGCGTAAAAACCCGGTCTCTTCACGATGTCACTAGCTCTCTCTATCACATGTAGATATCATAGAATTCTTGGGGACAACATGACCGACCTTGAATGTCGCCGCTGCCTTACGCTGAAACAAAGTGTTATATTCACAACAACAAGTAGAGCAAGCAATAGTATTCAAGCATCCACTGTTATTTTTACTCTGTTTACTTTGATTATAAATGACTCTGGGCTCATGTTGAACAAAATTAGCACAATTGCGCTTATTATTTGATCTATGATCAAAATACTTATTATTACCGTTGCCTTGTTTACAAATAATCACTTTAGTCGTTTGTTGAGGAACATTATTCTGGTGATGTAAAGCAACATTTGAAAAGCCATTATCTCTATTATACTTTCCAACATTCTTACAATCAAAACTTTGAGATTTGTTAAATTGTCTACAGTATCTACGAGAGGGACAATTATTATTTTCTGATCTCCCTTGGTACTGTTTACTCTTGGGGTTATCTCTCTTTCTAGAACTGTTTTTCTTTTCCCTTATGGGAATATATTTACCAATAGTTTCAAACTGACTGTGCTGAGTTTGACAACTGCCAGAAACAATAGTATCTCTATTGTTCCGCATATGGGTTTCATCTTTGGAACAAGTAGTAATAGTCTCAACACCCGCTATTAATTTCTGAGTATTTCCAATAGTAGACAAATATTTGCTCTTATGAGTCTTGACCTGAAATATATCACCTTTCTTTTCCTGACCAACAGAACTGGCTGTTACACAAGAATCTTTGTTGGTCTGACGCCAAGAATTGTTACTGGAACTATCAGTAATATTAGAACTAGGAAAGTTGTATTTCCCACGATAAGATCTATATTTACTATGTATGACCTCTCTCTGAGCTACTTTCTGTCTATCATTGTCAACATTGACAGAAGACTTCATATTGTTTTTCAAAACCATATCTAGTAAGCCAAATATTCATTCCCTTGCTTCCGCAATTTCATTATCTTTAAGTGAAATCGTTTCACTTAACCTTTTATTTAACTCCTTAACAGCCAAAACTTTGTCGCTTTCTTCTGCTAGCAAATTTTCAATTTTAGCGACCTTCTCTTTCTCCATAGTTAACTCTTCTAATTTCACCTTTTCATCCTTTTCTTTGCTTGCACTCCTCTGTCGCGCTAGTTTCCTCAATCTCATCTTTTGAACCTCTTCTATCTGTGGCTGAAGTCGAGCCACTTGAGCCTGAAGTCCTTGGATTTGAGCAGCTTGTGCCTTTAACTCATTCATATTCTCCGAGGATACATTACTCTTTTCTTTCAGTTGGCGACTGAGACTATCATTGTCATCCAACACATCCTGAAGCATATCTTTATAAGTCTTCTCACAGACATTTCTCTCAACCTTCAATTTCTCATACATCTCTTTCTGTTCTTGAAGTTCCCGCGTGAGATTACCTATCTGAGCTTCCAAGTCTTGGACTTTGCTTAAAGCTGAATTTAATGTAGCTTGTGCACTAGAAAGTTCTGAGTTTGATTCAAGTATCTCACTTTTAAGCTTATACACAGTTGCCTATAGTTCGCTCTCTTTAGCAACACCTTCTAGGAAATTCTCCCTTTGCTGTAGAGCACTTTGTTTGTTTACTTTTGCTTGTTTCTCAATTCTCAATTCCCTTTCCTGCTCATCAGATGTATGATTGTGGATTATTTTGAACATGCTTTGCATTATATGTCCGTGTTCAAGTTCAATATACTGTTGTAAAAACACACGAAGGTGCCGTAGCAAATTCACCAAATCCTTGGCCATTACCAAATTGCAAACAAACTTAAAGTTGTGTTCAGCAAATAACTCCAGGGATGTTGACACATTAATCAAAAAATCATCCATTATCCATTCTCCAAGTCGTGCACCTCTCAATCCCTTACCATCTCTACCTACCACCAATGCAGACTCCAACATAGGCCTTATATCTGTAGGGCACATATCACGATCCATGGTGATTCACTTACTTAATCAACTATATATATAGTAATCACTTATAGTTATGACAAATTACTGTCGCAAAAGGTTTGACAATTACCCTTCCAGCTCACAAAGTTAACTATTTGTCAAGAAATGAGCTTATTCCTCAATTCTGTATCACCAATTCCTTTTTATAGCACCTTTATCAAGTCACATCATTATCAGGAAAATCGACATATGTCAACAGCCATTAACACCTATGCATCAAATCTTAATCATATGTCAAATTAGACATAAACAACAATAATAACAAAATGAGCAATTAGGGAGGCCTAGCGACATATATGAAGTGACACAATTTACACAAGACACAATCACTTATCTGTCAATGATCCCGCTTCTTTTCCGCCACGACACTGGATATCACATAGACTGCTAAAACCTCCACTGCGGGAAAGCACTGGAACTTGATTCGTTTCTCTTCAGGTTATTTCGTCAATATGATATGTGCTTAACAATGCACAAGTTGACAGGAACCATAATACAGCACACACTGCAACTCTTGACTCTTCTGTAGTCTGAAATGCACACGGCAACTCCGTGTATCATAACATCTTGAACTTGTGATGGTGACAACTGGCACAGGTAACCCGAATATTGCAGGAATCCGTCACAACCCGTATAAATGCTGGTACAAATACTGTCCAAGTCTAATTGAACTTCCTTGACCACTGCAGACGTTGTTGTCGTCTATAGGCATGAAATAGGACGTCAATTGCTACTGGTGTAAAGTTGCCTTCTACCACGAATAAAGCGTGCGTTGTTTCTCAAATGCGCCACCCAGGCAGATAATAACTAGGTCACAGTTCTGAAGTACAGGAGATTCAAGCCACGCCTACATAAGGTCAATTATAACAAAGTCAAGTGTTCTACACTCTTGTCACGTGCAAGTCATATGTATTATTTTCAACTTGTAGTGACTGATCCTCTAGATATGTTATGGTCTGGTGGACAAAATTTGATTCACTTTATCCTCTTGCTTCAAGTACATATCACTGTAGAGGTAACAATTTCTTAATCGTATACGCCACTCAGGCACATCTTAAATGATATCCAATGATACGAAAACTACGCCACTTAGGCTATCGACGCGAATAGTCGTAGATGTCAGATCCTGTTGACTGTAAACCACCAACTGATACACTCTAGATTTGCTGGTTTCTCACTGAATGTAATTAAACGTTAATGTTATTAGTCTGTTTACACCCACTGTTGCGAGTGTAGTGGTTTGGTCTATATCATCGCCACACAGGCTAATTCAATATATGTGTGCTGCTGACCTGTCACTGTGTCTGGAATGTTGACCTGGGTGTGTGTTGATATGTTCGCACACCACAGTACGTACATAAGGGTACATGCAGGAGTCAAGAAGGGTTGCAAACGACTGGAACAGTTCGATACTGTTTATTCCCTTACAACACAGATACGATGACATAAATGACACACATTCGACAGCAAAACACGAATCATAGTATATAATCTCCACACTGCATCAATACCTAATACGGCCTGTCCTAATCCTGGACTTATAATAGCTTAATAGCTTCATACATCTCCACACTGCAGTTAATATATAATATGGCCTGTCCTAATCCTGGACTTATAATAGCTTAACAGCTTCACAAATCTTCATACTGCAGCTAAACATAATATGGCCTGTCCTAATCCTGGACTAATAATAGCTTAATAGCTTCATACATCTCCACACTGCAGTTAATATATAATATGGCCTGTCCTAATCCTGGACTGATAATAGCTTAATAGCTTCATACATCTCCACACTGCAGTTAATATATAATAGGCCTGTCCTAATCCTGGACTTATAATAGCTTAACAGCTTCACAAATCTTCATACTGCAGCTAAACATAATATGGCCTACAAAAGTACCTTAATACACAGCGAAGCCTGCATCACCCGGCAGCTTCATTAATCTTCACAATATGGCCTACGAAAGTACTTCAATACATAGCAAAGCCTGCATCACACGGCAGCTATAATAAGGTTCATATGGCCTAAACAAATCTTCACTGCAGTGTATCACATAGGCTGTACACACAGCGAAATATATAAGTCGACATTTTCTCAAATCCTACGTAGGCATACATTATCCAAAAACACTGGGACTCGACCTACACGGCCCACGCCCAAAACACAACTCCCTCAATCACACACTAGTCCCGCCAAAAAACCCGTCACGAGATTCGGTTGTCTTGAACACCGTTCTCGATAACACATGCAGACTAGCGAGCTATTCACATGACTCAAAACAGTACAGAATAAATACATTAAACAGCGTTCACACGCTTATCTGTACTCTGTCACCCGAAAAATAGGAAAAGATAATTCTATCCTAAAGTCAAACAAGTATCCGCTTAATCAAGCGTTGCAACTCGAAATTTAATATGTTCAAAACATTCTAAAGATTACTTCCCCTTCCATAAGTTCCACCTGCAACACACATGGTGTCATGTCTGGGGACCTCAGCGGCCATCTCAGCAACACTGCATTGTCAAGACCACTGCTACCGATCCACCGTTGTGGGAGATGTTCATTGAGGTACCCTCTCACTGCTTCATGGTAGTGGGGTGGAGCTCCATCTTGTTGGAAAACAAAATCCCGTGAGTCCTCTTCAAGTTGGGGCATCATCCAATTGTCAAGCATGTCTAGGAACGAGAGTCTAGAAATGGTTTTTTCCACAAAGAAAAATGGCCCGTAAAGCTTCCTTCTGGATATGGCACCAAAGACGTTTAACTATGGAGAATCTCTCTTATGCTCAATGACTACATGAGGGTGTTCTGAAGCCCAGATCCGTACGTTGTGTCTCTTGACCCTGCCGCTGATGTGGAAGGTCACCTCATCACTGAATACGAGCCTTTCCCTGAAATCATCATTCTCAAGCAATTTCTACATGTTCTCGCTGAAGGCCGTGCGAAGTGCTTTGTCTGGTTCAGTGAGGTCCTGCACAAGTTGCAGCTTGTAAGCCTTTATTCTCAAACGCTTATGAAGCACTTTCCCTACCGTACTCCGAGGCATTTCCAACTCACGACTCGCCCTTCGAACCGACTTCATGGGGCTGTGCTGGAAGGCTTGCCGAACTCTCTCCACTGCCTTCTCCGAACATGACGGGCGACTGGTGCTTTTGCCTTTGCACAGGCAACCTTCCTCCAGGAATTTCATATACCAACGCTTAATGGAATTCCTATCAGGTTGATCAACCGAAAATTGCGTTGAACTGCAATAACAGACGTCATTTTTGCATATTCTACCACACAGAATGCCTTCTGTTGTTTGGTCGGTGCCATTTTGCAAAACAGTGCGCATGCGCACGCCAGGTATTTCAAGTGAAACTTTCGCAGTTGGGTTGCAACCGGTAATTGTTACATGTCTCTGCACACACTGGTCAAGTAGGTGAAAAAAAAAAAGAAATAGGTACATTCTTTTATGGACACCCTGTGTATATATCTGTGTGTGTATATATATATATATATATATATATAGATATAATACTCTTGTCATATGTTCTAATGTTAAATGTCATAGTTGTTGTTTCTGGATGGTAGTAGGTTTATCACCTAAGGCAGTGGTTCCCAAACTTTTTCGGTTCACGGCGCCCTTAGTGTACCAGGATTTTTCCACGGCGCCCCAAGTCAGAACATAAGCTTACCTAACAGTTGCAGTGCGCAGTTGGTGCGGTTAGGTTGGTTAACTAAAAAAAATAAATGAAACACGTATTTCAAATTCACAAACAATTTATATAAAAAGTATTAATAAAGTAATAATTTGGAACAATCGTATCATTGAATAGATAAAATCGTAATTAGTGGGATGGGTGAGCCTGTTGTTCACTGCACATCTTCTCAAATCTTGGAATCAAACTGGACACAGCCACCCTCATTTCCTGTTCCACGTTGATTTTCATATGATATTTGCTTTTTATCACAGAGACCGCCAAAAACCCTAATAATAATAATAATAGCCCCTTCAGTCATAACTGACTATGGGAATGCGCCCCTGAGGTGACAGCCCTCAGCTGCTTATTTTCCTGGTGCTCCTTTCGACGTTTTCTCCTCACCTCTGCTTCTTGTGTGAGCCTCTCTTCGCCCAATCTGAGGTGGCGCCGTAAATAGCATCGCCACTTAGTGCGATCGGCAGCTTTATCCTCCCATGTTGCTGGATCCATGTCCAGTGCCCTCATATCTCTCTTGCACACATCTTTGAACCTCAGCTGTGGTCGCCCAACTGTTCTCTTGCCATCTGCTAATTGTCCGTAGAAGATATCTTTTGGGATGCGACCATCATCCATGCTGCGAAAATTGCCAAGCCAACGAAGTCTGCGCTGTCTAAGAAGCGTATACATACTTTGAAGGCCAGCACGTGACAACACCTCGACATTTGTCACTTTATCTTTCCACGAGATGCCGAGGATGCGGCGTAGACACCGCAAATGAAAGGTATTGAGCCTTCTTTCTTGCTTAGCATAGGTCGTCCAGGTCTCGCTGCCATATAGGAGTGTGCTGGTGACGCAGGCATTATATACCGCAGCTTTGGTCTTCATTGTGAGTTTAGAGTTTCCCCAAACACGCGATGTGAGGCGGGCAAAGGTAGCTGCAGCTTTGCCAATGCGGCTGTCGATTTCTGTATCCAGTGAGAGTTTGTCATTGATGGTAGACCCTAGGTATGTGAAGTGGTGCACCACTGCCAATTCATAGTTATCGATAGTGATAACTGGTGCAGCACCCACATCCTGACTCAGCACATTCGTTTTCTTTAGACTTATTGTGAGGCCAAAGTCCTTGCATGCTTTAGTGAAGCGATTCATCAAGCTCTGAAGCTCCTGTTGGCTTTGAGTGACGACTGCAGCATCATCAGCGAACAACAAGTCTCTTATAGTGACCCTTCTGATTTTTGTTTTTGCCTTCAGCCTTGAAAGATTAAACAGACGGCCATCTGACCTAGTGTGAAGGCATATTCCTTCAGTTGCATCTCTGAATGCATGTTTCAAGAGTAAGGCAAAAAAGATTCCGAAGAGGGTCGGAGCCAGAACACAGCCTTGTTTAACGCCACTTCGTATATCAAAGGGCTGTAACGTGCTTCCAGCATATTGGACTGTTCCCTTCATGCCGTCATGGAATGACTTTATCATTTCCAGCATTTTAGAAGGGCAGCCTATTTTCAGGAGGATTTTAAAGAGTCCATCCCTACTAACCAGGTCGAATGCTTTTGTGAGGTCTATAAAGGCGATATATAATGGTCTTTTCTGCTCTCTTGATTTTTCCTTAAGCTGGCGGAGAGAGAAGATCATGTCTGTTGTTGATCTGCCAGCTCGGAATCCACACTGTGACTCTGGATATATGCGCTCAGCTAACTTGTGTAGTCGCATTAAGATGACTTTGGCAAAAACCTACCAACAATACTAAGAAGAGAGATGCCTCTGTAGTTATTGCAATCACTTCTGTCTCCTTTATTTTTATACAGTGTTACAATCTTGGCATCTCGCATGTCTTGAGGAATAGTTGTCTCTTCCCAGCACTGGCACAGCATCCTATGCAGGGGATGTAATAGCGTGCTCTTACAGCATTTGATTAAATCAGGAGGAATCCCATCACTGCCTGGTGCTTTGCCAGAGGCCAAGCTATTAATGGCCTTGCCGAGTTCCTCTAATGTTGGTTCGGCATCCAGCTCCTCCATAGTTGGCAGACTGTTGACACCATCAAGGGCTGCAGGCGTAACGGTATTGTCTCTAGCGTAAAGCTCAGAGTAGTGCTCGACCCACCTCTCCATCTGCTTACCCTTATCGGTTAGCTTCTCTCCGCTGATGGTTTTTAGCGGTGCCGTCTTACTTTTATGGGGGCCAAGTGCTTTCTTTATACCGTCATACATTTGTTTAATGTTGCCTGTTTGCGCTGCGATCTGGATGCTCTCACTGAGCTGGAGCCAGTAGTCATTTGCACAGCGTCGAGCAGTCTGTTGAACTTTGCTTCTCGTAGCCCTCAGGATCTGTAGGGTTCTGTCACTCGGTGAACGTTTGTATTCATTCATAGCACTGCGCTTAGCTTCAATGACAGGTGCCATCACATCTGATGAAGCATCAAACCAGTCATTTGACTTCGCTGTTTTCTTACCAAAGGTGGCAAGTGCAGTACTTTGAATGGTGTTCCGTAGATGCTCCCAGTTCTCTGTAATAGTATCACCATGCTGAGGGCTACTGAGCACTTTCTCAAAGGTCGCAGTGAATTGAGCGATCATGAAAGGGTCTGACATCTTGCTGGTATCAATGCGTGGTTTCCCTTCATGTCTGACACAATAGAGTTTTCTTGGTTGTGCTCTGATTTTGCAGCAAACCAAGGAGTGATCTGTATCACAGTCTGCACTATGGTACGAGCGCGTGGAGAGCACAGACCTGAGGAGTGGCCTTCTGACGAGAATCAGGTCAAGTTGGTGCCATTGCTTGGATTGTGGGTGTCTCCATGACACCTTATGCTGGGGTTTTGTCTGAAAGTAGGTGTTGGTCACGCAGAGGTCATGGTGGACGCACAACTCTAAGAGCCGTTGTCCATTTTCATTCATCTTGCCAATACCAAACCTGCCCACACAGCCGGTAGATCCAAAGGAACGGCAGTAGCCGATACAGTTTGGTACCAGCCATGTCGCAGGAGTTGCCAGAATAATATCGAATCGACATTAGACTGCCTTAGGGACTCCGACTCCGGATTTATCCTCAGGGTTTACTCCCGAAGCCAATTCCATAAATGGATATTCCCGCAAGGCAGCGGTGGTTTGAATTCAGAGTTCCTTCTCTTAGATAAGCTACCAACCAAGGATCACGAGCCCTATCTGCCAAAAACCCAGCTTAGCACAAATATGACGTCGCAAATGGAATTAAGATTCGCTGAGCTTTACCACTTAGCAGCGGATATACATCTTTTACTGACATCCAAAGGTCAGTTAGTTCCATGCTGCCAAATTTTCTCTTCAGTGAATTGTCGCAGGACAGCTCAATAAGATTTTCTTCTTCTACAGAAGTAAATTCAGATGGAGCTTTGGCCCTGAATGGGTCTTGAATCCATGTGAACTTGTTGCTATTATTTTCTTGAAAGTATTTTCCAAACCAGTAGATAAGCTGTGATAGGTGCTCTTGAAAAACAGATTTTATGTTGCGAGAGAAATCAACTTCATTGGAGATCACAAACTGCTGCAACAAGGGGAAAAAATCTTTGCCACCATCTTCATCCATTTTTCTACTCCATAGCTGTAATTTTGTTCTGAAAGTTAACACCTTCTCGACCAATTTCAATATGTGAATGTTGCCTCCCTGCAGAGAGAGATTCAACGCATTTAACTTTTCAAAGATATCACACAAGTATGCTAGTTTTACCAAAAAGTCTGTTTCCACGAAGTGTTTGGCATATTCGTGTTTTTCCTCTTCAAGAAAAGTGTACATTTCCTGCCGTATTTCAAACATACTGGACAATACATTGCCATGAGAGAGCCATCGCGAGGGGCAGTAGTACAACAAAGATGTATATTCGGCTCCCATATCCTCACACAATTTTTTGAAAAACCTTGCTTTCACTGGCCGAGTTTTTATAAAGTTTACCACATTCACCACACATTGTAAGACCAGATTCAGTGGAGGACTCAGATACTTTGATGCGAGTGCTTCTCTGTGAATGATGCAATGGGTCCACAGTGAATCCGGAGCTTTGCTTCGAATAAGCGCCTGCAATCCTCCATAACGGCCGGACATCGCACGACCACCATCAGTACAGACACCAACGCACTTGGTCCACTCCACATTATTTTCAACCATAAATGTGTCCAGTGACTAGAACAATCCAGAGTTTAAATGTTGACATCAAGTGCCATCTAGTATTACTATTGAAAAGCGAAACAGTTAGTGGTTTGTACAGTGTCTGTTAGATGTCCTTCCTATCATCGCATCAACACATCGATGGTCCGATTCTAAAACCACGTGGGCTAAGTGTAATTTCAGTAAAAATATTGGAATATTTCGCGGCGCCCCTGTAAACCAGCCACGGCGCACAGTTTGGGAACCACTGACCTAAGGTGTAGATTTTCCACCAGTATTTGAGATGAGTGGGATCTCAGTTAGCCCAGTTACTTTGCCACTTAGTCCCGTTCTCCTCAGATTAATTATAAACAAATTCCAAACCATAACTTCTAACAATAAACAGAAGGAAATGTTTCTCCAATTTTGAATGATTTCAAGAAGAATCTCTTTTGAACTTTTAAAATACGGTCAAACGTTTTTTTTTGTCTCAATCCAAAATGGTATAGCATGGATAATTAAATCAGTTAGTTCTCATTATATGTTGTCCAAAATTACAATGCATGAAATAATGACAAGCTACTATCTATTATCTTCATTCATTTCATACAGATTAAATTACTGTCTGTTATATTTAATGAAAAAGCATACAGTTGTCTTTTGTAATAACTTCGATTTCATCTTCAAAAACCACTGTTGGTACATAAGGTTCACCCATTTGAATACTGAAGTCTTCAGCCTCTTCTTGAATAGCCATGTACAGTGTCATGTAAGATTTTCCATCAGAGCCTTTTATCAGTGGCTGGTTAGTTAATTTTAAAATATCTTCAGCCAAGTCTTTTGCTACTTTATGAATATGGATTTCATCAACTTTTGGAAAATAAAAGTCATTAGGTGAATTATATATATTTGCTTCATCATAATTAATAGCCACTATTTACACTTGTAGGATTGTACACTGTCTCACTTTAGCACAAATACTTAACACAGTTTTACTGGAACGAAGTTGAAGATTACTTAAATACAATAACTGCCTTAGTTTAGTTTCTAAGTGTTGAATCTGCCTTGCTACTGTCTTCTTGGTTTTCTAACTGCTTCTAATTTCTTGCTGCGCTCATTTCTGGAACTTCTGAATTGTTGAGTCTGCTGTTTTAGCGCGGACATGGCTTTTTATACCTTTACTCCTACAGCTGGTTTTTGTTGGACTACTTTGATGGGTTGCTAACTCTGACTTAATTTGGAATAAATTTTCTCATAGGTTAAAAAAACGTGAGTTGGTCTATCCGGTATCACCTGCTTTGATTACATGCTAGCTGATTCTTCTATTTGAATAAATTTAAAGTGTCGCTACAAATGTAAAAAATGTTCAGTGCTGTCAACGCATTTTTACACGCTTTTCTTTAACTTGCCTTGTATGTCACTCTCTTGTCACCTTCAAATCTTGCAATCGATTTTTCAATCACTTCCCAATGAGCAATAGCTCTGAAACTTGGCATAGTTGGGTATTCCCCATGACAATACAATAATCAGCTGTAAAAATAATGAAATTAAAATTAATAATCATTTTTGTTTGTTTGTATTGTATCAGCACGGAAATGGGCGAAAACTAATAATCTAGGTGTATTCTATCCAACAAGATTGTCTCTCTTGAGAGAAATGTTGAAACTTCTCCTTCCCCCTCCCGCCTACCACACATACATTATTGCACGGGCATGCATTGACATACACACAGCTGACAAATACATTTAAAAAAATATAATTTACAACTGTTATCAAAATAAATAAAAAATAAAACAAAAAAAAATTTTTAACTTTTTACAACAAGTCAAAAAATGTAACATCAAATTGACAAAAAGCATGGTGCGCTCAGCATAGTCTGAATGGACAATTGAAAATTGTGCTGGAGATGCTATTTTGATGTTTGTTTGCATCAGTTTCTTGCTGCCTGTGTGTCACGATGTGGATTTACGTTTAGAGCTTGTCCGAGTATATAGACAAGACATTAGTATGAAGAAGTCTGAGAAGATAGATTGTGTATGAGAATGACAGTGACTGTGGAAAGATGAGACTATAGCTTCGAGGGTGAGAACCTAGATTGACTCTCCTTCACCACTCGTGACTTAGTTAAGAGCTATTGACTCACCACCTCTGACTACCTTAATGGAGATAAGGTTTCACTAAAAGTCCACAGACACAACTATACAGACAAGCATATACGTACAGTATAGTTATATAGAAACTGATCCAGTATACATTTATAGTTTATTAAACAACAAAATAAATAACACATCAAAATAAATAACGTGCGAAGTCGCACACCTGAAAAGAACCAACACAATTAAAATGACAGACAATATAACCCAACCCTTTCACCCTGTCTTTCAACCTGCATGGGAAAAAGAATTAAGGATTAAACACACTGTACTTGGTGGGGGTCTCTAAGTACGAGCCACCACTCCTAACTATCCTATTATTAATTTGTAAATCAAATCCACTGTCCGGCTGCAGACGTAACTAAATGTCTACACAAATCTGAATGTACTATCTAATGTCCTACACAGCTAATCACAAGCACTGATCCACTAACGGACTTCTTCCGTGCTAACTCAGAGGCTGTCCTCTGACTATCTGACTCTATAAATTCTGTCTCTCCTCTGCTTCTGCTCAGTGTCTCTCTGACACTACTGTCTTCTGCTGAGTGGCATCTCTGTTACACCCCTCCTCTCTATAGCATTCGGAAAGGAATGATTTCCCTTTCTCCCTTCCAAACTACAGATGCTGATGACTTTCTTATTAAGAACGAGGTACTTGCCTCGGGATGTAAATGCTTCACTGCTGATGAACCCTCTTTCAACTGCCCAGTTACCCCTCTTAGAGTTCAGGACAAACGGCTTTATTATGGCCGTGTAAAAACCCAAAAACACCAGGCCACGTGCCTCTGTGGTGTGTTATAACGAGCTAAGAGCTCTGGATTTTAAGAAAACCCCCGTTCCTGCTGAAGAATGTGCATCACTGCATGAGAACGTTTTTCTTGTACTGGTACCGACATGCTGGGCGCCGGTATTACCACATCACCAGTTCTTTTCACCTCTGGCAATATCTCGAGCCCTCGGCTCCTAAGATGTCAAATTATCATGGTAAGTTGTACGGCAGGTTACAACCTTCCCTGCGTGCAGTGAAAATGCTGTAAAATGGAAAGGAATAACAACAGATATACAACACGTCAACTATTCTCATCTCTAACACATAACACCCTAAATTCCTCAACTCCCCTCTGCCCCCTAAATCAATACATCTCCCCTACACAACTATGCACCACTGATAAACAAATATTCCTACCCAAGGGTCAAACTAATCTACCGTCTTCTCCTATCTCTTCCCCCACCTCTACGTAAATATCTGTCTGGTAGGAAAACCCCCAGATACAGGCTGACCTAAATCTTTTGCCTCGGCTGTCAAAACATTTACTTCGTTGAAGCGAAAGTTCCCCGGCCCTACTTTCTATTAAAGACTGACCCGGGAAAGTTATCAATTAACACAAATATAACCACACTGTTGCTACCCCAACTCAGTAATATTAATTACATCCCTTACACCCCTGTCTCCTGACTACACAACAAATTAATACACCATTAAGGCGGTGCACTACAGTGAAAACTAACTTTTGTTCTAATAACATTTTCAAACTTTTTATGTGCTCAATAGACACAGTGTATATCCATGAACCGTCTACAGTTTATTTTGTTAAAAACATGTGGTTACCATGGTAACCAAAAAAACATCCGCCATTTTGGATTTTCACCAATTTCCGAGAGCTAAAAACTTATGTTTTCCATTTACCAAACTTTATCAAATTGCACACACATGTTGTGACTGACAATTAAAACAATTTTACTCATGATTATTTTGATAAGTTTAAAATTCTATGTTTAATGATTTTAAAAAAATACACTATATTTGTATGAAAAAATATTTTTTTTTAATTTATAAAAGAAAATTACCAAAATATCAAAAATGCAGATGTGTTACTTTAAAGATATAGATGTGTACTACATGCATGCCAAATTTGAGACTACTCTGTTAGATAGTTTGTTAGTAATAACATTTTTTGTTAATTAAATGTTAGTTTTAAGAAAAATGCATTTTACTCACAGAGTGCCTTGTCTTGTCCAATATACTCCATTCTGGGGGGCTGAATGTGTTTAAAATCCTCCAGCACTATATGCTGCACCTCCTTCAGCTTCCTGCAGCTCCTCCTCTTGCCTTTGTCTTGCAACTTGCCTAATTTTTCTTCTTTTTACAAGTTTGTCAGCCTCATGTTTCTGGCTGTTGGCCAGATGTTTCTATAATCGCACCTGTCCAAGGCGTTTCGAGTTTGTTCCAGATGCTTGATCATACAGCTTTTTTATTTCTGCACTGGCTGATGGACCAAAGTTGAACTCTCCAACGGCCACAAGGTCACTGAATTTGACCTTTTTAATGACACAAATTTCCGCTTGCAGCAACGACTCCATATAACATTGTCTCATAAATAGGGGCTAAGTGCTTATGGAGCAGGTTGTAGTCTAGCGGAGTGTGAACCTTGGTCTCATGTGGTCCGGCAGCTTCTCCTTTGGAGATGGAAGCCTGATAGAAACACCAGGAGTCTTTGCCTGGCGGACACAAATTATGTTGGGGTTTGTTGTTTGTCTAATACCCTTGGTAGAGAGAAGCCATGATGGCTTGTTTCATCTCTGGCTGTACTATGCTTGCGGATGGCCCTGGTGTAGTAAATACACAATTTTCGTATGGCATTTTGGGTTAGACGACCACGGCCATTTCCACCAAGGGTGACTTTGTTTCCTGCAGTCAGTAATGAGTGTTCTCAGTGCAGTGCCTAATTGCTTTGCGACATGGTTGATGCACTCTTCTGTGGTTATGTCAACTTCTGGACCATACGGTTTGATGTCGCAGAGTCTGTTGTAGGCCTTGGAATCGCCATCTGATAGCAAAACAGTGTAGCGTAGCTTGTGATTTGCGACTGAACGAAGCCAGAAAACCTCACAGGCTTTTACTTCCATCATTCCGGCTGACCCTTCGTAATTACAGCAGCAGTCCTTCTGATGCTCTGCTTTCCATTGTTCTAAATTGTTAGGCTGGTTTTTCAGTTGCTACTGTCTAGTATTCTTGCATGTGTAACAGAAGGAAGACATAACGTGCTTATCGATGACCATGCCAGACAAGATGTTGATAACACTGCCAACACCTATCAATGGCTTATAACCTCTAGATAGCCATGTTGCATCAAAGCTGACAGCAATGTCAATGACTTCGTTTTTTTAATTAATGGTACGATGCTGACTTTTAGCATGTTCAGCCCAGACCAGACGATGCTGACGGCACATTGAAATACTGTAGAGTTGTGCATGGTATTCAAATGATCAAAAATTTGATCCGCATATTTCTGTATGTAGGTTTAGCACAGACAGTGTTATGAGAAGCACCATTCTAGCTCACGCTGAAGTTCATTTTTATATCAGATCGACTTGGGCCAGTGGTGTAAGGCACTATTGGATCCGTGATTTGAACTATAGGCCTATTGGATAGCCTACTGGTATGCAGACATAGTTGATGATAAGCCTACATCAGGTTGGTTATCATTCACCGCTGATTCGGTTGTAACAGTGCTGGAAATTACACACTTTCAATGTGCTCTAATGGCAGAAAGTTGCTTTATTTTCTTACCTTTTCTTCTCATTTTGAAGTAATAGAATATAATTTAATGAGATTTAGACTGTAATCAAGAGAAACATGTCGTACTTTTACCATGTTTAATGAGTTATTTGTTTATGGTCGGAAGTACCTGTTGTTATGTTCCGGATATGTGCAGACAACGCTACGTGCTATTATGACCAATCAGAAAGATAAACACCTTTCCTTCATGAATGGGACTTGACTGAGAGAATGGGGTCACTGCGTGACCTCTCCTTATAAGGAAGTTAGCGTAAAACGATAGAAAATTTTGAATGCCAAATCACGCAGAGGTATGTGAAATAAAGGTTTCGAATGTGCTACAATCCGGGACACACAAAAATTCCTTTTTCGGCAATACCAAATACTTCGTGATGCGCTCAGCGTAACTAAGGTATTATTGAGAGAGAAATCGTGCATTTTCGGCACAAATTTGAAAATCATAGCATGGGGGTAGTGCCGACAATATGCTTTTTGATACATCAAATGCATTTTTTATGTTTTAAAACCTTGCTCAATCGATTCCTCGATGATTATTTAATAAAATAAGCTCAAAAGTAAAAAATCGATATTTTGTACGTAAAATCCAGTTTTCTCTACCGTGGACCACCTTAAATAGAATACACAAATAAGCTCGCATAGCTACACTGCAAATTATCATAATCAAAAAGCGGTTTTTCACCGGCCTACTATTACATATTACAGAGCGCCCGTTTATCTAAGCACTTATCCTCGCACAGTTAATATCTCAAAGCCGCTACACAAATCAAAGATACTACTAGCTTATCTCCAAGAAAATCATAGACACTACTACACTACACTCTATCGTTTAGCATAAGTAAGCAATTGATGGCACTTCTGTCTAATAAAATTAAATTAACTCCCAGAAGAAAAACTTTACTTTAACATGCTAAGATCTGTTATGAAACGAACTATCTACTCGCTAATAAGTTACAGACATACCCTAAGTATCGAATTTCTCACAAAGAGCAGACGATATGACGTTGTTTCCACGGCAGTAAATTATGAAACCAGAGAGACCGCTAAAGACTACAACGCTGTTATTTATCACAGAAAACCGACGCTATAACCCACGCCATGAGTCATCGCGTGGCGTCCCTCTGGGGCCGCCCTAGACAAATAATATTGCTGCATTTAAATAAACTCTGACCTCCACCAATGATATCGTAACCTAACTCATGACTCATGTTTATTCTGCTCACTCGCAACTAATTGCATCACGTCAGATAATCCTACTGACCGTTTTCGTTACTAGAATAATTATGATTGGTTCTAGCGGTGAACCTGGGTCATTTCTTCCCCCTGTCACGAAATGGTTTTAGACTAGAGACTGTCTACATATAGTGACAAGACCCTAGAGAGAAGAAAGACTGAAATGATAGATTCCGATAGAAATATAGTGCAACATGTGAAAGTTGAGACCATTGGCTCCGAGGTTGGGAACCGAGGTTGATTCTTTTCCTCGCCACTTCGGACGTATAAATTGCTATGGCCTCGAACCACCTCTAACTACCCTAAGGGGATAAGGTTCAATTATGATTCACATACACCATGATACAGACAACAGATAGCTACTGTACGTAAATGAAATGACTGATTCCAGCTATAATTTACAAGTTTATTAACACCTATACACAACTAATCTCATACATGTCAAAGAACAAAATGCAGTGTAAGCACTCCTGAAATAAACAAATTCAGGAAGAAAAAATGACAAATGATGTATCATCAAAACAACCAACCCCACCCTTCACCCACAAGTTTCACCTGTATGGAGGAAGAAGGTAAGAGTTAAATTAAATGAACTACACTGCACTCTCAAGTCGAGCCTCCACTTCCAACTAGCTATTCTAAATTCTAACTCTAACTCCACTGATAGCTGGAACGACAACGAAATGTCTACACAATCTCTGCACAGACTTCGGTTCTACACAGCCTATCCTGGAATCTCCTGAACACAACTAACTGCACTTCTAAACTTCAGCAGCGGTCCTCTGCTATGATTCACCAAAACTATCAGTTCTGCCTATCTGTGCTAACTTCAGTAGAGAGAATGTTTACCCTCTCTCTCTCCACGAACTCTGGAATTGATGACTAAGGTTTAACAGAACCCCACTGGATTCTAGACTGGAACTGTAGCTGGCTTCTCCTACCACTCTGAATTTACCGGCCCGATTACCTATGACTGGGCGATGGGCTTTCGGCGTTATTATGGCCGTGACGAAGCGAACATAAAATTACCACAACGCTGGCAGCATGCCAAATCTGTGTGTGTAACAGAACGAGCGTCAGAGCTCAGGATTTATCCATAAAAATCCTAGTCGCTGGAAAATGTCTTCCCCATGCCTGGGAAAACGTCTTTTCTTTCTCTCCTTCCACCACTGGCAATTAACGCGAGACTTTGGGTGTCTGCGAATGCCACCACTGTGCCGTGGGAGAAATTTTGTAGTATCAAAATTCTGCTCTTCCCCACAAAAGCCGGTACCTGCTGTTTAGACAAAAGCAAAAACAACAGCTAAACAAAACGTTAATAATACATTTCTAATAACACTACCTCCCTGACTCTTCAACACGTTATGCACCTCCATACAAAATCATGCCAACACCGTCCGCTCCTCTCCTGTTCCCTTCTCTACCTGAGCCCACAAGGTAAACATTGGCTAACCCAGATCGCCTGTTCTGCCTGACTAACTCCGAGCAACAACAATATTTTCACTGGCCTGGTCTGGGCAGTCGTACTGTGGCCTACTTCTTACGCTGACACTAATGCTGTAATGATTAATACAAAATAAAACTAGCCGTCTCTAGGAGTTCCTAAAATTTCCGTCAGTATGATTAATTGAAATAAAGTATTATTCCCTTAACAGAAATAAATTTCATCTCCATCTTCTGAATACACAGACTAACAATGCACAATCAATAACATATAACCCTGTTTACGCTAGCATCTACATGCCGTCAAAAGTTATACATAACCCCAGATTATCAAATTGAAAACCCCGTAGTTCAACCACGTGTTTATAATTTTATGACCACGTGCTTCTCTCCCCCTCGTCCCTCTGAACATCATATCAAATAAATATACCGTAATGAACGCACCCACTTGCTTCCAAATTACGCCTCTTTCCCTTCCGTGCTTACAGATAGATGTGTACTATAATATAAATAACTTGCAGCATTACATTCTCAAAAAAATCACAAATACACACGCTCCCATCATTCTGTAAATAAATATGATTCGCAGATGCGGGTTTCTCTCCCGACCGACTTTGCAATGATACAAAGCGGTGATATCTCAACTTTTAAACCATGCCGCTATTCCTTCAACAAGGAATTAAATGGACCTATAAAGTTTCTCAAGTCTATCACTAAGATCGTATTTGATGGCTCTGGCGATAAGAATTAATATTAAACTTAAACTGCCCAAAGAACCTTAACTGATCGGCCTAGAACTAGAAAAATAAAATAAAGTCCCACACAAAAATTTATGCTTACCAAATCTCGAATTTCCCCCTGAAAGGCAATCGATAATTTGAATCAGGAACGCGGCTTGGCAATTAATTTTTAGAGACCGAACTTATGAAATTCGGGCGTATTTATTATTAAGACCCCATGCGCCGACTTCATGACGTCATATGCGCGGCGTGGTTCTAAGCCAATGGGAGCTCTGCATTTCAACTGCAGTTAGCTCTCAGCCAATCAGAACCTTAGATCATTCTGATGCAACCTGCATGGGTTTTAGACAAAGAAACGGGATTAAGCCCTACCCTCTAGTAGCAAATGAAGCAACAATGTCGGAATTATATATATATATATATATAATCCCGAAAATGCGTCTAGCCGCATGCCATATCTTTAAAAAGACTAAAACTGGTGCCAATCTGATCTAGGCTCTAAAGTCCTTCATCTATAATAATAATGCAACAGTTCCCTACACACCAACACTAAACAAGACTACTAGTCATAAAGAAGGAACCATAAAGCAGATGAGATCAAACTCCCTCGTGATCTCATCTTGAAAAAACGTAAATAATAGAAGGAGAAGAAACATGGAGAAGGATTACCTGTAATCCCTCCTAAAATAGTGAACACATTGCCAGGAGAAAAAGACATGGGCCATTTGAAAGACAGAATCTCAGTACTTTCGTCACATCACTCCCCCCTTCGAAGATTGAGCATCGATCTCATTACTGAAATCTGTGGTTCACACTGGCCCTTAACTCTGTCTATGGCTGTCTGTCCCTACCCCTCCTATTCAGTGTACTTCGACCTTCCTCTCTTGCATTTCCTCCTTCTTCCTCTCCTAGAATGAGCTCCTATGCTCTGTTGGGAGAGTTGATCTCTCTTCAGACCTGTGCCGTCTAATGGCGGGTCTGAACTTTCCCTTGCTATGACCGTCAAAAGGCTGTTCTGGTCAGCTGATGTGACCGGCTGGCGCTGTGGCGGCCTGGCGATGGCGACTTCCTCGCTGCGCGTCAGCAGGGTTGTGACTGCTGGTACTGTGCGAGAACGATGCAACGTCTCGGGTTCCTCTGGTGTAGAGCCTCCGATTTCTTGCTGGGTTTCTATTGAATCCTCACTGATCTCAATAGCTTCTACCTTTGGAGAAAGGTAGGTAATATCTGCCCCTGGCAGTGGTTCTGGACTCGCTCTTCCCCTACCAATATGAAGCGGGACAGAGCTCTCCAAAGTAGCTCCTTGCAAATGCGTAAGGTCGCTGTTCTCACTCTTTTCTGGCCTGAAAAGTTGGTGAGATGAAAATGTAGACCACGGGAGCTCTCCGTCTAACACCCTGGTTCTACCTTCAACCTTGCCCTCCCCTGTGAGAGTTACTGGCGTCAGTTGGAATGTGTCCTGCAGTGACACTTGACGGTTTAAGATCCCGTTAGATCGTGGAGAATCTGAGATAAAGCTCTCAGTGACTGGTTCCAATGTTCCGTGAACCGAATTGGAAAAGATAGCCAATTTTTCAGGCTCCTCGTTACAAGAGTCGTTTCCTGTAAACGAGATACTAGAGTTGTGGGGCCCACCTCCGTCTATAGGCAAACAGATACTCAGATCACTGTCCTCCGTTTGAGTAAAGTGCTGGTCGGATGGGGCTCCAGGGCTGGTTGGAACTATATGCTCGCTCAGACCGCTATCTTGTGCCCTATGAAGATGGCGCTGGTCGTTGACATATGTAATACCGCTCTTGTCAGTATGTCCCTCACTTGAGGGAGCAAATACCATCGGGGGCCTATCTCCCGACAACAAAGAGTGTACTTCCCGAATCAGAGGCGTTACCACTGTTTGTCCGTTAGGATGAACAGGGCTGACAGGCGAATTAGCCTCTGCATATAACATACTACTGTCTTTAGAGGCCTCTAACCTCTCCTTAGCAAGACAGGGATGTTCGAGCTCGCTTGGGGCTCCGTGAATTAGGGGTTCTCCTTTTTCACTTATCTGGCCTGCAGTAGGCCCCCTTGCATCAGCAAGGATCGGTGTGGGCGGGTTCCCCAAAACTAAATATGGGTTACCGAGAATGAAGTCGTAGGCCGGCTGAGCCGTACCAGCTGCCTTGATGGTGCCAGACACGAACCTACATTTCACCTCAATATTGGCTACCGGAAAGCACTGTGAAGTCCCTTTCCTTAAAACTCCACCAATATTCACTTTTTCCTTCATCATCTGCCAGGGCTTCACCAGATGTCGGGCGACTATGCTGGGGTATGTAAGCCCGCTGTCAAATAAGCATGTAGTCTCAGTCCCGTTCACTTCTGCTGGCCCACTGTTGGAAAACAACTTCTCTGACTGGAAGGGTTTCCACTTCTTCCCTTGTTTGATAAAGATATATTCATCTTTGAATGCATGTTTTTGGTCTTGAGGGACGGAACTCAGATTAGGCAATAAGTATTCATTCTGTGAGTTATCGCTCTTTGTAGCGTTCTTAAAAATGGAACTCGGCGGAGGAATTTAGACTTACTTGAATCTATTCTGTGTTTGGTTAGGAATAGATTGTTCTTGCTTCAGAATGTCTATGGCCCGAATCTATGTGTAGTTCTTGTCTATGTAGGACGAGTATGTCTTATATCTTGATATCTTAGTATGTTTAAGTGGAACTATTTCTTCTTGTACTGTACTAAAGGGGGTCAGGTGTTTTCGGCGGATGAAGATAGGTTAGAGTGTTCTTCGGTTGTCAAAGCTTATGGCGGGAAGTCATGTCGTAGAGATGCCCAAGAGTTTGTGATCTCTTTAAGTTATCCTGGGGACGAAGATAGTTTCTTCCAGGATCGTTTAGTCCATGAGTTCCCCAGTTGTGATTCTATAACGCCGGGAGAGCGTTTTGTGCTTGCTAGTGTATTTCTTATGTCAAGGTAAAAATGTACTTTTGCTGACTTCGTTCATTCCTAGGCCTAAGATGGGCAGACGTTTACATGAATTTACCTATGAATATGTCGGGACGACATATTATCCAGCAGCACTAAATATGTTTATATGCAGCAACTATGAGGACAGAATATGCTGATCCTTGTAGAATCATTTATTGTTGATGAACAAAGCTTCGATTGAAGATTTGGCTATACATCCGTATAGTGAGTGATGCTCAACCGGGAACCAGCAGCCATTGTGGAATTCGATTGATTTTGGAATTTTACTTATTGTAAATCATCAAGCAGAGAACGGGAATGCTTCCTTATTATCAGGTGATGATTGAGAGATCACTGTTATAAAGAAAACCCAATACCAGTGGGTTAACATTATCTTCACAGAGATTTGCTGTAATTTACCTAAAGGAATCTTCGCTAGAAAGAGGTCCTGTTTAGGAGTCAAGTTTGAACAGTATTGCTTAATTGACATGCTCGGTCAGTAAAGTCTACTGACTGTATTTATAAACAATGGAAATCTTGGTGTTTACAGATGTTCCATTGCAAGATTATTCTACATGAATGCTAATTTATGACGGTAGTCCATTGATCAACATTATGCTGTTTATGTCGACTTATGTTCCTGTAACTGTACCCATTCTGTCAAGTGTGTGCGTCAAATTAAACTATTGAAATGACTACAGTGGTCTGCATAAGTACTTCTAGATACGTATGAATGAGTGTTTGAACCTTCAGTCAACTCCACAGAACAGTCTACACATTCGCGTATTGACATTCATTACAACACTCATTGTCAACACTGTATTCTTGTCAGGGCCTCATTGTGTCCCAGGACAAGGTGACATGTATACCTGACACTGTGCTCGGTTGTTTGAGTTGACTAGTCAGTCCCAGTACACCTTTACAACGTACTCTGACAAAACACAGTATTCAACATACAAAAATAACAGCCTTTATTATTACCACAAGAAAGAAAAGGCGTTTATCGATATTGATGCAAAGTACCAAGCTTTATCAAGGTGATAGCTGCTCTGATGTATACACAGTTACGATCAAGAAAGAAAAGAGAGTTATCAATGTTGTAGGCCAGATTTCTGGGCTTAACCTGCACAGTGGACATTGCGAGAAGTTAGCAGCTACTGATACCAGTTTGTTTCCCTGACGCCTGATACGACACACTAGCAGTGTTAGTCTACACCTGATTGGCAGTTCCTCACGTGACCCATGAAGCGATTACTGTATCTAGGTCACCGCTGTTGACATTTTGCTCCGTACAGGCATAATTTCATAGAACAGACAGCGTAGCACGGCAAGTTGTTTACAACTTTGTTTACAAGTGGACATTTAACTGTGTTAGCAGAAGTATTGAACTTAGAAGTCTACTTTCATCGATGGACCTTCTTATGTTCTGCTATTGTGTTGAACTTTAATATTTAAGGCCAGAATTTGTAATTCAATAAAGTGGCAGTTTATTAATTTTGATAGAAACTGTACCATAACTCTGTATAACTGAGCCTTCTACACAACACATTCTTTCTGCAACACATTGCATTCATATGCTATTGCATTCTAGTTATATGATGATATATGTATTTATGTTTAATGTTTGCATATTATTCATGTGACTAATATAAGATTTCCCAAGTAACATAGGGCTTATATTAGCGTTCTATAGGGAGCAATTTCCTTTATTGGATATTTGCTGGCAACATCTGGTGCTATTTTTGTTAGTTGTGATGAGGTGTTCTTTTCTTCGTTGTTTTTGTTAATAATTTTGTGTTCCTTAGTTTTGTTTGATTTGTTTGTATTTGTAGGTCTATCCTTTCGTATCTTTCAGTTTTATACACAATTTATATTTATACACTGTGGCGTTATTTGTCTTGTTCATTCTATTGCAGATATCATCACAGATTCTGTGATCATTTTTCTTTGATTTTTCCTATTTGATTTATTTGATTTCTGCAAATGTTTTCCTGTTCTCTTGTATAATTCTTTTGTTGTGTTCTTGATCGACATACACTATTTAAAATATATTTGATCATATGAATTTATAAGAAAAAAGTCAACTGATGATTTTTTAGTAATTGGTTGGTACACAGTTGATTATACAAGACCCTACTAAAGGCTTGTTTCCCCACATTGGCCACCACATTGATAACTCTCTTTTCTTTCTTGATCTTAACTGTGTATACATCAGAGCAGCTATCACCTTGATAAAGCTTGGTACTTTGCATCAATATCGATAAACGCCTTTTCTTTCTTGTGGTAATAATAAAGGCTGTTATTTTTGTATGTTGAATACTGTGTTTTGTCAGAGTACGTTGTAAAGGTGTACTGGGACTGACTAGTCAACTCAAACAACCGAGCACAGTGTCAGGTATACATGGCACCTTGTCCTGGGACACAATGAGGCCCTGACAAGAATACAGTGTTGACAATGAGTGTTGTAATGAATGTCAATACGCGAATGTGTAGACTGTTCTGTGGAGTTGACTGAAGGTTCAAACACTCATTCATACGTATCTAGAAGTACTTATGCAGACCACTGTAGTCGTTTCAATAGTTTAATTTGACGCACACACTTGACAGAATGGGTACAGTAGAGCTTACTGACTGAGCATGTCAATTAAGCAATACTGTTCAAACTTGACTCCTAAACAGGACCTCTTTCTAGCGAAGATTCCTTTAGGTAAATTACAGCAAATCTCTGTGAAGATAATGTTAACCCACTGGTATTGGGTTTTCTTTATAATAGTGATCTCTCAATCATCACCTGATAATAAGGAAGCATTCCCGTTCTCTGCTTGATGATTTACAATAAGTAGAATTCCAAAATCAATCGAATTCCACAATGGCTGCTGGTTCCCGGTTGAGCATCACTCACTATACGGATGTATAGCCAAATCTTCAATCGAAGCTTTGTTCATCAACAATAAATGATTCTACAAGGATCAGCATATTCTGTCCTCATAGTTGCTGCATATAAACATATTTAGTGCTGCTGGATAATATGTCGTCCCGACATATTCATAGGTAAATTCATGTAAACGTCTGCCCATCTTAGGCCTAGGAATGAACGAAGTCAGCAAAAGTACATTTTTACCTTGACATAAGAAATACACTAGCAAGCACAAAACGCTCTCCCGGCGTTATAGAATCACAACTGGGGAACTCATGGACTAAACGATCCTGGAAGAAACTATCTTCGTCCCCAGGATAACTTAAAGAGATCACAAACTCTTGGGCATCTCTACGACATGACTTCCCGCCATAGGCTTTGACAACCGAAGAACACTCTAACCTATCTTCATCCGCCGAAAACACCTGACCCCCTTTAGTACAGTACAAGAAGAAATAGTTCCACTTAAACATACTAAGATATCAAGATATAAGACATACTCGTCCTACATAGACAAGAACTACACATAGATTCGGGCCATAGACATTCTGAAGCAAGAACAATCTATTCCTAACCAAACACAGAATAGATTCAAGTAAGTCTAAATTCCTCCGCCGAGTTCCATTTTTAAGAACGCTACAAAGAGCGATAACTCACAGAATGAATACTTATTGCCTAATCTGAGTTCCGTCCCTCAAGACCAAAAACATGCATTCAAAGATGAATATATCTTTATCAGACAATTAAAACATTTTACATGGTATGCGTAATCCGTGCGCCAAAAAATATGTGCGCAACAGTCGGCCCCTGTGTTCTGTTATGCGGCTGGGAGCGCATGTTATAACTGGGACGGGGCTCCTTTCGAGACGGCCCTTGCTGCTGGTGAGCTGAAGAGGAAGGCAAATGCGATGAAGATGCTCCTTTGTCCGGGGCAGGCAGGTCAGGGTGTTTTCTTTTCTGGCCCAGTACTTCGGCCTATGCCGACTGGAACCGTTCAGCAAATAGAATAATCTGGTCCAGTTGCTGGGCGCCCTGCTCTGCCAGGTACTTCCTTAAGTCAGGAGACATGTTTGCTTTCACTTGTTCGCACATGACAAGCTCTTCGAGTCCTTCAAATGATTTAGCCAAACCCGACAACTCCCTCCAGCGAGTGAGGTAATTCCTCAGCCTCTCTGCGAACTGGGGAAAACTTTCTCCTTTCTCCAGTCGACTTTCCCTAAACATCGTTTGGCACTTCCGGGGAGTCCATTGGAATCGCTGTAACAGGGCGTTCCGCAGTGCCTCAAAGTTATTCTGGTCATCCACTAGCATCCTGCTATAGACATCATACGCATGTGCTCTTAGTGATTTAGATAATTTGAGGCACCAAAGACTATTATCCAGCCCGTATGCCTTTGCCATCCTTTCAAATTTTTCCAAAAATACCTCAATTTTTTCATTCCCGTTAGGAAAAGGATCCATCGGAAAATTCATGGCTGCCATCCGGGGCCCTCCGTTTCCTGAGGTGTCTGTCGCCCCTGCACTGGGAGAATCTCTGTTAGCCAAACTGCCTTCCGAAGATCGGTACTGCAGTTCCAGAGAACGCAGGGCAAGTTCATGTTGCCTCTCTGCTGCCTTCTTCGCTGCTTCCCTTTCTGCTGCCTTCTCCTGTGCTTCCCTCTCTGCTGCCTTCTCCTGTGCTTCCCTCTCTGCTTTTCTCTCCTCTGCCTGTCGGGCCTTCTCTTCTTTCTCCGCTTCCCTTTTATCTCTCTCCGTCTGCCGGTCCTGTTCCCTCATAATGTAAGCCCTAGTCTCGGCCTCATTCATCCCCATGCTTTTAGCTGCGTCCTTCCATGCAGTAAGTAGCTTGACCAATTCAGCCATCTTACCTGACAAATCAGCAGTAACTCACCACGAGGGGAAATGACAAAAAAGGAACAAGAAAAATTTACTGTTACCTACTAGGAATATGCTGTCGCAAAAACCCGCACTCAGACTAGCACCAAGTCTGACTAATAACTACCTGAAAAAAATTCAAGTTATCCAGCTACCCAAAACCCGAATTTACTTTCCTGTCAAGAAAAAAAATTCGATTAGCCATCAATTACTTCTAAGTCATAAACAACCTTACTACAACTAACATCTAAACTGACTACAACCTGTGGAAAAAACTTATAGCTGGATCAGTCTTAATATAGCTCAAGTCTAGGGGATTTTTAAGAAATCTATTTCCAGAACTTTCTTCAGAGACAATTTATGAATGTAGAATTGATCCCAACAGAGATGATCCCGGACGAGCCCCCACTTTGTCACGAAATGGTTTTAGACTAGAGACTGTCTACATATAGTGACAAGACCCTAGAGAGAAGAAAGACTGAAATAATAGATTCCGTTAGAAATATAGTGCAACATGTGAAAGTTGAGACCATTGGCTCCGAGGTTGGGAACCGAGGTTGATTCTTTTCCTCGCCACTTCGGACGTATAAATTGCTATGGCCTCGAACCACCTCTAACTACCCTAAGGGGATAAGGTTCAATTATGATTCACATACACCACGACACAGACAACAGATAGCTACTGTACGTAAATGAAATGACTGATTCCAGCTATAATTTACAAGTTTATTAACACCTATACACAACTAATCTCATACATGTCAAAGAACAAAATGCAGTGTAAGCACTCCTGAAATAAACAAATTCAGGAAGAAAAAATGACAAATGATGTATCATCAAAACAACCAACCCCACCCTTCACCCACAAGTTTCACCTGTATGGAGGAAGAAGGTAAGAGTTAAATTAAATGAACTACACTGCACTGGGTGGGGTCTCAAGTCGAGCCTCCACTTCCAACTAGCTATTCTAAATTCTAACTCTAACTCCACTGATAGCTGGAACGACAACGAAATGTCTACACAATCTCTGCACAGACTTCGGTTCTACACAGCCTATCCTGGAATCTCCTGAACACAACTAACTGCACCTCTAAACTTCAGCAGCGGTCCTCTGCTATGATTCACCAAAACTATCAGTTCTGCCTATCTGTGCTAACTTCAGTAGAGAGAATGTTTACCCTCTCTCTCTCCACGAACTCTGGAATTGATGACTAAGGTTTAACAGAACCCCACTGGATTCTAGACTGGAACTGTAGCTGGCTTCTCCTACCACTCTGAATTTACCGGCCCGATTACCTATGACTGGGCGATGGGCTTTCGGCGTTATTATGGCCGTGACGAAGCGAACATAAAATTACTACAATGCTGGCAGCATGCCAAATCTGTGTGTGTAACAGAACGAGCGTCAGAGCTCAGGATTTATCCATAAAAATCCTAGTCGCTGGAAAATGTCTTCCCCATGCCTGGGAAAACTTCTTTTCTTTCTCTCCTTCCACCACTGGCAATTAACGCGAGACTTTGGGTGTCTGCGAATGCCACCACTGTGCCGTGGGAGAAATTTTGTAGTATCAAAATTCTGCTCTTCCCCACAAAAGCCGGTACCTGCTGTTTAGACAAAAGCAAAAACAACAGCTAAACAAAACGTTAATAATACATTTCTAATAACACTACCTCCCTGACTCTTCAACACGTTATGCACCTCCATACAAAATCATGCCAACACCGTCCGCTCCTCTCCTGTTCCCTTCTCTACCTGAGCCCACAAGGAACATCGTATCAAATAAATATACCGTAATGAACACCCACTTGCTTCCAAATTACGCCTCTTTCCCTTCCGTGCTTACAGATAGATGTGTACTATAATATAAATAACTTGCAGCATTACATTCTCAAAAAAATCACAAATACACACGCTCCCGTCATTCTGTAAATAAATATGTTTAGCAGATGCGGGTTTCTCTCCCGACCGACTTTGCAATGATACAAAGCGGTGATATCTCAACTTTTAAACCATGCCGCTATTCCTTCAACAAGGAATTAAATGGACCTATAAAGTTTCTCAAGTCTATCACTAAGATCGTATCTGATGGCTCTGGCGATAAGAATTAATATTAAACTTAAACTGCCCAAAGAACCTTAACTGATCGGCCTAGAACTAGAAAAATAAAATAAAGTCCCACACAAAAATTTATGCTTACCAAATCTCGAATTTCCCCCTGAAAGGCAATCAATAATTTGAATCAGGAACGCGGCTTGGCAATTAATTTTTAGAGACCGAACTTATGAAATTCGGGCGTATTTATTATCAAGACCCCACGCGCCGACTTCATGATGTCATATGCGCGGCGTGGTTCTAAGCCAATGGGAGCTCTGCATTTCAACTGCAGTTAGCTCTCAGCCAATCAGAACCTTAGATCATTCTGATGCAACGTGCATGGGTTTTAGACAAAGAAACAGGATTAAGCCCTACCCTCTAGTAGCAAATGAAGCAACAATGTCGGAATTATATATATATATATAAAATCCCGAAAATGCGTCTAGCCGCATGCCATATCTTTAAAAAGACTAAAACTGGTGCCAATCTGATCTAGGCTCTAAAGTCCTTCATCTAGAATAATAATGCAACAGTTCCCTACACACCAACACTAAACAAGACTACTAGTCATAAAGAAGGAACCATAAAGCAGATGAGATCAAACTCCCTCGTGATCTCATCTTGAAAAAACGTAAATAATAGAAGGAGAAGAAACATGGAGAAGGATTACCTGTAATCCCTCCTAAAATAGTGAACACATTGCCAGGAGAAAAAGACATGGGCCATTTGAAAGACAGAATCTCAGTACATTCGTCACACCCCCCCATCCCTCGTTTAACCCGGGTGGGTGTTCCTAATATCGGAAAATTTTACCCAACCTAATAATAACTCAAACGCCTAATAAAATAAAAATGAACGCAATTACTTACAGAGAAAAGAGAACTGGAGCGAAATTGAAATTAAAACCCACAGTAACTCCTCATAAATAAACGCAAATAATACATGGAAGAAAAATGGGGCCCGTTGAAAATAAAATCACAGTAAATCCTCACACTTTGTTCAGAAGATTTGATCCTGTGTCCAGAAGAGGTTGTGTTGTGACCGAAAGAAGTGATCTTGTGGAATACTGTTTGCAGTGTGCTGCTTGACACGATGGAAAGTGAAAAACAAGAGCCTTGTTGTTTTCACTGCGTGTAGCCGTCAGCAACAAAAACGTCAAGAAAATGAAACAGCTAAACAACGCGAGACATGGTTGGCAAGGAATCGACAACAACATGTGAAATCAAGAGCTACAGAAACAGTGGAACAGCATGAAAATCGTTTGGAGAAGGCAAGAGCAAAGTATAAAGAGAAAATTCAAAATGAAGCACGCGAAGCTACGAGAATAAGGCTTTTCAAGTTAATTAAAAGGGCTGTGAAAGTTTGTTCGTTGACTGGAGTTGCGGCTCGTTTAGTTGGTGGTACCCTGTTGTACAGTACTTTCAATTACCAGTTCAAAAATGCATACGTCTCGTGAAGTCGAGTTCGATCTCTAGATGACCTTCAGATTGAAGAAATTGATTGCACCAAATTAACAGGCACAAAGCCATGTAATTTTGATGCTCTACAAGAAATAGATCACTTAAGAAATTTTAAACCAGATTTACAATAAGTAAAAATATTGTTTGTGTTTTAGTATGTCATAATTTTTCTAACACTAAAAAGAAGAAAAAAAAATAAATTTAAACACATGCTTTTAATGCACTAAAAAGCCACAAATAATGTTTCAAGGAGTTTATAGCTTGCAGTAAAAAAATGTAACATCTAATTGACTGTTTCTGCATGAAATTAACTTCTGCTTTATATTTCATTAGACACTTATGGATAAAATATATGATAAGCGCATAAGCACCCCACTTACATTTATCAAGTGAAACTTATGCATCCAGATGTTCGACATTTTTATTACACTAATCAACCTTACTAAAAACCTATGGCAAGGCACAAGCAAAGAAACAAAGTTACAACTGATCAGAGCATGTATATTCCCAGTAGCAACATACGGCTGCGAGACTTGGACACTCAATAAAACAGTTGCAAAAAAGATTACATCATTCGAAATGAAATGCTACAGAAGGATGTTGAGAATACCCTGGACAGAAAAAAAGACCAACAGAGAAGTACTGCACTCACTAAACGTACAGGAACATTGGCTCCTAAATACCATCGCAATAAGGAAGCTGAAATTTTTCGGTCATATAAAAAGACATAATAGCCTGGAAAAAACAGTGATGGAAGGCATGGTCCCTGGAAAAAGGGGAAGGGGTCGACCTAGACGACGGTGGACCCAGGACATCACAGAGAGTCTGAACTTGTCTTTGGCTGATGCAGGTCGACTTGCCCAGAATCGTGATGCGTTCATAGCAGCTGTAATGGAGACAACGTTCTGGAAAGAATACGTCACATGATGATGAATCAACCTTACTGCTTTTTGTTAAATTCAATTTCTAGCACTATCATCGGATATGTGACTTAGTAAAATTCTAATTGTTTTGAATAACTAACATCTATTTATTTATTAGTCTTGTTCTGTCACTTACATATTGAAATATCCTTTTATTTAATTCTACTTATAGATACTCTGTCACACAGTGTTGTAGGAGAATCAGATGAAAAAGAAAAAGGTTGTTGGTAATCACCATCAAAAGTGAAAAAAAGCTAATGATTGGTTATGGTAATATCAGAAAAAGACAAATTTTTTAATGGTATTACAACTAATGACACATTTCTGTTGCAACTTGCAGGTTGAAGACAGGGCACTGAGAATTCTTTCAGCATTCTGTGGTTGTCTGAGTGATGTAGTGAAGAAGTGGAGAAGAGTAGAGGCATGGATGTATGCCAAGACAGCTGTGCTTCCTGCAGATGATGTACAAACATTATATTCTGAACTCAACAGCATGTATGTTGCTCATTATAATCATTGTTCAATTTTTTTTTTTCATTTTTTTTTTTTTTTTAAAGCAGAGTTTTATTTGCAAATCTAACTCAGACAAAAGTAGTTTGTGAGTTCATATGTCATTGAGTGTGAATTTGATGTAAAAAATTGCTGTGATATTTCTGGTGTTTTTCAATACCATACAAAATTTTGGTTGTAGAACTTCATTGAGTTGGAAAACACTTATTGGTGGCCATATTTTTTAGAATGTGCTCATACTCAGGGAACCTTGGGATTTGTATGTATATATGTTCATGTGTGTGAGCGTCACACCTTCTTCTTCTTTGATCCATAGCCGCCGACCGTCAATGCAGTCAATGGCCATCACGCCTGGTGGCATCTTATAGGGCAGCAACAAATTGATTCCACTTTGTTTGGTCGGCAGCCATCCTTCGTACAGTGCCCCAACTCTGGTTCATTCTTTGCATCTCGGCTTCCACAGTTCTCCGCCAGGTTGTTTTTGGTCGGCCTCTCTTTCACTTTCCTTCAGGGGTCCATAGCATAGCTGTTCTTGTAATGGAATCAGGGTCCCTTCTGAGGACATGGCCAACCCAA
The DNA here is from genome assembly GCA_024509875.1 of Oreohelix idahoensis. Classification (NCBI taxonomy): domain Eukaryota; kingdom Metazoa; phylum Mollusca; class Gastropoda; order Stylommatophora; family Oreohelicidae; genus Oreohelix; species Oreohelix idahoensis. The sequence continues at coordinate 187,549 of JAMPIV010009954.1, read as the reverse complement.
CTCCAGCGTCTGCCAGTTATGATGGTGTGCATGTCCTCCTGGTTACTCCGAATAAGTAGTTTTTAGGTTGTATGGAAGGAGGACAGTTTTGACATTTCCTTCTGTTACTCTCCAGCATTCCGCACCATAGAGAAGCATAGACAGTACACAGCTCTCATACAGTCTTAATTTGGTGTTTTTGCTGTACTGGGAAGACTTCCAAATGTTGTTGAGACAAGCAAAGGCTGTTCTCGCTTTATTTATTCTGTTGTTAATGTTCTTGCTTGTTCCGCTGCTTGGTGTTACTTTGCATTCTAGGTAAGTAAATGTGTCTGTCTTTTGTAACTTCTGGTTCCTTATTATTATTGTCTCAGGATTACCCACATTCAGTCTATTGGTTTTTTCTTTGATGTGTTGATGTGAATGTGCGAGTAGTGCAATGTCTTCTGCATATTCCAGGTCTTCCAGTGTAGAAAATGTTGTCCTTTTTTTTTTCTTTTCTCTCATGCGTCCGCTATTACTTGAGGCGAAATCTCAGGTTTATCAGTCTAACCTGAGACTGATTTTACGTGAGTATCCCTTTTTTCTTGCACAGAGACAGGTGTCCCTCGCCATTCAGGCAGATACTTGCCGATTTCGGAAGTACCCATTAGAGCTGGGTCGGCTCAGGAGCCTCCAGTCCCTGGTCGACGACACTTCTTCAAATGTGCTCGCCAGGGCTTGAGTTAATCCAGTCCAAATCCCGGTTGACGAAAAATCTTCAAATGTCCTCGCCCGGGTTTGATCCTTGGCCGGTACGCGGTCACCAGCGCAGTGTGGTAACCACTATGCTAGCACGGCTCCCATTGTCCTTCTAATACCTCTTGGACTGCCCTCTGTTGTCTGGCGCATCACCCAATATATGGCTGTCAAAAATAATGTTGTTGATAAGGGCATCCCTGTCGTACTCCTGTTGTTACTTTGAAAGTTACATTACTCAATCCAACACTGCATGTGAAGTTAGAATAGAGGCTTTTTATAATGGAAACAATGCAGTTGGGAATTCCATAAGCCCTCAGTATTTTCTATAGGCTGTCCCTGTGTATGCAGTCAAAAGCCTTTTCAAAATCAACAAAGTTAATGTATAGATGTCTCTGCCATTCTGAGTACTGCTCTGTGATGTTCCTGAGGGTGATCATATGATCTGCACATCTTCTGTTCTTTCTTAAACCCGCTTGTTCTTTCCTCACTTTATGGTCAACTGCTTTTGAAATTCTCTGGATGATTATCCAGCCTAGTATTTTACTGGGAACTGAGAGGAGAGTAATTCCTCTCCAGTTGTTGCAGTCTGCAAGGTCGCCCTTCATGGGCAGTTTGACAATTATTCCTTTACTCCACTCTCTTGGTGTTGTCTCAGTTTCCCAGACTTGTGCAAATAGTGGTTCTAAAAGTTCTGCTGCTAGTTCAGGGTCTGCCTTGAATAACTCAGCATTTAAGTTATCGTGGCCAGTAGCTTTTCTATTCTTTAACCCTTTGATTGTCATGATGATTTCTTCCTTTCGTGGAATGTCTGTATTAACATCTAGATCATTTTCAGCCTCAGGAACATTCAACTGTGTCTCTGATGGTTCCTTGTTCAGACTTTCTCTGAAATGCTCTGTCCATTTTGTTTCCTGCCCCTGTGCTGTGGTGATGAGATTTCCTTGCTTGTCTCTTCCTACGTTAAATTGTTTGCACATCATTTTCCACTGATAGTTTTAGTTATTTTATAAACTGTGCTTTGTTCATTTCTCAGTGCTACCTCTTCTGCCTGTCTTGCAAGGTCATCCAGAAATGTCCTTTTTTGGCATGAGTTTGACATTTTACTTCTTTGTCCAGCTGACTGTGCTGTTTGCTGTATATTTCCTTTAACCTGGGAGACTTAGTTTCTGTTTTCTTTGTTTCATTTCCTTTCTTTTCGCTACGGTGTTTAACGTTTCTGGTGTTATCCAATCTCGTCTCTTTCTTTCCTGGAATCCCACGCATGACTCTCTGCTTTCCTTGTATATTGTTGAGATGGTGTTGAATTTCTGGTCGACATCATCGGTCGCTGTTTTTTCCTGGCTTTTGGCAATCTGATACCCTCTCTTTACATCAACCACAAAAGCTTTTCTGGTGAGGGGGTCCCTAAGTTTCGTGATGTTATATCTTTTCTGATTGACTGCAACTGGTCCAGCAGCTCTGAGTGTCACCTTGAGTCTTGCTACTACTAGGTGATGATCACTTCCCACATCTGCGCCTCTTCTTACTTTCACGTCTTGTAATGCATGTCTCCATCTGCTATTGATCATTATGTGATCTATCTGGTTTCTGTCTCATCCGTTTGGTGATTCCCATGTTAACTTGTGCACTTCTTTGTGTGGAAAAAGTTTCCTCCAATGACCAGATTGTTAATACTGCAGAAGCTTATTAATTTGTCCCCGTTCTCATTAACTGTTCTGCTGCTGCATTTCCCCATTACTCTTTCGTTATAAGTATTGTGTGTTCCAACTTTTGCGTTGAGGTCTCCCATTACTATAATGAGATTGTACTTAGGCGCACTTTCCATTTCCTGTGTATGTATATATGTTCATGTGTGTGAGCATCACACCCTAACAGTAGACAAATAGCAGCAACATTTGAGGCCCTGAGCGTGATCCACAAGAAGGATGCAGCATACCCCTATTGCCAGAAAATTACAGAAATCTTCAGAATACAAAAATTCTGTGGTTACCAAGATAGGGTGTTTTTGTTGTTGTTGATTAACTAGGGCTGCTGAGCTCGTCGCTCTTTAGCAGTCAATGCCAAGCTGAAGAACTTACATGTGTTCTGCAGCTGTTGAGTGGTGCTGTATAGAGTGTTTGTAATTGTTGGGGAGCCCGGCAATAGCTGTTGTCTTTCTGTGCAGAGTCCTGGGCAAGTGAGCAGCACATGCTGAACTGTCTCAAACGGATGGGTACAGTTGCGGCAATTAGGCTCATGTGAGGGGTTTAATTTGTTTAAGTGCTTGTTGAGTCTGGTGTGTTCTGTTCTTAGTTGGAAGATTGTGCTCTGCTCCTTACTCGTAGGTTATTAATGTTTAGAGGGGCCATTTCTTTATATCTTTGAAGTTGTTTTGGAGTATTCATTTAGCTGTCTGCATGTTTGCTGGAGTGTTTGTTTGTACCATGCTTGCTCCTAGTTTTGCTAATCTGTCTGCTTTATCATTGCCTGGTATGTCTGTGTGCCCTGGTTGTCGTAAATTTGTATTAGATAGATAGTAGATGTTTATAGTCCTGTCTGAGCAAAGGTGATAGGGATAACTATGTGAGAGTAAGGTGTAACAAATAGTTTTCCCTCACGAGATGATAGTGTAAGAGAAAGGACAGTCTCTGGATTGAATAATTTCTCTAATCCAGCCTATCTGTATGACTATATTTAAAATCAGACGCAATTTCTCTCCTTATACAAAATACAAGTTACACTGCACCCACGTGCACACAATTCTGTGACAAATACGCACAAACGTGAAAACAAACAATGGATAACAGATAGGGTAGGGGTTGACCAATACAATAACTTAAGGTTGTTACGTGCAGTCTTTGCTATCTAAAAATATAGTTTGTCTGTATACTTGTTATGTATGAAAATATGTTGTAACAAGATTTCGGGTCTAAAGTAATTTTCGTTGGAACCCTAATTTAAGGGGCGAATACCTAAATTTGACTTTTGGAAAAAGTAAATATTTAGTTACCTGCTCCTGAAGTCCTATATTGAATATATACCAGCTGACGGATAGGTCAGGGGTTGATGCGTACGGTGCATGGGCAGATTAGCAAGGAGTGCGTAGCAGATTTTCGGCAAGAAAGGCCGTCATGTTGTGACCTGGGTTAGTCAGACGAAAAATGTCTGGACGTCTCTGCATTGTTTCGGGGATGGAATTTCTTCCACAAAATATTATAGAATTCCCCAGTGTTATTTATTGATAGTTACTATATAGTTATGTGCGGATTCTATGACAAGGTAGAGTTGATATAACCTTTAGCACGCTGCATAAAAATTCAGAAAACTTGCCCAACCACTGCATTCTTTTTCACAGCGTCCCGTTTTTATAGTGGGTGACTTGTAATGTCTATAGTTTTTGTGTTTCTTGGTCAACTGCTATCATTTTTGGAATTTCTATAAATAAATGAATGGTGAATCTGATGATATAAAATTTGTTTGTGTACATGTTAGATGTGATAGGAAGAGAGGAAAGGAAAGATGAAAAAAACGAGAAAAAAAAATTAAAGTAATAAAAAAATATTTTTTTTTAATTTTAAAATTTAAAAAAAAAATTTAAAAAATAACCAGCAAACGAAGGGTCCATATCCCTTGCATCTCAATGAAAGTCATTTGACCAATAGACCAATACAAATCAAATGACGATCTTTTCGTTACACCCATCATCAGTAGCAAAGCAACAAACGCTCTCGTCAGCTGTGACATTCGGCCGAAATTCTAAATCTTTCCGATATTCCTAGTCCTAACCCCTAACATTATACATACTTGAAAGGCCATTTTACTTTCGTTTCCATCTCAGCCATCAAACATATTCTGAGAAACGATATCAGCGCTTATAAAGACAAAAATCTTATCCCCACCGCATGGCGTCAGAATCCAATGAAATAAGAGCAAAAATGGCCGCATGTTGATGCCGATTCATTTCGATTTTAAAAATTTACAAAAAATAAATGCGGATACACCCATCGCTTTTTTAAGATCGGAAACGGAAGCTAGCTCTCTTGCAAATAACATTAGAACTTAACATCCGGGGCTGAAATCACGTGTACACAAGTCCTCATGCTAGAAACGGTGATATCCGTAAGGCGCAACATTGCGCCTCCAGCATGGAGAACATAGGTTACGTTTGGCGCAACGCTGCACCCGCAGCGTGCTAAAGGATAATTACACTTCCTTGTTCTCAGTGCAAACTGAATATATTTTTGGATCAACCGGTGAGGTGTACTCACTGTGGTTGATAGGACGAATTTGCAATGTATTAAGCCCGTTGGAGCCATTTAAGACTGTTAAGTCTATATGCGCGCACAGAAACCCAGGAGACTAACATTATTCTAAAGACTCGCATGATTAGCGATATGTCTAGCTCTTGTATTTAAACGTCCATGTCTGCACACGGGGGAACTCACAGTGTTTACTGTTCGCAGAGGCCTAATGTACGACCGTCTGGAGTGGAAGACCGGATGGTTTACAAGCTGTTATTACGATAACGTTGAAAAAGGAAACTCGCCTGATACATGAGGGAGTTTTATAAGCCTATCGTCGAAAGGACAGATCTTCACGCTATGTCCGATTAGAGTGATGGACCATGTTATCCTTGTGTCACCCGCCATGTTTGGGGGTCGACTGAAGAAGAGGGATTTAAGGAGAGATATGTAAGAAGGTATCTGACGTTGCAGTCAGGATGAACAGATAGTAGGTGTTGCTACGAGTTTGGAATGATGAATAATGTGGAGTCAGCAATTTACTGACATATATATGAATATTGATTAATTTACAACTTATACATTTCAAGTGAACTGTCTTCATGTCCGCCATGTTTCGATGTCAAGATTATATGGATGTGTCTGCATTGTCTTGTGACTGTGACTTTAATAAATGGTAGAAAAAGTCCACAGTTGTTCACCCACATTATTGACTTCATACCTGTGACATATTTAAGAACTACCTACATCAACTTTACATCCACTCCACATCTACTCCTGTCAATGTGATGAACGACACACACACATACTGGTACTTCACGTCTTATGATACAAGTCTCCACTACAACCTGGATGTCCACCTTGGCGAACTTTTATACCACCCATTCGCGATATAACATTACAGCACGATACAACCACTCTATATCCAAATCTACACAACATAGAGATTAACAAAGGTTTATTAAGTTTATTTATCACTAGAACTTTACAACATAAATCATATACATCAATAGATCATGGTTTATAGACAAAATAAAAATTAATCAAATAGGTTCTCCCTTCTGGTAAAGGAAAAGAAAAAGAAGATCCCAACAGAGGTTAATTAAATCAAAAGATCAAAAGTTAACAATAAGTGTATGGAATAGTCAGTAAAGAAAACAGAACAAGTTCCTAATTAATCTATCCCATAAATACTCAGGTTAGTGAGAACAAAAGAAAAGATTTGTATGATAGTGGTAACAACAGAAAATTATGTCACTCTCTTACAGTTCATTCAATCCTTCATTCTGTGGCCACATTCATATTCGCTTACCCAGTAGTTGTTGCAGGCATTCCGTGGAAATAAACACTAATAAGTAATAAGACTGTTCAGTGTCATATTAATTTTTGCCAAATCCAACCCCAGACTAGCCGTAGTTGCTGACTGCAAATTTCACGGTAGTCGCTGGAGTTGGTGATTTAATTGTTTTCCTGGATAAATACTGTATCTCTGCCTTCAGTTGGTTGGAGTAAGGTTCATACGTGGTGAGCGCCGACATAGGAGGAATAATACATATATATTTCCTGTGTTGTCTAGCTCTGGTTGCTGAGACACTATGTTAAATTAAAGTTATGTTGCTTACAATATATTTTGCCACAGCTGGCTGATGAGGTTTATATAGGTAAAATCTAGTATAGTTCTGGTCCAGTTAACATTTACAATTATTGTTCAAGTTTGGTCTCTCTCATAAAATGAAGAAAATGGACAGCACAGGTCATAGCCCGAAGACTCAACAATATTATAAAGTTTCTGGTTGCTTATACACTTATAAGACCAATGGACCATACGACCATAGTCCATAAGACATAAGTTCATATGACCATAATTTCATATGACCATAAGACCGCTAGTTCGCTCGGTTTTTTATCAGCCTAGATTTTAGGAAAGAAATATAGACATTTAACCAAAATATCAATATTATATCTAACATGTGTTAAGGTAAGACCTCTTTAACCACTACGTTATTAAATTAGATTTAAATCACAAATGTCTAGCTTATCCTATCACTTTTAACGCGTGATATGAACACTAGTCATTTATAAAATACACAAAATGGATATAAGTAAATAATATATACCGTCAGTAGCCAGTTATTTAATGTATGCACTAGTCAATTATAGCATCTCTTTCTGGGGAATAGCGAGTAATTAAATTTACTTTACAGCTGGAGAAATTTAGCTATATGTTATTTAATATGCTATTCAATTTAACACAGAAAATCCCAGTGAAATATAATGAAAAACTTTTAACACACTAAATCACTTAATGGCTAGTATATAAATTACCGCAAACAGAGAAAGATGGAAACAACTCCAGCGAGTAATTAAATTTACTTTACAGCTGGAGAAATTTAGCTATATGTTATTTAATACGCTATTCAATTTAACACAGAAAATCCCAGTGAAATATAATGAAAAACTTTTAACACACTAAATCACTTAACAGCTAGTATATAAATTACTGCAAACAGAGAAAGATAGAAACAACTCCACGAATCTAAGCATTCACTTTGTATGAAAAACTCTTAGGATATCGAGCTAGTTATTTCAGAAAATTCTCTGAGCAACTGATAATGACTTTTGGGGAGACGGGTATATATCCATAGATACCGTTCTTTCGCTCCTTAATGCGAAAGTCGCACCTACGGCCAGGGCCGTGCACATCTACGGTTCGATTCCTGAATGAAAGGGTTTTTTTTTCACCTCTGCCAACCGACAACCTCTGGCTTGTCTTTCATTCTCCCCGCCTGCCGCATATCAGCTATGTAAGTTAATTCCCCTGAAAATGTAACAATCCAAGGTACGTCTCAGACTTATCGCCCTTGATTCTTCAAAGAAACTGTTAACACCTGGCCTCTGCCCGCGCGTTTCCCTGATCAAAGAACGATTATGCCATGCTGCGCACTTCGCTCTGTTCCACCGTGCTTAGTTGCCAGACGGCTCGCATTTTAATTGCGATAGTGAATCAGGCGTTAATGTAGCAACAACAAAAAACCCCTAGATGGGTGGGGGGCGCAAAAGTGGACGGTCACTGCTGCACTATTTACATATGTGACACTGGTATCCACTGGATTGTGATTCTGATGTCTTATTTTGTCAGCAGGTTGTCAGTTGTTTTGGCCAGCTGTATTATTTCTTTATTTTCAGTTTTAAGATATTCTTCTAAAGCCTGAAGTGTTGATTTTGAATCAGTGAAGATTATAATATCTGAGGGCATATGGATTTCTTGTTTGAATTGGCTGTCTATTGCTGTGAGTGCTGTGTTTATTGCTGTAATCTCTGCTTGGTAATTAATACAGAATTCTCTGCACGGTTCGTATATTTCTAGTGTGCTGCCATTTGAGTATTTCACATACTCTCCAAGTTCAGCATTTATGGTGGCCTTGAATGCTGAGCCATCTGTGTATGCATGTATTGCAGTGCTAGGGTATCTGTCTATAGTCTCTAAAGTAACTGTTTTAAGTACTGTTGGGTTCGTGTCTCTTGTTAGTGTGCTATCCATGAGTGTGGTTTTTATTACTGGAAGTTTTTAACTCCTTTCCGGGATAAATGACTAAATTATTTCTCGTGTCTGTGGGAGGTGGTGTTGTTCTGCTATAGTTGCTGCTACTTGTAGTGGTTATTTTTGTTTTAGTCTGCTAATGGGCTTCCAGTTTTCAACCAGTTGTCTGTTTGGGTGGTTTTTTCTCATTCTTCTGTAGTGCTCTGTAGCTTCCAGAACAGCACGTTTTCGTCACAGGTCCATTGGTTCTACGTTTGTATCAATTTCACAAGCAGCTGTTGGTTTGGTTCTCATTCCCCCGCATATGAACCTTAGAGCTTGGTTTTGGACTTTGTCCAACTCTGCTTGAGTGGTTTTGCTCATTGCCGACTGCAGCAATTAGGTTGTTATCCATGACTGATCGGACATATCCCAGGTACAGCTGTCTCAGATTTCCTTTGTCTGCTCCCCAGCTAGTGCTTGCAAGATGTTTAACTAGATTCAGGCATCTACTGGCCTTATCTTTCATTTTGTGCATGAAGGTATGAGGAGTAGCTGTCTGTGAGGAGTAGCTGTTTGTCAAGCTCCACTCCTAAGTAAGCTGGATTTTCTTCTCTGGACAGTAGTTGTCCATCGAGTTTTACTTGGTACACCTTCTTGCTTTCCTTGATGCTCCTGGTGAAAATTGTGAATACAGTTTTCTGGGTGTTTATTTTTAGTTTGCAGAGCCTGCTAGCTATTGTGGCTAGGGCTCTGTTTAGTTTTACTGATGCCAGTTTTTTGTATTTTTCTACTGTCCAAATGAGCAGATCATCTGCATACAGTGTTTTTGATACCTTCAACTTGCTCTGAAGTTAATTCAGAGATCTACCAGAAGCAGTGGGCGTGGCCATTTGATCTTATAAAATATGCGCTTAAAAAATCTTAAATTAATATCACACCACAAAAATATGTTCTCTTAAACACACGAGGTATTTACTAGAAAGGTCAGAAATGACGTTTTAGGTTATTAAAATTGGAAAACAGCTCTAGAAAGGAGCAAAAGATACGAAATACGATATAACGTTGATCGGGTCAAACAGGTCAAACCAGAAAGCGGATATAACATTGATCGGAACTTAAAGAGTTAATGAAGTTTAAGAGAACTAACTTTGCAACTGTGCCTAGGTTTAGTATCATTTCATTGGTAATTTTGTCTGGACCTTTCTTGATCTTTAATTTTTTTAGTGCGCTATTCAGTTTCAAATAGTGCTATGCTTGCTTTACCAGCTCTCTGTTCTGTTTTTGTTATGTTCTTAATTGCATTGTCTAGCTGTTTTCTGTGATTTGTTCTGCGGACATTTGCAAAGTATTTGTTAAACGTTTCTACCTTTTTCTTGTTGTTTGTTAAAATGTTTCCTCCAGTTCTTATTGTTTTTGGGTTGCTCTTCTTTCCTTTTCCATCAGTATAGTGCAGGAGCTTCCATGCTTTGTGCCCTTCATTCTTTAAGTCCAGGCTTTCACATGTTTTTGTCCATGCTTCTTTCTTTGCTTTCTTAATGTGATATCTTACCTGTGCTGTGAGTTTGTTATAAATTATTTTGTTGGCTGTGGTGGGTTCTTTTTCCACCTTTCTTCTGGCTTGGTTGCGCTCTTTAACAATCTTTTCTAGATCTGGAGTCCAGAAATGGCTGAAATGTTTGTGGCTGCCTTTTCATATTGTTTTGTTAGCTATGTCAAGTATAGTCTTTGTGATATTGTTGTATATATTCTCTACTGTATCTAATATGTCAATGCTACTGAATCTGCTATCTGAAAGTGTTGCATATGTTGTTCAGTTAGCCTTTTTGTAATTCCAGTAGGTCTTTTGTCCAGATTTATTCTGTCTGTCTATACTAATTACTATTGGCCTCCCAGGACTGTGTAAGTGCAAGTGTCTGCAATGTCAGCCAATACCATGGTAAGATCAGGTCTGCTGGTCGTGCCTGAAGCTCTGTGCAAAAGAGTGGGTTTTGACCTTGTCTTCTATTGTAGGATCAGGTTGGACGTATTGCAGATTTCTTCTACTTCCCTGCCTCTGTTGTTGTATGTTTTATATCCCCATGATGGTGAATGGGCGTTGAAGTCTCCAGCAATTATAGTTCTCTGATATGTTGTGTACTGGATATTGATGTTTCCTGCAGATGCTGGGGGGCATTAAACATTATTCATGGTGTATTTGTTTACTCTGAACCAGCTGTGAACTTGCTGATGTCTATGTCACCACTGCTATGGATGTTTCGTACATCTGCTTGTACAGGAATCGACATTAGTTGGTTAATGCTGCTAAATATGCAAGTGAAACATGGACTGTATACAGGCGCCGCGTAAAGAAGCTAAACCACTTCCATACAGTCTGTCTCAGGAAGATAATGAACATCAAATGGCAAGACAAGATCCCGGATACCGCCGTTCTTGACAGAGCTGGTATCCCTAGTATTGATACTATTCTGATGCAGTCACAGATTCGCTGGGCAGGTCATGTAGTCCGCATGCCAGACCATCGACTGCCAAAGATACTCTTTTATGGTGAGATACAGAAGGGTAAACGCTCCCATGGTTGCCAAAAGAAGCGCTTCAAAGACACGTTAAAGACGTCATTGAAAACCTTTGACATAAACCCTGACACATGGGAAGCTGCTGCGCAAGACCGAACTGCTTGGCGCACATCTCTTCGTAAAGGTGCAGCGGCATGCGAATCATCCAGAAGAGCAGCAGCGGAACAGCGGAGACAAGCTAGAAAGGACCGTGTAATAAAACCTTCACATGAAGCAAACATTCCCTGCCCACACTGTCCGAGATCTTTCCAGGCCCGCATCGGGCTCATCAGTCACCTTCGTACCCATAGACTAACCTAACATATTCCTAAATAATTGGATGAACAGAGTGGTCTTCATCACCCGTGATGGACGAACAACAACAGCACATCTGCTTGAATGTCATTTCTTATGAGTGTCATAAGTCCTTGACATTTCTTGCATGTGCAGCGATACTGGGTGTATCCAGGGATGTTAAAGATTTTTCTGGGTGGAATGATTTCCTGGAGTACTGCAATATGGATCTTGATGTCATTTAATGCTTGGAGCAGTTCTTCCTTCTTGATTTGTATGCTTGCAATGTTGATTTGTAATATGTCTTATGTTCCCAGTAGCAGACTTTTCACAAGCAGCCTGGGGTGTCACTGCTCTGTGTGGACCTTGTTTACCGAGGCGACGTCCGAGCTCGTATGGTGAAAATATGGTTGTACTTGGCATTATCTTCAAAATAGACCTAGGTCTTTCCTGTGGCTTTTCTGCCAAACCGCAACATATTGAGTTGTTATTCTTGAGTTCCAGTCTCTTTCCCAGGCATTGTAACCTGGCCTGGCATACATCCATAGGGCCCCACATCTGGTTTTAAGTTAGCAGTTGCGAGATAGGTGGGGAGGCATACTGTGCATTCCCCGTCATCCAAGGGGGCTCTTCAAATATGCAGAGCTTACACGAGGCTGTGCTCTAGTTCTGAGCTCTCATAAGGAATCCTGCACAGAGCCACTTCCCAGCACCCATCACCTGCCATCTTTCCACTGGAGAATCCTCTTGCATACAGCCATCCAGTCAAGAGCCAGTATTAAGTCTGGTACTCATGTGGTTCCCCCAAGCTTCGTGTGCAATGCTGGGTTCTCAGCATGATGCACCACACGAGGAGTTGTGATGCTGGGCCAGTTTGATGCAGCTTTAGGGTTCTGGGTAGACTAGTAGACTAACCCTGGTATTCGCCTGAGAGCATGGTGAAATCCTTTGCATCTCCTTGGTTGTAATGCTGGTGTGCATGTGGGTTTCCTGCACACCCCAGAAAGGAGCCAGATATGCACTGCTTTAGCACTTGGGAGGATAAGGGGAGTGTTTCTGCATCTCTCTGAGAAATGTAGCCAAGGTAGGGTTCACACTTCTCAATCCCCGCCACCAAGTCGCCTGCTGGTTATGCCGAGTTCTCTTGGGCTCTAGGCATGTGACCAAAAGTTCAAGGCGAAAGGATCGTCACGTCCTGAGAATTTTTGCCTTTACGATGGGTTCCATTCATCAGAGAGCAGCACTTACTAGTTTTATCTGTTCAGTACAGCTCTGGCTCCCTTCCTGCTGCGGATGGGTGTATTATTGAGGTTTGCTCCTAGATCCATTGTGTTCAACCTGGGGATTCACACCACAGTGACCAGGGCCACCTCGAGGAGGCTGTTGCTCTTCACCACGCACAACGATCTTTGGGTTTCAGAAGTTATGCTAGACCAAGAGGCTGACACCACAGAGGATGCACCTTTCAGATGAGACCAGTAGAAGTTAAAAATGAGAGCTGACATGCAATAGAAAAATAAATCAGCAGTTTTTTACAAGAAGAGTGCAAGAAATGGTGAGTTTATGGTGATCGGAAGCAATAGTGTATGGTGAACAGGGTCCTTCAGGAACCTAACCCGCTTTTTCCCATAGGATCAATGGTTCCGTATTTGCAGGGTTTTCAAGGAACGTAAACCCGGTGAATAACGAGGATTGACAATCTTTCAGCTCCCCAAGGAGCATAAGCTTTCAATAGTTGTATGCAAAGTTCTCCTGTCAACGTGCCATCAGTTCAAGGTTTTTCCAAATCTTCATCATTGTCATATCTGTCTTCAGTTCTCTTCTGCATGGTTTTTTCTTTCTTTTCTTATTGATGATAAGAACATTCCTGTTCAAATGCTGGTGCCATATAATTAGAATATATAGTGTTTTCACGTCCAAATAGTACGTACGATTACCATTATGTGAAAGTGGTATCATATTTCCTGTCTAGTCATTGTAAATCGAGCAGATCAAAATTACCAAAGTGTGTGTGTAAAAAAAAATTTAAAAAAAAACATGGGGAGGGGTGTAAAAGCCTGGGGTGTTAAGTTTGATATTTAATTGACTTTCATTTGTCATATGTTTTATATGAATACCATGCAACATTCACTTTCCCTGCTATATACCCACAAATCACTATATATATATATATATATATATATATATATATATATATATATATATATATATATATATATATATATATATATATTGGAAGAGAGAGCGCCAGACTATCCTATCGGCTGTCTTCCTCCTGGCCTGGTTCCATTCTAGTCCTCGGTCCTTCAAAGATTGTCTAATGTTGTCCTCCCAGCGGACTCTGGGTCGTCCTCGGGGTCTGGATCCTTGGCTCTTTGTTTCCCATGCTTGTCGTGGTAGCCGATCTCCCATTCTGCAGACATGGCCAAACCATCTTAGTTGGGACTGTTCTACTTGGGTCTGCAGGGGGTGGCATTTTAGGCCTTGACGTATCGTCTGGTTGCGTACCATGTCTCTTCTTGTTACTTCACCCACCTTCCTCAGATACCTCATTTCTGAGGTTTGGATCTGGCTTTTATGGGTTGTAGTCATTGCCCATGACTCGCATAGTCCGGTTTTCTCTCTTGTGTTGCTCGTAATCGTGATTTAAAGCAAACAGGTGATTTCCTGTTGTGCCTTTGCATGGTGGAGGGGCTGCCTCCTTACGGCCTCCATGCAGGCCGCCCTCCTCCTTTTTCATCCGGGCTTGGGACCGGCATAGGCGGAGGATAATGCTACAAAATAAAAATTCAGTTCATTTTCAAGCAGACATTTATGGCGTCTCTATCGATAAATTTAAGGAACATTGCTATTGGCCGACTGCATGCAGGCGAAAGTCAAAGTCAGGTTGCCAGGCATCTAAACGTGCATCAGAGTACCATCAGTCGACTTTGGCACCGGTTCCAAGCCACTGGCTCAGTTGAAGACCGACATCGCAGTGGATGACCCAGAGAGACAACAGCAGCGGAGGATCGCTTTATTCGGCTTCGTCACCTCAGAGACAGGTTTACAACAGCTTCCTCAACTGCCCAGTCATTGCCTGCAGGACGTCATGTGTCTTCTGATCAAACTGTCCGGAATAGACTGCATGACGCTGGACTTTGAGCACAATGACCTCACTGAGGACCTGTCCTTATGTGCCGCCATCGCCAAAATCGACTTCTTTGGGCCAACCAGCATCATCACTAGGCAGCTGACAATGGAGACGTATTTGGTTTAGTGACGAATCTTTCTTTTTCTTGCAGCGTCATGATAGACGGCGTAGAGTCTACCGTAGGCAAAATGAATGTTTTGCCCAAAATTGCATTGATGAAGCTCCACCGCACGGTCTTGGAGGTGCAATGGTGTGGGGAATGATCAGTTACAACGGAAGGTTTCAATTGGTGCACATTGAAGGAGGCTTGAATGCGCAACGATACGTCAGTGAAATTCTTCGACCCCATGTTCTTCCACTTTTGGCTGCCCAAAGGTCTGTGTTTCAACAGGACAATGCCAGACCCCATTGTGCACGGTTGACCATGCAGTTCCTGACTGCCAACAACATTCTCACCCTTCCCTGGCCATCCCTGTCTCCAGACATGAGTCCGATTGAGCACCTGTGGGATGAGCTGCATAGACAGACGTGTTTGTCGCCGAGACGTTGCTCCAGCCAATCGTCGTGGTCTGTTCCAGGCACTCCAGGAAGAGTGGGCAGCCATCCCACAGGCCCACATCAGACGTCTGATCGCATCCATGCCCAGGAGATGCCAGTCGCTGATCGATGCAAGAGGAGGCCACACACCATACTAACGGGAAAGCCCGTACGCCAAAAAACTCTCGTGACCCAGATGCAAAACAACTGTCAATTGATTGGTTGAACCCTAAGATATTCTTTTGTGCAATTTGAACAATTAACTCATTAAATTAAAAAAGTTATAGAATGTTAAAATTATGGCTATGTGTGTGCCTTCAGTAGCTATGCGTTTCTTTTTTTGAACAGTATAGTTCCCTAGGTATGTCTATTCTTAACACCTGTTCTGTATTTAGGGGTCATCCACATATGGTGTCAGGCAGTGGGGGGTGGTTGTCCACAATGTTGTGATGTGTGCTGATAAGAGGAGAAGGGTTTTGGGGAAAAATGTGACATCACACTCACTTCGGTCATAAATGATGTTCCTACTTTTATCCACAATAGTTAACTTTCATCCGCAGTAGTTGACTTTTACCCGCAATAGTTAACAACTCTGTCATGGACTACTTATATTAATATTATGATCTCAGCTGAATCATTCGTTAATTGTTATAACTTTTTAAAACTATATATTTCTTTTTTAATAATGTAATACACCTTAAAAACAAACAACAGGCTAAATAAATTTTACTGTGTAAAATTAGATTTTAAAAACAAAGTTGTCACCACCACAACAACAAAAGTCTGATATGAAGACATAGACGTTTAGCTAGTTGAATCAGCTGTGTGTGTGTATATGGGGGAAGGGGGGGGGGGGGATAAAATGCAAATGCTTTTATTTCAGTACACCAAAGGTTGGGCCCTGCATCGTGCATGTACGCAGCACATGAAAGGGAAGATCTTTGTAAAAGCTGGATTAATGAAACACTCTTTTTCTTAAAAGATTATTTTGTTTGCACAAGTTAACTCACAGTTAAAAATTTTGCCAACAAACTAACTCTTCTGTACATAACGATAATCAGATGCAAGACAATATGAAAATTCTTGATGAGAGGTCACAGCTAGTGGATGTGAAAATACACTGGCAGAAAACAAAGATGATGAGAGTAAATGCAGGAAATGATAACAAAACTACACTTGAAGAAACATCACTACAAGATGTAGAATCATACATATACCTTGGCTACAATTTAGACACTTGGAGGAACAGACAATGATATCAGAATAAGAACACAGAAGGCTAGAGGAGCTTTCATTGGATTGGGAATCATATGGAGATCAAAAGAAGTACATATAAATCAGAATCTTCAAGTCAAATGTCAAGTCAGTCCTATTGTATCTCTCTGAAACATGGAGAAGAACAAAAACAACAATCAGAAAGCCTTAGACTTTCATAAATGGGTAAAAAATAAAAAAAGGTAGTCTCATAGCAGATACTGCCATAGGGGAGTGAAGTGTTAGAGACTTCACAATATTAGGTTGAGCTTTGAGTGGTGGGGTAACCAGTTTACTCGTGACTACTACAATAGCTATAGACTCACCACCTCTTATTGCCAATAAAGGAGATAAGGTTTATATCAGGACCACAGACACCACTATACAGACAACATAAAGGTACAGTATAGTTAGCTATAAATTAGAGAACCTTATCCAGTGAACATTTATATAGTTTTATTGCAAAAAAAATAATCAACATAATCAAATCACATAGAAACAAAATCATTAATATGCAATGTTGCACAGCTCTAAAAACAAGAAAAACAATTAAATTGGTAGATACTAGAAATCAACCACTTTCACTCCTTCTTTCACCCTGCTGGGGAAAAATAGAATGATTACTGAGTTAACCACAAGTAATGGGTGGGGGCATCAAATTTAGCCTCCACTTCCTCCTAAAATCTATTTCCTACTGTTGCTGTTCTGCTGACACTGCCTAACTATTTTCTACACACACACGGCTTCCAGGCTCTTTAGGCGATATACGCGCCGCTAATTTAACACCACTGGACTGCTACCCTAGAAGACTTAGATTATAACTATGGCTCAGAGTCTAATAATAAAAGACCCTACTGGTCCTGTCTATTTTCTCCCTCCTTCTCTCTCTCTATCTCCACCTGGTCGCAGTGTCTCTCTAACACTCGACGTCTGCTGATGTGGCATCTCCGTTACGCCTCTACTCTTGATAACGTTCAGAACCAGGAATGATATCCCTGTCTCCTGCTTCTGATTTCTGCACTGATGACTTGGTTTTCAATCTCTAGGTACATGAATCATTTGTAGAAGCTTCACGGCTGCTGACCGACTTCTTACTTGCCCCGTTAACCCGCTCGAGGTTTAGGGACATACAGCTTTATTATGGCTGTATAAAACTTTAGACCAATCTCCCAGCCACGTGCTGTTGTCGGAGTGGTATACTGAGCTAAGAGCTCTGGATTAAAGACAAATCCTGTTCCCAGCTGAAGATTGTCTTCGCTACCTGGGAACATATGGTATTTCTTGCACCTTTTCCGATCTCTCGAGCTATATGCTCCTGAGATGACAACTTGCTGTTGTAAAGGACCGTGGCTGGTTGCCCCTCCTACAGACTGTGAAAAAACTCGCTGTGGAACAAACAACACAACAGCTATATAACACGTCAAAAGTTACACATCTCAAACACTAAACTCCCTTTAAATCAATTACAGCTCCCCTTCTCTATTCCCACTACGCACAACGATACAAAATATTTATGCCCCAAAAGGTCAACCTCCCAGGCAATCCCCTCTCTCTCCCATTTCCAAATTAAACATCGGCTGACCCAGATCTGTTTGTTTTGCATGACTAGCCACGTGTCACAACAATTTTTCACTGAGGGCATACCTGTCCGAAAATACTTGGGCTACTTTTCTCCCTGACCCTAGGTGTACATTTATCAATACAAAATTAAATCTAGGCAGGCTGAAACCCGTCTCAGAAAACACTTCCCTTATCAAAACAAAATCTACATCTCTTGAAAATAAAAGGAAAATACAATATCAGAAATATAGATTACATCTCCTGTCTTCTGGCTATACAACAACAAAAATGCACAATAAATAACGTACGCCAAAATTATGCTAGCGTATTTAAACTGCAAGCAAACTATAAACAATCGAGGTTATCAATGTATCCCCCTGTAGTTAAATATATGTGTTCCTGTGTTCAACATAATGTTAACTTCACCCTTCTCTGGGTAACATTCCTGAATTAAAACTCAATACAATAACCGTGCCCACGTGCTTAAAATTTACAAAATCCCGCTCCCGTTTATATACAGAAGTTTATCATAAATCAAAGATGCGGGTTTTTCCTACCAACCTTCTTTAAAAAATGTAGACCTTTTAAATATTACGGAGCTCACATTAAATGTCTCAAAATCTTTACACACTTCTAGCTACGGCTATTATCATATAAAGACTTCTCTGCACCTCTTACATTAAATACTTTCTCTGAGATAGTAATTGATGGTACTTCGGTTTAAAAACTAAATTAAAACCTCCTGAGGAAAGCTTATACTTTAACCGGCTAGTCTCTATTAGAAGCGAATTACAAGTACCATGCTAAATAGTTATGGCTTATCCAATAGATCAAATATCTCACTGAAGAGCAAGTGCCTATGACGTAGATTCTCACGGCTGAATATTCTTCGGACCAAAGGGGCCCTCAATTAATTCCCTCTAGTATTTATTACAGACAACGAGGCCAGATACGTCATCGCTGGCGTTCCTCCCCGACCAATGAAATTCATACAAAATTAAACAACCAAGCCTACGCCAGTAGATTTGAAAACAACGCGCACACCGCGTGTCCAAAAAACTGCGTCATGTTACGTGACGACCGTGATTCTTTTTAACAAAGAAAATAAGATTCCCTGATCGCGATTATCTAGCGAAAAGAACTGGTGAAAAAAAAAGAACTGGTGAAAATCTAATATAACTCCCCTGTAGTTCCTATTAAAAACGCAATTATTAGACCTACAGAAAAAGACCAAACTCGATATATTACAAAGAGAAGAAACATGGCAAACACATATAGCTACAAAGGGAAGAAGACTGGTGCAAACTCAAATAGAAGAACGGAATCAGGCCTGTTGAAAAATAAAACCACAGTACTGCATCACAGTATCCATTTACAGCTGGGTAGACTAGCATGACTCCACTGTGTTTCCAACCGGCTACCTTTGCATCGAGAAACCTGTGCTCTAACCATGAAACCTCTCATAAATGGGTGCTTGCCTAAAATAGAAGGTGGACTGCAGTAAGACGGGAGTAAATGGTAGAGTGGAGAAAAAAAATAAAAAAGGTAATATATCTTACTAGGAGAAGTAGTATCTTAGTATGAACTATTGCCTTTTTTTTATATTTTGTCCTCTACTCTAAAAAAGAAAGGATTGTAGAGGTATGACAAGATCACTAATGTGGAACTGATGACATGAACCAGGGAAGTGCCAGAAGAACAAGAGACGAGAAGAAGATGCTGGGGATGGATAGGACACACTGAGATAGGACACACACTGAGCACACTTGCTCATAGCTTTACCAGGCAGTTTTTGGTCTAGAATCCCCAAGGTAAGAGAGGCAGAGTAAGACCAAGGAATACACAGAGAAAAGAACTGAAGACAGACAACAAGAGGATGAAGAAGCTGATGACACAGGGCAGGAAGACTGTCATAAAGCATATGCTACTTAGGGAGTGAATGATGATGATGATCACTAGTTAACTAACTTACATTCCATTGTGTTGTTGCTTTTCAGCATTACGGGGGGGGGGGGGGGGGGGGGGGGGTGTTCTGGGTTTTTGTGATGAAAATGGGGGGAGGGGAGGTCAAAAAATTGTGTGATGTCAAGTGGGTGACCCCTTATAGGTGAATTTGAAGCCTGCAGATAATCTAATGTTGGGATTCTCTGCTGCTCATACGTCTTACATTTTAACAAGAAATGTTCTATATTGTTGTCTTGAAGACATCCTGCACAGTAAGGTTCTTCTGTTCTGAAATAGCCTTTTCCCAGCTCTAGTCTGAGAAGTTTCTTGTTTCTGGGAATTTTCAGCTTCCTTAATATAGCTTTTAATCTCTGATTTACTTATCCCTAGTCATCCTCACAGATACACTGTCTGTCCTGCAAGCTCTCAAGGGTGGTAAACTCCCGCATCTGAGAAATGAACTAAACAAGGTAGCTGCCAAAAAGAGAACCATACTTCAGTGGGTACCATCTCATTGTGGTGTACCCGGAAATGAAAAGGCAGATAAACTTGCAAAAAAGGGAGGAGAATGTGAACAAGAAGATAATGAAGTCACATACTTTGAGAAAAAGAGAGCTATCCAGACTATCAGAAGAGAACAGAACCAACCCAAAGACGACTATCACACTCTCGACCGGCAGGGACAGATAACTATTTTTCGACTCAGGACAGGGCATAACAAACTGAATAAACACATGCACAAGCTACGATTGTCTGCTTCACCACTGTGCACATGTGGATTAAACGAACAACCTGCTGAGCATGTTCTACAGGACTGTCCTCTGTATGACCAGTTAAGAAAGATATACTGGCCCAATGACTCAACACTAAACTCAAAGCTATATGGAGTTAAAGAGGAACTTCAAACAACAGTCGAATTCATCATGAGAACTCGTCTGACGGTGTAATCATCAAAGATGCGATCGCAAGAAGAAGAAGAACTTATCCCTACATTTATTAGATTTTTATTACATCTACCTTTCTTGGCTTCTTTATCTGCCTTTTCACTTCCTTCTTTGCTAACATGTGAAGAAAGTTCTCCACCGTAGCAGGTCTACTGCATTCTCGTAAGTTTCATGGTGCCTTAATTATTGAAAGCGAGTCTGTTAAAATTGTTAGTTTTTGGGAACGGTTATTAGAGAAGATTTCTAGTTATTATTGAAAGTACCCAGGTGGACAATTTCCTCCATACTTTTCCATCCTGTTGGGTATCTGCTGATATTCATTGGACTGACCCCAGTTGCTTGTTCTTATTTGGTAAAAGCTGGATATGCAGAGGTGGCTTTAGGAATTTTACCCTAGGAAATACGTAGATAGGAATTAAGACTAAATTACATGAACAAAGTTATGTTAGACCATACATGCCACACCTCAGACATGAAAAACCTGTACAAAAATTCCAAAAACCCTGTACAAAGACCCGCAAAACCTGTACAAAGACTGAAAAACATAACAAAAGAGTTAATTCATGTAAAAATATATTCAATTAGATGGTTCTGCACCATCGTAGTGACATGCGCCCTTTGCCTTTTTAAGCATGTCTTCACTTGCTTTAAAACCTAAACAACGGGAGTTAGAATTTATTTTGCATTGTAGAAATGCTGTGACTATATCATCATTTAGTCTATTTCTGCAATGGATTTGAGCTGAAGTGGTAACTTGCCACCCTTATCGACACCCGGTATTAAAGTGTAAGATGTAGGTGTCTTCTCTGATTTAGGATGTTGCTGTGTATGTGGTAGTGGAACAGTTCACAGGGTTATCACACAGGCAACATGACGTGTAGAGTCATAGAAAGGGTAACTTCGTTGTATAAGTTTCTTCCATTTATTGCACGCCACAAAACAGTCATGATACTTATGACATCAACATAGTTAACGAGTTCAGCAAGATGATATGGCACATTGAAAACAATTTCTGTAGTCAGCAATGACAGCTGTTGTATATATGCGTCATAAGACATCACAGTTCAATAGATTCAGAAATTCATAAATCATAGAGTTCTAGTTCGTGAAGCTGTATAAATAATAATAATTTCTATAACTTCTGCAACAGTGTCAGCTACAGATCTTCAATGTTCATAAACAATAATAAATGCTCCCATTCTGATGCTAGCAGATCAGATGTATACAATCAGTCCGTTTACTGTCTGCACGTGAATAGCATACATGGGCTACAGGTCAGCTCGACCTTTATAATGTTCCTAAGTCTAACCATCTGACTTGGACGTGATCTCTGATATAACGAATCCTGGAACACAGACAATAGTCTTGTTGGTCTAGAGCGACCCATATATATTTAACTAGTTCAGGTATACAGATACCGGTGACTTAATCCTAGTCAAAGTACCTCTCCATTTTGCATCACACAGGCGAGCAAATAGGCGACAAAATGACGAACCTCTAGATGATAGCATAAAGTTCGATACAAGAGGAATTACCTTATTTCGGAAAATCAACCATGAACATATGCCTCCAGGCAGGCGTGAATAATACTGGGAAATAGTCTAGTTAGCTAACTAACTCACAAAGACCATGTATTTCCCTCAGAAAATCACAAGACGCAGGTCGCGTCTGCTCGCTTCTTAAACCATTTCTCAACTGCCGAACTGGGCGGAACACACAGAACGAACTCCCAGCTTTTGACATGCGCAGAACGACAATCTCTGAGTTGCCGTTCACAATAAGACGATTCTAAGAACATTCGAGATAAAAGTCTTACACAGTCGCGCCTTTTATGGTCATGAAAAGAAGCGTTAAGAAAGGTTTCAGACATCTACCATAGTTGACTGGTACTACCAAATAAGGAGATGTGGTCACGCTTCGTTCAAGAAATTATAGACCGAACGTGTCTCTCTCTATACAAGAGAAGGCAAACTCCTAAAAAATTGTAGTCTCGATAACTCGGATTATGTCCCTTTGACCATAGAAAACATAATACACACTTCAGTCAAAAAAAAATGATCATACATATGAAAAATGTTTATACAAACGAAAAATAATAATGATCCGTGCGTAACATTACCGCACCCTCCCTGGAAAAAAAAAAATGAAACATTTTTTTTTTTTTAAATCCTGGAGCCGGAAAAAATCTAGGCTCCTAACGCACGTATGATGCGTGGATATATATACCTAACAAATTAGCTCAACGCATGGAGCGACACTGAGATCATATCTCAGATCCTTAGAGAAAAAAATTTATCTAAGTATACGCTGATATATTCCAGGAAGGTGCCACCAACACACGCCACAATGATGGCAACAACATAATGACAATCAAATTATTCTCATACCAATATATGAAATAAATATATTATGTGTTATCATACAATGTGTTGCAAATAGCGGTGTAATTTACTAATATACCGCACTATATTATTACATTATATAAAGTAACAGTAATTAATAAGTAATACATGTGTTGATCTTGGGTGACATAAAACATTCAATAGAAGAAGATGTGGACATCATCCGCTCCCAATGTAGGACAGGACTTGATATCCTCAAAGTTCCACAATGGACATAAACTCGCAGACTTCAATGATGTGCTGCGAAAATATCAATAACACAAATCTTAAAGACAACTGGTAAATTTCTTAATACAATCCTGAAAATAATTTATTTAAATGTGGCCGAGTGATCTTTTGGCCCGTATATCACTAACTAAGCCTTCTTAGATAATTACATGGTACAATGTTATAAATTTCCCTCAAAAAAAAAAGTGAGACAAAATCTACTAACATGTCATTATAACATTGGACTGTATATCAGGAAATATATATATATGACAGAAGAATCATGTGGAATCGTGTGGACATCTGGACAGAATGTCTGCCATTACATTATCCGAACCACGGATAGCTCGAACCGAGAAATGAAATGGTTGAAGAGCTATGGCATAACGAGTGGACCTCGAGCTCTTCAAGTTTTTGCTCTGAATAGCAGTAAGCGCTTTCTGGTCGGTTTCCACAATGAAATGTGCGCCTAGAAGAAATCTTTGTAACTTCAGAATAGACCATACCATAGCCAATAACTCACGGTCTAAAACCGAGTAATTCTTTTCTGCAGCGTTTAATTTCCTAGAGATATACATCACCGGATGCAAAGTATCAGTATCAGAATACTCCTGCATTAGTGCTGCCCCAATCCCTGTTGACGAGGCGTCACTTCGAAGAACAAAAGTCTTCTCAATAGTAGGTAACTTAAGAATAGGTGGAGATGAAAAATAGGGCTTTAACCTGGTCCAATGAGGATTGACATTTAGACCAGCGGATCAGATTAGGCGACCCTTTCTTCAATAAAGTAGAAAGCGGTGCCATAATGGAGGACAGATTCGGAATGAATCGTCCGTAGAATTGAATCAAACCTAATAGACTCCTTACTTGTTTCTTCGTCTTAGGGACCGAAATGTTAAGTATTTTTGAAACATTGTGGTCCTCTGTCTTTAAAAGACCATGACCAACCCGATGACCTAGGAAAGAAATCTCGCTAAATCCTATAAAGGCTTTAGAGGGTTTTGCAGTCAAGTTATACTCGCGAAGAGTAGACAGTAATTCGTATAAACCCAAATAATGATCTTCCCAAGAATCACTGAATAGACAGATATCATCTAGGTATGCTATGACATCTGTACGATATGCGAGAATTCGCCGCATCATGCGTACGAATGTAGCAGGGGCGTTCATAAGACCAAAAGGCATGAAATTCCATTGGAATAAACCCCTAGGTGTAGAAAAAGCTGTAAAAAGGTTTGGCACGTTCAGTTAGCGGGACTTGCCAATAACCTTTAGACAAATCTAGTTTGGTAAAGAATCTAGAATTAGAAAGTTTATTGAGTAGCTCTTCTAATGAAGGCATAGGTTCAGCATCGAACTTCGTAACTTGGTTCAATTTGCGATAATCTACGCAAATGCGAATGTTATTATCCTTCTTTCGAACAATAACCATAGACGAAGAGTATGCTGAAGTGGATGGTTCAATGATTTGCAAACGTATCATTTCATCCAACTCTTTTTCGACTTGAGACTGGAAATGGATAGGTATTGGATATGGTCTGACTCTGATAGGATTGTGATCAGTTAGCACAATGTCATGTTCTATGACATGTGTGTGTCCCGGGATGTCTGTAAGAACATCCTGAAATGTTTGCAACATCGAAGAAACTTGTCGATGTTCCTCAGCGGAAAGATTTGGAGAAACGGTCACGTTTTTCCAAGATTCCGTAGAATAAAGTGGGACCATAGAAAGAGGAAGATTGACATCAGAAAAAAGTAGTTTCCTCATCCTGTATAACTGACAGAGATGAGTACTGACCATGAGTTGCTTGTGAATTGTCCGTAGCCTGGAAAATAGGCTGCAAATAGTCAGGTCTTTCATAAAATTCTGTGAGCATATTTATGTGGAAAGTTTTATGCTTTCCATCAATATCGACAACATAGTCGACATCAGAAATTTTGGAGACTATTGCATATGGACCTTTCCATGCAATTAGAAGTCTGTTCTCCCTTGAAGGAAGTAGAACGAGAGCTTTGTCACCTGGACAAAGTTGTCGTAGACATCTATTCTTATTTGCAAACTGCCTTGCCTTTTCTTTAGCAAATTCTGAAGACGAAGTTGCTAGTTTGCATGCCTCGATGATCTTTTGCCTAAGAGCAATGACGTACTCATAAGAAGATTGAGTCTCATCGCTAATATTATCGGCAGTGATTAGATCGTGAAGTAAAGACATAGGGCCGCGCGGTTGCGCGCCAAAGACAAGTTCAAAAGGGGAAAACCCCGTATGTTCATTGGGGACCTCTCTATACGCAAAGAGAGCCGCGGGTAAGACCCTGTCCCAATCCTGAGGATGATCCTCAGTTATTTTACCAAGTAAGTTTTCAGAGTCCTATTTAAACGTTCGACCAACCCATTAGACATTGGGTGATAGATACTGCTGAGAGACCTTTTAATGTGTAGCATAGACATTACCTGTGACATAGTGTCTGATATAAGTTGAGTGCCATGGTCTGACAATATTTCTCCGGGAAAACCCAAGCGAGAAAATATCAGCCAAAGAGCGTCTGCGATATCAGCAGTTGAGATGCTCTTGAGAGGTATTGCCTCTGGCCAACGTGTGCACATATCGACACATGTAAGGATAAATTGATGTCCTCTAGCCGACTTAATTCTAAAAGGACCGATAATATCTATTGCCATTTTTTGAAAAGGGCGAATAGGAATGTCAGCAGCCTGGATAGGCGCAGCATGTCGTGGTCCTTTAGATTTGACCTCCTGACATACTTTGCAAGAGCGACAGTACATTCGTATGTCCTTGCTCACAAATGGCCAAAAGAAAGCCGCAAGAACCCTCGACTTTGTACGGGAAAAACCCATATGTCCAGCACATTGCGAGTCATGAGCATGTTGCAATATTTGCAATCTCATGCTCTTAGGCACAAGAATTTGTGAATGAGTGGACGTAGTCGAGTCTTGTACCATACGTACAAGTACGCCGTTCTTCATAGAAATCCAAGATTTCCTATTAGTGTTCTGATTAGGATCACCTTTTTTTGCTAGAATGAAGAATTTTTGTAAAGAAGGATCTTCTTCTTGCAATTTGATAAATGAGTCACGTGTAATAGTCAAGTGACTATCTTGGTCATTTACTTCATCATTATTAGTTAATGAAGTTTGAGGTGGATCCAGAGCATGTGCTCTTGTGACCACCGCATTGGTAGCTTCAATGTTTTGCTCTTCCCAAACAGCAATCTGCTGTGGGGTACATTCCCTAACTCCGTGAATACGACCAATAATAAGGTCCGCAATAGGGTTTGGAAGTAGACACGCGTGGACCTCTCCCGTGAAGAAAGGAGTAGCAATGTGTATTATAGCAGTAGGATACTTTTCTAACGTGCCACCAAATGTGACACATTTGATGACTTTTCCTGTAGCACAGGATGGATCTACAAGAGATTGCCTAACGCCGACAGTAGTACATCCAGAATCAAACAACACTGAGACTGGATTACTATTTACTAGCCCCTTATGTAATATAAGAGAACCTCTCCCCTCATGAGCAACATTAGCAGGAAGAGCGGGCAAAGGATGACCACAGCTTAGAGTACTAACGGTTTTCGGATCAAATAAAGTACTGCATTGGATACATTTATTTGCCCTACCAAAATCAAAAGATGAGCATCCGATAGCATTATGGTCTTTATCATTATTAACCTGTTTATCTGCTCCCTGAGATTCTTGTTGAACAGAGTTTGTCTGTTGATATCTTTTTCTCTTATGTTGCGATCTACCGCGACCATTATTGCCTCTGCAATTATCATTAAAGTCCCTACTGTAATTTTTATCCTGGTTTGAGTTCCAGTTTCCATAACTGTCATTACTATCTCTATGCTGTTGAGAACCTCTATTATCTTGGTATTGAGGTCTCTGCATAAAATATTTCCCTCTATACCGATTACCTTTGTGAAAATTTCTAAAGTTAACCGGAGTAGAATAACGTGTAGTATTAGGTTGTCTCCAGTTCTGGGAAGAAGAATCACCCTGGAATTGATCACTATGGTTCTGGGCATAATTACGATTACTCTTTTTATTGAAATTTTTTCTGGCTACCCTGAAATTTACGCATAAAATTTGGGGCCATAAGGTGCTGCCGAAGCAACTGGCAGACCTTCTTTCACCTTAGAGTTACTAATGGTTATGTGCGGATGCGCAGTAACATACTGGCTACAGTATTCTTCCATTTCTTTTATGTTTTTAGGCTTACGCTCATGAAGAAAAGATAGAAAAGCTTCATTAACAGAAGACATAACCTTATCTCTAAGTAGTAAATCCATAAGAGCTTCAAATGTATTTTCTGTCTTAGACAACTCAACCCATCGTAAAAAAGTAAGACGGATGCCTGAGATGAATTCAGAGAATTCAACTCCAGTTTCTGGTAACATGGTTTTAAATTTAAGACGATATCCGTCCTCGTTAAGTTGGTACTTCTTTAACAATGCCGCCCTGACAACCTCATAGTTGTTTTTGTCAGGCACATCTACCATACTCAACAAAGTCAAAGCATCACCTCTAAGTATCTTGGACAGATGATACACATATAATGTTTTTATCTATATTATGCACATTACATGCACTTTCAAATCTATCTAGATAAAATGTTATATCATCGATTGAGGGATTAAATGCTGGTAGATTAAGCTTGAAATCCTTAGCATTAGTCTTATTTGACACCTTATTTGCATCATTAGCATTACCAGTGTTCAATAACTTTAACTTCTCTAACTCTAAAGCTAAGACTTTTTCATCATGTTCCATTTTTGCTTTTCTCTCATCAGCCTCTCTTTGTAACCTTCTTTCTTCAGCCTCAGCCTGTAACTTTCTTTCTTCAGCCTGGGCCTGTAACTTTCTTTCTTCAGCCTGGGCCTGTAACTTTTTTTCTTCAGCCTCTATTTCAAGTCTCTTATTTTCAGCTTCTTTTTCAAGTCTCTTATTTTCAGCTTCTTTTTCAAGTCTCTTATTTTCAGCTTCTTTTTCAAGTCTCTTATTTTCAGCTTCTTTTTCCATTTCCATTTGAAATCTTTTTTCCTCCACCTGCATCTGCAGTTTCTTTTGTTCTATTTCAGCCTCTATTCTCTTTTGTTCAGTTTGTTCTTTCATTTTCTTTTCTTCCGACTTCAATGCCTTGGCATATTGAACAGTCGCAAATTCTTCTAATTTATCACCTGTCTTCCCAAGGGCTTTACCCTGCTCAATAAAGTACTCAAATGTAGACATGATGTCTAAAATGTGAGTACAGAACCTGAAATAATTAATTATCTTATTTCAATGTTAAATAGCAACAAGACTTAATAAAGTTCTTGTATAATCTCTATGTTGAACCCAATCTCTGTGGGAAACAGGAGTTGACACCAACTTGTATTATCAAATGTATAATAATATCACAAGTCACTTCTTAATCATCAGTGCACTACCCAAATCAGTGCATAACCATCAGTTATTTATCATAACTGCACTACAATAGTGCATAAGCAAAAAACACCAGTTAGTTATGATAAGTGCACTATAGACCAATAGTGCATGAGCATATATTAACAATAGTGAAAGCTAACTATGCAAGAACTATGTAAACAATAACAAGACAATGTAAACAATAACAAAGGTCACCAACAATGTAAACAATAACAAAGATCAAAGTCAATGTAAACAACAACAAAGATCAGAGTCAATGTAAACAACAACAAAGATCAGAGTCAATGTAAACAATAACAAAGATCAGAGTCAATGTAAACAATCAACAAAGATCAAAGTCAATGTAAACAACAACAAAGATCAAACAATACGAAAACATTCGCATAAGTCAAATACACAAACAGCAAAACTAAAAAGAAATATGCGAAGATATGACTAACAAATGACGCTACAGTGTATACACAAAAATATACGTAAAGAACTGAATAATAGCAAAGGGGAGACCTACAAATACAAACAATCGAAATCGAAACTAAAAAACACAAAGAAAGAGAGAAAAAAGAAAAAAGAAAAAAATATATATATATACAAGAAACAAAAATAAAGCACAACTCGTCACAACTAAACAGATATAGCAACGATTGTCGCTAGCAAATTTCACTGTAGGAAATTCGCACAGTCCCTAACGAAAACGCTAACAGTAGAACCTCTGTGACGTGGTATCTTCTACTGCAAGACACCGCCCAACCGAGAAAACCCGCTGAAATATAAACATATAAATATACAAATAACAAATAACATATAACATATAAACATGTATCATGAAAACAATAGGAGAAAGTGTGAAAGTACAGAAGGCTCAGTTAGAACATAAGGGCACAGTTCACAAACAAAACAGGCCACTTAACTTCTATAAATCCAGCGTCAGCACGGTGCAGAACAGGATGTAATCAGCATTCTGAGGATAATGATCCAACGTTGATTAACTTCTGCTCCCATAAACAGCCATGACGAAGGAAAAGAGCTTCTAATACTGCAACAGTTGTTACGGCACTTGACCTTCTGAATCTTCTAAATTGATTTAACCGGCACTTGACCTTCTGAACCCGCAACAGTACCCCTGAGACCGGAACAGTTGTTACGGCACTTGTCCTTCTTTTCACCAGATCAGGAAATCCATTCGCTCGGTACTTGTCCTTCTAATTTTACATAAACTTCAATATTGCCGAGCAGCGCCGGGTAGTTTCAAAATCAGCAACTGTCAGAAAATCCGGATACTTTCAATAAAATTTCTTGTAAGGTGGTAGTTGATGCTGTAGTTGTATCTAGTATGATGATGATGTCTGGGTTTGCTGACCCCCTTGATAGCTGGAATCAGAGTGAACCAACCTATGGCCACCAAAAATGATATGGTGCGCCAAAATATCAGATGATAGAACCAGCTCTGGCCACCAAAAATGATATGGTGCGCCAAAATATCAGATGATAGAACCAGCTCTGGCCACCAAAAATGATAAGGGTGGATTTGAGCTGAAGTGGTAACTTGCCACCCTTATCGACACCTGGTATTAAAGTGTAAGATGTAGGTGTCTTCTCTGATTTAGGATGTTGCTGTGTATGTGGTAGTGGAACAGTTCACAGGGTTATCACACAGGCAACATGACGTGTAGAGTCATAGAAAGGGTAACTTCGTTGTATAAGTTTCTTCCATTTATTGCACGCCACAAAACAGTCATGATACTTATGACATCAACATAGTTAACGAGTTCAGCAAGATGATATGGCACATTGAAAACAATTTCTGTAGTCAGCAATGACAGCTGTTGTATATATGCGTCATAAGACATCACAGTTCAATAGATTCAGAAATTCATAAATCATAGAGTTCTAGTTCGTGAAGCTGTATAAATAATAATAATTTCTATAACTTCTGCAACAGTGTCAGCTACAGATCTTCAATGTTCATAAACAATAATAAATGCTCCCATTCTGATGCTAGCAGATCAGATGTATACAATCAGTCCGTTTACTGTCTGCACGTGAATAGCATACATGGGCTACAGGTCAGCTCGACCTTTATAATGTTCCTAAGTCTAACCATCTGACTTGGACGTGATCTCTGATATAACGAATCCTGGAACACAGACAATAGTCTTGTTGGTCTAGAGCGACCCATATATATTTAACTAGTTCAGGTATACAGATACCGGTGACTTAATCCTAGTCAAAGTACCTCTCCATTTTGCATCACACAGGCGAGCAAATAGGCGACAAAATGACGAACCTCTAGATGATAGCATAAAGTTCGATACAAGAGGAATTACCTTATTTCGGAAAATCAACCATGAACATATGCCTCCAGGCAGGCGTGAATAATACTGGGAAATAGTCTAGTTAGCTAACTAACTCACAAAGACCATGTATTTCCCTCAGAGAATCACAAGACGCAGGTCGCGTCTGCTCGCTTCTTAAACCATTTCTAAAAAACCCGAACTGGGCGGAACACACAGAACGAACTCCCAGCTTTTGACATGCGCAGAACGACAATCTCTGAGTTGCCGTTCACAATAAGACGATTCTAAGAACATTCGAGATAAAAGTCTTATAGAATCGCGCCTTTTATGGTCATGAAAAGAAGCGTTAAGAAAGGTTTCAGACATCTACCATAGTTGACTGGTACTACCAAATAAGGAGATGTGGTCACGCTTCGTTCAAGAAATTATAGACCGAACGTGTCTCTATACAAGAGAAGGCAAACTCCTAAAAAATTGTAGTCTCGATAACTCGGATTATGTCCCTTTGACCATAGAAAACATAATACACACTTCAGTCAAAAAAATGATCATACATATCAAAAAATGTTTATACAAACGAAAAATAATAATGATCCGTGCGTAACACCTACCCATACGACTTTTAGTGTCAATCAAACATTGATAGTAATTAATTATTTAATAAATATAGCCTAAATCATTAGTTGACCGTAATGATGATCACCCAAGGCAAAATCGCATTGTTTTTTAAAGAAACGAAATAAAACTAAGACGAGAAGTAGGCCTAACTCCAAATAGGCTAAACTTGTCTCTGATCAGGTTAAGATGCAAATTTGCCTTGCTTTTGTGTGTTTTTTTTTTTCAGTTTCATAATTTGGTAATATTGGACGCCGAACGCTTCGCATGTATTTTCGTACCATTTAGATTTAAGGTTTGTGTTACTAGCCAAAATGGTAGGCTACGAAAATACATGCAGAGCATTCGGCGACCGTCATTCCGATATTACCCATAATTTGTATTGTATTATTATTCAAATTTACACTTCTTACGCACTTTCTACAAGTTTTAGTGAAATCAAATAATATGAAGTGGCATCCGCCTTTTTTTTTTTTTTTTTTTAAGCAGCCGTAAATAATAAATTAGGCCTATGCTAAATCTTACGGGAAAAGAAAGCATAGGCCTATGTTATCTGACAGTTAAATCTAACTTCATCTAAACAATGTTATTGTAATATTTACAAAAAAAGATGAATTACTTACCAATACTAAACTGGAAATTAATACTAAAAAATAGGCTCGACTCCGAAAAGAACTCAGTGCTGCGTAATCGTTCGTGGCCAAGCCAGCGAAGTCAGTGTTGTCTAAGCAGTGTATACATACTTTGAAGGCCAGCACGTGACAACACCTCAAGATTAGTCACATTACAATTGAAAAATAGGCAGCTTGATTTTCATTGGTTGATTTTTTTTATCCACGTGGCTTAAAATCTTGCCGAATATCATGACGCAAATTACGGCTACGGTAGTGGCACAAGACGATCGATTTATATGTATGTTTAATAATTAGGCGAAAAAACCCGTACAGAGGTTTGTACGGGCCGTACACATCTGAAAACGCAAACACCCCGTACAGATTATGGGTAAACCATAGCGTGTGGCATGTATGTGTTAGACAACATAATTTTGTTCATGTAATTTAGTCTTAATTCCTGTCTCCGTATTTTCTAGGGTAGAATTCCTAAAGCTGTACCCTTTCCCCTTACCTGTTTAACATTTATGCCGAGAATATCATGAGAAACGTAAGAGATGACCAAGAACACACAGAGTTTGACTCATTTAACATCGGCGGGTACCAGATCCCGGAAATCAGATATGCTGACGACACAGTCCTCCTATCGACCAACCCAAAAGGACTTGAACAATTACTTCTGTCCACCAAAAAACACAGCGAGGCCCAGAATCTATACCTAAACACCAAGAAGACCAAAGTATTGACAACAGACAAAGTAAAGACCAAACCAGAAATTGAAATTGATAACGAAGAACTGGAAAGTGTCAATGAATTCGAATACTTAGGATCAATCATTAACAGCTCTGGCGACTGTGCAGTAGAAATTAAAAGAAGACTTGCAATTGCTTCACATAAGCTAATACAGATGAAAAACCTATGGCAAGGCACAAGCAAAGAAACAAAGTTACAACTGATCAGAGCATGTATATTCCCAGTAGCAACATACGGCTGCGAGACTTGGACACTCAATAAAACAGTTGCAAAAAAGATTACATCATTCGAAATGAAATGCTACAGAAGGATGTTGAGAATACCCTGGACAGAAAAAAAGACCAAACAGAGAAGTACTGCACTCACTAAACGTACAGGAACATTGGCTCCTAAATACCATCGCAATAAGGAAGCTGAAATTTTTCGGTCATATAAAAAGACATAATAGTCTGGAAAAAACAGTGATGGAAGGCATGGTCCCTGGAAAAAGGGGAAGGGGTCGACCTAGACAACGGTGGACCCAGGACATCACAGAGAGTCTGAACTTGTCTTTGGCTGATGCAGGTCGACTTGCCCAGAATCGTGATGCGTTCAGAGCAGCTGTAATGGAGACAACGTTCTGGAAAGAATATGTCACATGATGACCCCTGGAACACCCCCCCTTCCCCCCAAGGGGACCTGCTGCAGTGGTGGCTCCTTGCTCCATAAGGAGCTAAACAGAAATGATGATGTTCGAATGCTTCATTATTTTACTACCATCAAGCTAACTTTGTGTCAATCTGGCAATGCATCTCCATAATAGGGGCTGGTGCTTTGAAGAAAAGCCGCTACCATGTCACTTAGATAAAGACAAGCTGGATTTGTCTGTCAGGTAAGTGTAAGCATTGTGGTGCTGATTTATTTGTTGGCCATGCATTTTTGAAAAGGCAAGGAAAAAACAAATAGAACACTTGAATGCAGTGCTGTAAAAGAATACAGAGTACTTCCTAATGTCTTTTTGACCTTATTCTGTTCATTAAACTTTGATAGCTTGAAGCCCAAAAGTAAATATTTTTTTCCTCCCCTTCTGTACCATCATTCTGGACATTGTTTTGTTGTCTCTCATACGTGGTACAGTACTGTATGCTTGGCAACACTACTTTTCCCTGTAGTGTTATATCTTAGGACTGTGTGTAGAATCTGCATTAAGACATTGGCCATTTCTATCTTTGTTATTTTTTTATTATTTCATCACTGACCTATAGCTAACAAAATTTCATGAGTTCAGATCACCTTATCCATGGCTATAATTATGTGTTACAGTTTCATTTGTTTGAAGATAATAAAATTTGAATAATGTTATCTCTGACTGTTTGCAGGCTTTTTGGACTACAAAAGTCAGAACTTGATGATTCCCAAATTAAAGTGCTTTTTTTCCCTGAGTTTGACTATAAAAATCGACACTCGGATAAGGTAGGTGTGTTAAGGCACTTGGCATGTTTGACACCATCTCATAATTAGATCAAAAAAGTTTAACACTACCTCAGATAAGTGTGCATAATGTAAAAAACATATATTATGCTGGTAATACAGTCTTAATTTAGAAAAGTGAAGAGTTACCAGTGATTGATGTAATAGTGACAAAGCATACAATTAAATTCCTCGGCCCTAAATAACAAAATGGCAGAAGTAGTGGTCATCTTTCACAACGGGCTGATCACCCGTTTGCCAGTCACTTCGATTACGGAAACAACAGCAAATGGGTTGATTTGCCTTTGCCCTAAAGACGCCACTAGGCGTGATGGGAAACAATGGCGGGGAAAACCTATCTGCTGTTGCCCTAAGACGCCACTAGGCGTAATGGCCACTGACTGCTTTGACGGTCGGTGGCAAAGGACGGAAGAAGAAGAAGTGGTCATCTTGAAGAAACAAACTTCTGCAGAACATGCCATCAAAGTAAATGGGGCAGCTTAGGAACAATTACATAGGTTAAGTAGTTGGGCGGAGCTATTATAGACCGAAAGGGAGGCATCAAAGAAGAGTTGGCCACTCGAAAAGCAGCAGCTTGGAGACTTTTTCAGGCCATAAATCGAGGATTCCTCAGCAAGAGAGAGGTTGGTAAGAAAGCGAAGATGGCTGTATACTGCTCCACCTATGTCCCAGTCTTGACATATGGATGCGAGTCATGGGCAATGACTACAGCCCATAAAAGCTTGATCCAAACCTCAGAAATTAGGTATCTGAGGAAGATGGTTGAAGTAACAAGAAGAGACATGATCCGCAACCAGACGATACGTCAACATACAACCTGTACGAATTTTTTGTACAATGTACGTATTTTTGATACTTTTAGCAGTGTACGGATTTTTTTCCCCTGCCCAAAAAAAAAAAATCAAAATTTTTTTTTTTTTTTCATAAAAATAATATTCTAAAAATATTTACTAACCCAAGTGTTTTTTAAATCAGAAAATATTTTCTAGCCCAGGTTTTTTTTTTACCAATTTTTTTTTATTTTTAATTCTGGGAATCTCGGCATCTGTTTTTAAACTGAGGTCTCTCCCAGCAACTAATCAAATCCTTTTATACCCAACAATTCGGTAAAAACTTGGCCTCAAACACTTTCGGTTTTCAGCGTGATATGACGTATTTTTAAAGTTACCTGTTATCAACGACCATGCTTGCTTGCCACCACACTTCGACGCCATTTTGTTTAAAAAAAGCTAAGTACTTATAACTTGGTTAAATATTGCTGTTGTTTCGCTTTATTGCAATTTAATCGCTGTCTTAATCTTTCCAGTTATATCTTGCCCTTCAATATATTTCTGATAAATTGTCATAATATTCTGTGAATGCCCTACATAACTAGAAAAAAAAAGTTTGTTTGCGTTGAGTAGGCCTACTTTATTCCAGCGGTTGAGATTCGCTGCTGTATTTTTTAACTCTTAAAGGCCGGAACGACGCTGGTAGCGTACATCCGCAAAACCCCTAGAAGCCGAAACGACGTTGGGAACGTCACTTTTGTTTTCCGTGAAATTTTTTCCGTATTTTCGTTATGACTCATGACTGAATACTATATGTAGAATATCACTAAAAATCCTTCATATTCTAATTCTACATTCATTTATCTTTACTGTGATGTATAATATGTGTGTCTTTGTTGTGTAATAACTCAGAAACTTTAGAATTTATAAAGGTACTGCTTTAAGGTACAAAAATAATTCTGGCAAAACTCGTGAAAAAATTCCGGCCTGCAAGAGTTAATAAAGTGGCAATCTATTATCACTGGTCTAGGCTACCAACTCTTAAATAATATTTTGTAAATTTTTGGTGGTACGCTTTTTCTTCCTAGATTTGATATTCTGTTCATAATTTGGTTTAATTTTTTGTTGTTGCTGTTACCCGTATGCTTTGCTTTGTTGTATTTTTTTTTTCGTTCTCTTAATCTTTCCAGTTATATTTTGATCATTTAAATATTTCCAATAAATTAATGTCATAATATTCTGTGTCGGCCCTACATAACTAGAAAAAAAGTTTGTGTAAACTTCACTGTTTTGTTTTTCAATTTAAAAAAAATCCACACAGACTGCAGGATGTCCATGAATGCAGACAGACTCACTTAGCTTTTACAGTGTAAGATTAACATTGATACATGCTGTGCAGGCTTTAAGCCCACAAATGCAATTCTGCAAAGTGCTAAAAGTACATGTGTTGATTATAATATTTAAAAAAAAAAAAAAAAATTGCCTCGTTATGGCGAGGCGCGCTCCGTTCAACCTAGCCGGTTATATTAGGGCGCACGTCCAAATATAAAAGACCTTTAGGTCTGGATTTTTTATTATAATACAAAACACTGTGCATCGAAAGAAAAACAACTTCATTTTAGTTTTTTCTGTCACAATGTCATACCTGTCAACCTCCTGAGACAAAAATCTGTACGCCAGACTGTCACGAAGTGGATTTAAGTTTAGAATTTGTCTGAAAATATTTATATATAGACAAGACACTAGTATGAAGAAGTCTGAGAAGATAGATTTTGTATGAGAAATGACAGTGGCTGTGGAAAGATGAGACTTATAGCTTCGAGGGTGAGAACCTAGATTGACTCTCCCTCGCCACTCGCGATTTAGTTAAGACCTCTGACTACCATAAAGGAGATAAGGTTTTACTAAAGTCCACAGGCACAACTATACGGACAAGCATATACGTACAGTATAATTATAGAGAAACTGATCCAGTGTACATTTTATAGTTGATTATACAACAAAATCAAATAACACAGCTGTTACGAGTAAAATTCATAACAGGAGTGACATATTTAGTATAGTTTAGTGGGACACTGTGTTTGCTTATTTTTACACCGGTCACTGAGAAAGATAGGTGAGTTACGCTAAGCTGTCAGGGGTGGCGGGAATCTCGTGAGAGAAGGACTGGGGAGAGAAGGGGAGATCGATGGTGTATTTTCAAGCGAGTGGACGTGTTGTTTTGAGCTCCTAATATAGATAGGATTTATGTGATAAATTCCTACATGTTACCTTTTGCTGTATCTCAAGAACTTGAGTGAGGGGTACAAGATTTATGCATGAGAGAAGGACGTAGATATTTCTCTGAACTGGATAAAATATTATATGAAAAAACTGTCGGGGACAGTGTTGCTAGTTTCTGACGTTACAAGACTATACAGATGACGATATTATAATGGATTGTTTGTTGATACTGGCGGAGCTGTGCTTCTGTTAATAAACGTTTGTTTAACTGTCCACTCTGCTTTGGTGGTGATATTCCAATATTTGGATTAGAATAGCTGTGTTCGGGGTTTATCATTTTCTACCCCTATGTAAAGTTGGTCAGAGTAGCAAGACGTCTACTCCAACTATTATAATAATAAAATGCCCCACTACAACAGCAAAATTAATAAAAGTGCGAGTTCGCACCACCTGGAAAAACAAAAAGAACAATTTCAAATGAAAGACAAATTAAAATAAATTCCCACACTCTTTCTCTCTTGCATAAAAAAATAATAAACCCAACTAACTAAAATAAACCAATATACCAGGTGGGGGTCTCTAAGTAGAGCCACCACTCCCGACTACACTAAGGTTACTACTGTCACTGTCCTGCTGATAATGCCTACTCTAACTGTCTACACAGCTTCAAAGTGCTTTAGGTGATAAACACGCCACTAACTAACACCACTGGACTGCTACACTAGTAGACTTTTATTACAGTGCTAGCTCAGAGGCTGTCCTCTAAGTATACTATCTGACCCTACTGGTCCCAGCAATTTTCTCTCCCTCTGTCTCTCCACTCCGTCTTGATTCAGTGACTCTCTGACGCTACTGTCGACTTCTGAGGATCTGATAAGTTGCTGCTCCGTCACTCCCCTCTTATGGGTGGTAGTTTGGAAAGGAATGATTTCCCTTTCTCCCTTCCTGACTACTGCAGCTATTGACTTTGGTATTAAGACCGAGGTACTTGACTCGGGATGTTGATGCTTCACTGCTGATGAAACTTCTTTCAACTGCCCAGTTACCCCTCTTCAGGTTTAGGACAAACAGCTTTATTATGGCCATGTAAAAAAAAGACACCAGGCCATGAGCCTATTTGGCATGTTATAATGAGCTAAGAGCTCCGGATTTTAAGAAAGCCTGTTCCCGCTGAAGGATGTGCTTCACTGCATGAAAACGTCTCTTTTCTTTAACCTCTGGCGATGTCTCGAGCCTTAGGCTCCCGAGAAGACAAATTACCGTGATAAGTTGTAGGGGCAGGTTACAACCCTCCCTAGGTGCAGTGAAAATGCCAAAATATAGAATATCTCTCGCGGAGCGAATGCTGACTCGCTGAGCAGACGATAGGCGTTGTTTTCACGGCAGCAAAATTTTAGACCAGAGAACGCTAACCGATTTTGCAGCCACCTATATAGTAAACTATTATGATGAAATATAGACGCTATGAGTCATCGCGTGGCGTCTCTCTGGGCCGACCTCTGACCAATTATACTGCTGCATTAAAATTACATCTGACCTCCGCCAATGATATCGTAAACTAACTCATGACTCATGTTTATTCTGCTCCCGCGCAACTTATTGCGTCACGTTAGATAATGTCTCTGAGTGTTTGCATTACCAAAAATAAATTTGATTGGTTATAGTGTTGGTCTGCGTACCTGGGTTGTGTTTCTACCCCCATCCCTCGTTTAAACCGGGTGGGTGTTCCTAACGGCGTAAAATTTACCCAGCCTAATAATATAACTCATACGCCTAATAAAATAAAAAATGAACGCAATTATTTTACAGAGAAAAGATGACTGCGGTGTTACGTGCAGTCTTTGATATCTTACAATATTATACATGGGTA
Organism: Oreohelix idahoensis; assembly: GCA_024509875.1. NCBI lineage: Eukaryota > Metazoa > Mollusca > Gastropoda > Stylommatophora > Oreohelicidae > Oreohelix > Oreohelix idahoensis. The sequence goes on along the minus strand of JAMPIV010009954.1, from coordinate 148,204 downwards.
TTCTTGTTATCTTCGCAAATATTTTGAAAGCAAAATAGTGCTTAAGGGAAAGTCATTATTGAGTTACTTCCCTTGAAAGTTGTGTCGGCTCTTTCGATCAAACTCCGCGGATAAATCCATTTTTCTGCGATTTATTCGTTGTTTGGGTAATAATAGATTGTTCTTGCTTCAGAATATCTATGGCCTGAATTTATGTGTATTGTTTGTCTGAGTAGGACGAGTCTGTCTTATATCTGTATATCTTTACATATCTAAGTCGAACTATATGTTCTGTTGTCTCTAGAGAGGTCGAAGGCTATTCGGCGGATGTGTCGCTAGAGAGGGGTGTGATTTGGCTTCGTCCTGATAAGGACTGTGTTTTTCCATGTCGGCCTGTCGCCGGGGAAAAAGTGATCTCAGTATTTGTGGGGAAGGTGATAGTCGTCTAAACCTATCGTGTATGCTTTACCCCAGTGTTTAGTCGTATTGCCAAGGAATGGCAGTTTCATATTTCCTATACCAAGGTAATCAAAGATACTCTTATGAACTCTCGATCGAAGCCACCATTTTCGATAGTTACGATTTGAATGTCTAAGAGAATATATTTGACTCGATGAAAACGACTTCGATTCCTAGCAGCACTATATCCTGTAGATTGCAGTCAATTGTTCATGATCAAATCTACAGAGCAATGAAATGTTTTATGAATGACTAACTTTAGGACAGATTCATTATCTGTATCCAAACGTGAGTGACAGCTCACGAGTGAAGCCATCTTGGAACCAAAACATGTAGTGACTTTCAAGAAGAGAAAAGGGATGCCCGTATTATCGCTTGATCAGTCCAGAGATCACTGCTACACATGAGAACCCATTGCTAGCGGTTCAATATTATTATATGGAAAAATATGTGCTGAACATTATGTTGAAGAATCGTCGCTAGACGAGATTAGGTTTAGAAGCCATCTGAAATATTGTTTATAAGCTGACGTGCTCAGTCAGTGAAGTCAGATGATATATGTATGGGCGATACTGAGTGCTTGGCTACTGACAGTCCATTATACACTTATTCTACATGAGTGCCCATGTAACATTGCAAGACCATTTATCCACTGTACTATGATGTATTATGGCAACCTGTGATTTGTCACTATCTGTGCTGTCGAGTGTGTACGTCCAATTAAACTTTAGAAAAGGTACACAGTCGTTGGTGTCGATGACTTCCAGCCATACATGAGTGTGAGAAAAGAACATTTTTTGTCAACACCACGAACCTTTATCATCATTCGCACATTATACACTCAATCCATGTCTACACACCACTGCGTAGGTCAAGTTGACATTCCATACACTACAGTGGAGCAAACAACACCATAGAGATCTTATCAACTGATGATGATGATGATGTCTGCTTCCATCCACTTATATCTATCTTTTGGTGGATATCATTAACGGGAATAAAAATCCAACTTTATCAACCTTATCAACTGGTGGACCAGCTTTCTGGGTTTGACCTCGCAGAAGTTCAGAAGTCAACAGATTACCGATACCAGACCGTTTCCTGTGGCTGATACGACACACTTGCAGTATTGGTTTGCTCTTTGTCAACACTTCGTCACGTGACCTGTCAGGTGAATGCAGTATGTAGGTCAGCGTTGTTGACATTTTTTACATTAGACATTATAGAGTTTCACAGAACAGTTGGATCAATTCTTCTCAATGTTAACAGGAAGACAGTATGAGTGAACTAAGAAGTCCTATTTTCATCGATGGATCTTCTTGTTTTCCATATATGAACTTTAATATTTAAGGCCAGAATGTTTAATTGAATAAAGTGGCAGTTTGTTTATTTTCATAAAAATAACTTTGCCATTACTGTAAGACTGAGCCTATTTTGCAACACATACTATCATACACATAATTTATATATATTTATGTTTGCATGTTATTTGTTTGTATAGTATGTTAGTTTCTATGTCAGCGGGTTGTGTTTAAGGTTGGGCGGCGTCCTCACAACAGAATATCCCACGTCATAGAGGGTCCGTTGTGGGCGTTTTCTATAGGTGCAATTTTCTTGATTGAAAATTTGCTGCGACAACTGTTGCTTTTGTGTTAGCTGTGAAGTCTGTAATTATTGTTATTTTTGTAATATTTCTTTGTTCTTTAGTTTTGTTTTGATTTGTTTGTAATTTGTTGGTCTAACCTTTTCTATCTTTCAGTTCTATTCACAATTTATATTCATATATTGTGACGTCATTTGTGTTGTTATTCTTTGCAGATTCAGTGATTATTTTCATTGATTTCCCTATTTGATTTATTTTGATTTCTGCAAACGTTCTTGTATTGTCAGTCCTATTTGTACTTTATGTATTCTGTTGGTTGACATATGTTTTATATAGGTATATTTCATAAGACACAATTGCCTGTGCACTGCACTTGGATTATGGTATAAACCAGTACCTGATTATTATTACTATTATACAAGACCTTATTAAAGGCTTGTGACCCACAGATATTGGGATAGTATACTGATTAATCAAGTCATTGAGAACTTGTGGTATTATTATTGATTCAGGTGATTAGTATTATTGTTAGACATCATGGCTACATTAGAATACTTCATTACACAAGGGAAAGCCCTTGATAAGACTGGTCAACAATTAGAACAATGGGCAGTTGCTCAATATGACAAAGCATTAGCTGCAGAAGAGAGAAGAGCTATGGCAGAAGAGAAAAGATTAGCTGCAGAAGAAAGAAAAGCTATGGCGGAAGAGAAAAGATTAGAAAGAGAAGCTGAGGCTGCTGCTGAACAAAAGAAATTGCAGATGCAGGTAGAGGAAAGGAGATTTGAAGCTGAACAAAAAAAATTGGAAAGAGAAGCTGCGGCTGAACAAAAAAGATTAGACAGTGAAGCTGAACAAAAAAGATTAGACAGGGAAGCTGAACAAAAAAGATTAGACAGTGAAGCTGAACAAAAAAGATTAGACAGGGAAGCTGAACAAAAAAGATTAGACAGGGAAGCTGAACAAAAAAGATTAGACAGAGAGGCTGAAGAAAAAAAAGCAATAAGAGAACATGAATTTGAGTTGGAGAAATTAAGATTGACAAGTATGAGTAATGTTAATCAGGCATCTAGTGGTAATGATAAACCTTCTACTTACAAGGTTAAGGTTCCACCGTTCAATCAGTCCAGTGACGATATTACATTCTGGCTGGATAGATTTGAACGTTCTTGTCGTACACATAATGTGGATAAATCACAATACGCTAATCAATTATCAGAAAACTTGAAAGGTGAATCTTTGACTAGATTATGCCTTGTAGGAGAAGCAGATAAGGATAATTATGATGTCATTAGGGCGGCTTTGATAAAAAAATATCAGCTAAGTGAGGAAGGCTATCGCCTTTTATTTAAAACGATGGTACCTGAGACGGGTGTAGAATTCTCAGAATTCACTGCAAAGGCACGTCTCACAGTTGATCGTTGGATTGAGCTTTCCAAAACAGAAAAAACGTATGAAGGACTTATGGATTTGTTGCTCAGAGATAAGATTATGTCATGTGTGAACAAACCTTTCCTTGAATTTATACATGAGCGTAAACCTAAATCTCTAAAAGAAATGGAAGAATATTGTTCCCAATATGTCACTGCACACCCCGACGTGACTTTTGGCAACACTAAGATTAAGGAGAGTATGCCAGTTGCTTCAGCAACACCATACAATCCCAATTATTCACACAGATTTCAGGGACCTCAAAACAGATTTGATAAAAAAGGTAACCATAATAGTTATCAAAACCAAGGTAACCAATCATTTCAGGGTTCTTCTTCAAAGAACTGGAGACGACCTGATAGCTCTCGACACAGGGGTGGTCATAATTATAGGAATTTCCGTAGAGGAAGTAATTATAGAAACTATCAGGGTTATCCGTCTTGGAGTCAACAAGATCATAATTACAGAGATACTCATTATAATGAATATGATAATGGTAACCAAGGGAACTATGACTCAAACCCAAATAGGGGTTACAATAGAGGTAACAATAACTACAGAGGTGATAATAACCGAGGTAGATCTCAAAACAAAAGACATAAACCACATTTTCAGGCAAACTCTGCACAACAAGAGTCCCATGAAGCCTATAAACAGAGTAAAGATAATAATGATGCTAGTAATATGGCATGTGCCGCTTTTGATTTTGGGAGAGCATCTCAGTGCCCCCAATGCAAAACGTTATTTGAGCCAACCACAGTGGCTACTTTAAGCTGTGGCCATCCTCTTCCTGCTCTTCCAGCATCAGTCGCGCATGATGGAAGAGGTTCTCTTGTCTTACATAAGGGTTTAGTGAATAACAATCCAGTCTCTGTGCTATTTGATTCTGGATGCACCACAATTGGTGTTAGGCAGTCACTCGTAGATCCTTCCCGTGCCACTGGACAAGTAGTCAAATGTGTAACATTTGGCGGCACATTAGAGAAATACTCTACTGCTATCATTAGGATTGCTACTCCTTTCTTTACAGGAGATGTACACGCATGTCTTCTTCCGAATCCGATCGCTGACCTCATCATCGGTCGCATTCATGGAGTCAAGGAATGCACTCCGCAACAAATTTCCACGTGGGAAAGGCAAAACATGCAGATTGCTAACGCTGTAGTCACTAGAGCTCAGGCTCTTAATATGCCTCAAACTTCATCTACTGAAGATAATGAAGTGCATAACCAAGATAATCCCTTGGTAATTTCTCGTGACTCGTTTATAAAACAGCAAGAAGATGATCCCACTCTGAAGAAATTCTTCATTCTTGCAACTAAAGGTGATCCGAATAAAGACACAAGTCGTAAATCGTGGATTACAAAGAAGAATGGCGTACTTGTACGTATGGTTCAAGACTCCATTACGTCAAGTCATTCTCAAATCCTGGTTCCCAAGAATTTGAGAGTTAAAATTTTGCAGCACGCTCACGACTCTCAGTGTGCTGGACACATGGGTTTTTCCCGTACTAAGTCAAGAGTCCTTGCGGCTTTCTTTTGGCCATTGGTAAACAAGGACATACGTATTTATTGTCGATCTTGTAAAGTATGTCAGGAAGTTAAATCCAAAGGTCCACGGCATGCTGCACCCATTCAGGCGGCGGACATTCCTATTCGGCCGTTTCAAAAAATGGCCATAGACATTATTGGTCCATTTAAGATCAAGTCTGCCAGAGGACATCAGTTTATCTTGACGTGTGTTGATATGTGCACACGTTGGCCAGAGGCTATTCCTCTGAAGAGCATTACTACTGCTGATATTGCAGATGCTCTTTGGCTTATATTTTCTCGTCTGGGGTTCCCCGGAGAGATATTGTCAGACCATGGCACCCAACTAATATCAGATACCATGTCTCAAGTAATGTCTACTCTGCAGATAGATAGATCTTTAAGTAGTATCTACCATCCAATGTCTAATGGTATGGTCGAACGCCTTAATAGAACACTTAAAAACTTACTGGGGAAGATAACTGAGGATCATCCTCAAGACTGGGACAGAGTTTTACCTGCGGCCCTCTTCGCTTACAGAGAGGTACCCAATGAACATACGGGATTTTCTCCCTTTGAACTCGTCTTTGGCGCGCGTCCGCGTGGCCCTATGTCGTTGCTTCACGATCTCATAACATCTGACAATATTGACGATGACACAAAGTCATCCTACGAATATGTCATCGCGTTGAGACAAAAAATTATCGAAGCATGCAAATTAGCAACTTCTTCTTCTGAATTTGCGAAACAGAAGGCAAGGCAATTTGCCAATAAGAAGAGATGCTTACGACAACTTTGTCCTGGTGACAAAGCATTTGTATTACTACCTTGTAGGGAAAACAGATTACTTATTTCTTGGAAAGGTCCGTACGATATAATATCGAAAATTTCCGATGTCGACTATATTGTCGATATTGATGGGAAGCATAAAACCTTCCACATCAATATGCTTACTGAATTCCATGAACGTCCGGATTATTTGCAACCCATTTTCCAAGCAACGGACAATTCTCCAGTACAACATGGTCATTACTCATCACTGTCCGTGATACAGGATGAGGAAACAAGTTTTTCAGATGTAAATCTTCCTCTTCCAATGATCCCACTTCATTCCAGTGAATCATGGAAGAACGTTACTGTCTCTCCTGATTTGTCTCTAGGAGAACAGCGACAAGTTTCAACTATGTTGCAAACATTTCAGGATGTACTCACTGACATCCCTGGACAAACGAATGTCATTCAACATGACATTGTTCTAACTGACCATACTCCTATTAGGGTTAGACCTTATCCTATACCTATACATTTTCAAGCACAGGTCGAGAAAGAGTTGGATGAGATGATAGATTTGAAAATAATCGAACCATCCACCTCTGCATATTCTTCGCCGATGGTTATTGTGCGTAAAAAAGACAATAACATACGTCTTTGCGTTGACTATCGAAAATTGAATCAAGTAACTAAGTTCGATGCCGAACCTATGCCTTTACTGGAAGAGCTACTTACTCGACTCTCCAAATCTCATTTTTTCACTAAACTTGATTTGTCTAAAGGATATTGGCAAGTTCCTTTATCTGAACGCGCCAAACCTCTCACGGCTTTTTCAACACCTAGAGGTTTGTTCCAATGGAATTTTATGCCTTTCGGTCTTATGAACGCACCAGCTACGTTCGTACGCATGATGCGCCGAATCCTATCTTATCGGTCAGATGTCATTGCATATCTAGACGACATCTGTCTTTTCAGCGATACTTGGGAAGATCACTATTCAGGGTTAGATGAATTGCTGTCTACTTTGCGTGAGCACAACCTGACAGCGAAACCCTCTAAAGCCTATATTGGTTTTAGCGAAATTTCTTTCCTAGGCCACCGAGTTGGTCATGGTTTCCTAAAGACAGAGGACCATAATACTAGTAAGATACTTAACATCTCAATCCCTAAGACTAAAAAACAGGTGAGAAGTCTGTTAGGTCTTATTCAATTTTATGGCAGATTCATTCAGAATCTATCCTCTATCATGGCACCTCTCTCAACACTTCTAAAGAAAGGTTCGCCTAATGTGGTCCACTGGTCTCAGGAATGCCAATGCTCTCTGGATAAGATTAAAACATTGTTTTCAACACCACCTATTTTAGTGCTACCTACTAAAGATAAGACATTCGTTCTTCGTAGTGACGCTTCATCCACTGGGATTGGAGCGGCACTAATGCAAGAGTACTCTGGAACTCTGCATCCTGTAATGTATATTTCCAGAAAACTTAATGCGGCAGAAAGGAATTATTCGGTTTTAGACCGTGAGCTATTAGCTATGGTTTGGTCGATCCTCAAACTACAGAGATTCCTTCTAGGCGCACATTTCATAGTAGAAACCGACCAAAAAGCTCTTACTGCTATACAGAGTAAGAATTTGAAGAGCTCGAGGTCTACTCGATATGCAATTGCTCTTCAACCTTTTCATTTCTCTGTGCGAGCTATTCGTGGATCAGATAATGTGATGGCAGACATTCTGTCAAGATGCCCACATGATTCCACATAACTATTAGGGCTTAGACTTCTTGATATGTCTAGTTCTATAGTAGTTCCTTTTCTATATCATGATAGATACACATTTGTAATTTAATAATATAATGATTGTATCACTACATAGCGGTTCATTGATGTTTATTCACCGCTGTGCTTTGATGATTTTTTCTTCATAAATCATAAATTTAAGATATCTAATACGAAATGATGATATGAATTTTTTAGGCATTGTGTAATTGCCAGAATTGTATTATACTTTGATGACACCTTCCTGGAAAAATATACTTGTAGAGAAATAATTTCTCTCAGTTTATGAGACACATTCTCACCAGTCGCTCCATAAGTCGACTTAGCCTCATATTAGGCGTTATAGGTATTCCTGATATTTTCATCTGCGCATTATTCATGCGTTGTGAGCCTATTGTACGTTGCTCCTAGATGTATTTCAAAAAGAAAAAAAGAAAAAAATGTTCCTTTTTTTTTCCCGGGAGGTGTGGTAAGACTGTTACGTGCAGTCTTTGATATCTTACAATATTATACATTGGTATTCTTGTTATCTTCGCAAATATTTTGAAAGCAAAATAGTGCTTAAGGGAAAGTCATTATTGAGTTACTTCCCTTGAAAGTTGTGTCGGCTCTTTCGATCAAACTCCGCGGATAAATCCATTTTTCTGCGATTTATTCGTTGTTTGGGTAATAATAGATTGTTCTTGCTTCAGAATATCTATGGCCTGAATTTATGTGTATTGTTTGTCTGAGTAGGACGAGTCTGTCTTATATCTGTATATCTTTACATATCTAAGTCGAACTATATGTTCTGTTGTCTCTAGAGAGGTCGAAGGCTATTCGGCGGATGTGTCGCTAGAGAGTGGTGTGATTTGGCTTCGTCCTGATAGGGACTGTGTGTTTTTCCATGTCGGCCTGTCGCCGGGGAAAAAGTGATCTCAGTATTTGTGGGGAAGGTGATAGTCGTCTAAACCTATCGTGTATGCTTTACCCCAGTGTTTAGTCGTATTGCCAAGGAATGGCAGTTTCATATTTCCTATACCAAGGTAATCAAAGATACTCTTATGAACTCTCGATCGAAGCCACCATTTTCGATAGTTACGATTTGAATGTCTAAGAGAATATATTTGACTCGATGAAAACGACTTCGATTCCTAGCAGCACTATATCCTGTAGATTGCAGTCAATTGTTCATGATCAAATCTACAGAGCAATGAAATGTTTTATGAATGACTAACTTTAGGACAGATTCATTATCTGTATCCAAACGTGAGTGACAGCTCACGAGTGAAGCCATCTTGGAACCAAAACATGTAGTGACTTTCAAGAAGAGAAAAGGGATGCCCGTATTATCGCTTGATCAGTCCAGAGATCACTGCTACACATGAGAACCCATTGCTAGCGGTTCAATATTATTATATATGGAAAAATATGTGCTGAACATTATGTTGAAGAATCGTCGCTAGACGAGATTAGGTTTAGAAGCCATCTGAAATATTGTTTATAAGCTGACGTGCTCAGTCAGTGAAGTCAGATGATATATGTATGGGCGATACTGAGTGCTTGGCTACTGACAGTCCATTATACACTTATTCTACATGAGTGCCCATGTAACATTGCAAGACCATTTATCCACTGTACTATGATGTATTATGGCAACCTGTGATTTGTCACTATCTGTGCTGTCGAGTGTGTACGTCCAATTAAACTTTAGAAAAGGTACACAGTCGTTGGTGTCGATGACTTCCAGCCATACATGAGTGTGAGAAAAGAACATTTTTTGTCAACACCACGAACCTTTATCATCATTCGCACATTATACACTCAATCCATGTCTACACACCACTGCGTAGGTCAAGTTGACATTCCATACACTACAGTGGAGCAAACAACACCATAGAGATCTTATCAACTGATGATGATGATGATGTCTGCTTCCATCCACTTATATCTATCTTTTGGTGGATATCATTAACGGGAATAAAAATCCAACTTTATCAACCTTATCATAAAACGAGAAATGACACATACAAATCTATTAGCATTTGAATTAGTGTGGTATAAAACATGCTAATAGTCTCATGCTGTTCTTTACATATAAAAAACTTAGTGATCATGAGGTACTATTCTTTCGATGCACAGTGTTTTGTATTATAATCAACACATGCACTTTTAGCACTTTGCAGAATTGCATTTGTGGGCTTAAAGTCTGCACAGCATGTATCAATGTTAATCTTACACTGTAAAAAAAGAAGTGAGTGTGTCTGCATTCATGGACCTCCTGCAGTCTGTGTGGACTTTTTTATTGAAAAATAAAGCAGCGAAGTTTACGCAAACAAACTTTTTTTCTAGTTATGTAGGGCCGACTGTAACTACACAGAAAAGGTTTGACATCAACAAATTGAAGGACCCCCTTACCAGAAAAGCTTTTGCGGCTGACATAAAGAAACGATATCAGTTTGCCAAAAGTCAGGAAAATACATTGACCGATGATATAGACCAGAAATTCAACACCATTTCAACAATATATAAGGAAAGCAGCAAATCATGCTTGGGATTCCAGGAAGGGAAGAAGCAAGACTGGATAACACCAGAAACATTAAACACTATAACAATGAGAAAGGAAATGAAAAGAAAGAAAATAGCAGCGAAGTCCCCCAGGTTAAAGCAATTATATAGCGAACAGTACAGTTAGCTGGACAAGGAAGTTAAACGCCAAACCCGAGCCAACAAAAGGTATTTCCTAGACGATCTTGCAAGACAGGCAGAAGAGGCAGCACTGAGAAATGAACAAAACACAGTGTACAAAATAACTAAATTCATCAGCAGAAAACGAGGTGCAAACAATATTACATTAGTAAGAGATAAGCAAGGAAATCTCATCACGACAGCAGAGGGACAGGAAACAAGATGGGCCGAGCATTTCAGAGAAACTCTGAACAAGGAACCATCAGAGTGTGGCGAAGCGTAGGAAGGATAAGAACATATTGTAGTCGAAATAATAGAATTAAATTAAGTGGAAGTTTTCCCTGGATCACCCAGAGGAAGATTTGGCTCAAGAAATCCTGTTGGGTTTCTCCACTGGCTGAAGGGAGACAAAGAGTGTGAATTCTCCTAACTGGACAGGTCTGGAAAAGTTTTTAAGGAGATATTTGGTCTCTTGCTACCGTCGTCCCCTTCTCAGTTATCTATTATTAGTATCCTTAATGATAACTGGGATTATATTATATTTTATGAGGCCCCCCCCCCCCCCCCTTCTTCTAAAGGAAGATAAACATCAGACAATATGTAACATATAATAGAAGGAACAAGGCATGGGGTACATTATATACACCCAATTGGTTTATTAAAATGAATGGATGGTGAATGATAGTATTGTCGATGGAAATTATGTGTATGTGGTGTGTTATATGTCTAACAATTCAAGTATTTTTCATCATTATTGGCTACAGATAGGGCATTGACATGGTGAGTTCCCTTTTCATAGGAACTTAGTTTTTCAGCCCCTGGCTGATAGTGAAGCGTGGTTGTGTCCTGTCTTTTTGTATCATTGCACCGGGTAGGTCTCAAATGGTTTGGATCTGCCTTCACTGTGCTCGACTCCGTATTCTTCTGAGATTGGACTGTTGTGCAAGGCTCCACCATAGACTAGAGACAAATACGGCTTCATTAATTTCCTAGCTTTTAGAAAGCCGTCTTTCCCCAAGCCGTCCATCTGCCAGTCATATCAAATTTTAGTCATATGTCTAGAGCCTAATCTTGAAATCAAATTTCCCCCCTTTCTTATTATATTTCTCTGCATAAGTGGCAGTATTATAATTCTTTAGTACTGATTTATCGTCATAGTAACACAAATTATTATGAAGGTCCGTTAAACCCACCAAATTATCATAGAAATGTCGACGACAGTATTCTAGCTCTGTGCCTCTAGCCTAATCATCATGTCAATTATGATGAATTACCATATAATTGTCGGACACCAGTCTTATAGAATTGTCCGACGACATTATCACAACACTTTATCTCTAGTCGAATCGTCATGTAAATTATAATGAATATATGTCATGGTCTGTCAACATTATTGTTAATATTAATTTCCTCTTGTCTAAGCGTCGGGTCGAATACAATGAAATAATATGGAAATTTATATATATATATATATATATATATATATAAATTATATATATTATATATATATATATAATATATATATATATATATATATATATATATATATATATATATACATATATATATATATATATATATATATACACACACACACCAGTTAAAGTTAATCTCAACACTTCGTACAATCTCATCAAGTTGGATCATAAAATACACCTGATCGCATGTGGCTAGATGCGATCGTAAAGCAAAAATGAATAATGTAAACCCAGTTCGTACCAATCACTGTGTCGATTGTGCAAGGTACTACACATTTTATCACAATACTACTTTCTAGCGAGATTTAACATACCTACTCAGAGATTGGACTTAATCAGTAATTTAAACACGTGGCTTCACAGTTCTTTAACGCGTGAATTCGCCATGGTCTTAGATTAGGTCTAGCCTTCTCGTTTGCCTGGGTGCAAGTGAAAAATGGCCGTGTTTGGCGCACTTTTAGCGGGTGATTTCCGCTTGGGCACGTGACCCGAAGCGTGCATCATGTGACTTTGGCATCATATAGACGCTCCAATCAATAACGTTAACTCTTAGTATACGAGCGGCCTTTTAGAAAGGCCGATGATCGATCTGCACTAAATAATTTATTTATAAAGATAACATAAAGTGTTATATATCAAAATGTGAAGAAATGAAACCCCTATATCAAGCACATAACTAAATTGTTCAGTGGTTTTAAACATGCATTCACCTATACATTTTCGCTATTGACAAGGATCGACCATCGGCCTTTCTAAAAGGCCGCTCGTATACTAAGAGTTAAAAGTCACGTGGGGGGTTTCCTAAGGTGGCGTAAACTGGTTCTACCTAAGTTTAAGTAGTCGGTCATAAATTAACCTTTAGCACGCTGCATAAAAATTTCGGAAATGTGCCCTGCAGCTGCCTTCTTTTTCACAACGCCCCCGTTTTTATAGTGGGTGACTTGTAACGTCAATAGTTTTTTTGTTTCTTGTTCAATTGCTATAATTTTTGGAATGTATATAAATAAATGAATGACAAATCTGATGATATAAGTTTTGTTGGTGTATATGTTAGATGTGGTAGGAAGAGAGGAATGGAAAGATGACAAAATGGGATGAGGCACATGCCCTTTCTGTTCACTAACCTGACTTCATCAAAATTATCGTCAACAACGCTAGACAAACTCCATTTTTCCCCATCTCCGCAATCACCCATATTCTGAGAACCGATATCAGCGCTAGTAATGCCAACAAATTCCTCGTCATTGGAAGTCAGAATCCATGACAATTTCAGTGAAAATAGAAGTTTGTTCGATGCCGATTGATTTCGATTTTAAAAAATTCACAAAAAATTAACGCGAATACAGCCGTCATTAGATAAAAATCAAAATCGGAAGTGAACTCTCTTGCACAGAAGATTAAATCTAAACATCCGGTGGTGAAGTCACATGTACACAAATTATAAGGCAGGAAACCGACGATATACGAAAGTCGCAAATTTGCGACTGCAGCGGTCAGAACATACAGTTCCACGGTCACAAATTCGCGACTCCAGCGTACTAAAGGTTAAAACAGGTTTCAAGCTACCGAGATCAGGTCAACAATGACGTCATTATTCTAAAAATAGTATTAGACCTAGAATTGTTATCAATGACCGAAATTCTCTGTGATTTTTTTTTCCGGCATTCCGATCATGCATTGAAGATGAGAAAAAAAAGGTGTCTCGCAATTTAAAAAGAAGAGAAGATTGGGCCAGTCGTCACACAGAGACACAATTGAATGTTCCTGAGGCTGAAAACGATCTAGATGTTAATACAGACATTCCACGAAAAGAAGAAATCATCACAGCAATCAAAGGGTTAAAGAATGGATTTTTAATTGATTGGCAAACTGTAAAGACAAGTGAAAATGTCATTAAAACTGAGCTCAGAGAAATGTGTATACATTTCTGTGTGCACTAGGTTAATTTTTTTTTTAAATGTCCAAAAACTGGGTCACTTTAACCCACACATGAAATTGTTGCTGCAAAAACTCGTGGTTTTTGCAACACGCCCTACTAGTTCAAAAGGTGAAAAAGTGAGTTGAATTTCTTTTGTTAGTAAGTCACACATTATTAAAAAACACTTGACTGATCTTTTCCACGGATGAATCAACTTTATTTTGTAATAAATTGTTTACACCTGGTTGCATTTATTTGGTCCATAGTGGAGTTTCTCTTGGTGGCCCTTAACTTTTGTCCAGTAGTATAGATCGCCACTTTATGAAAAATAAAGCAGTGAATCTCGATCGCCGGAATAAAGTAGGCCTACTCAACACAAACAAACTTTTTTTTTTTTAGTTATGCAGGGCCTACACAGAATATTATAACATTAATTTATCAGAAATATACTGAAGAGCAAGATATAACTGGAAAGATTAAGACAGCGATTAAATTGCAACAAAGCAAAACAACAGCAATATTTAACAAGGTTAAAGGTACTTAGCTTTTTTTAAACAAATTGCCGTCAAAGTGTCTTGGCAAGCATGGCTGATAACAGGTAACTTTAAAAATACGTCATGTCACGCTGAAAGCCGAAAGTGTTTGAGGCCGAATTCAACGTTTTTGCCGAATTGTTGGGTATAAAAGGATTTGATTGGTTGCTGCGAGAGACTTCAGTTTAAAAACAGACGCAGAGATTCCCGGAATAAAAAAAAATTGGTTTAAAAAAAAAACCTTTGCTAGAAAATATTTTCTGATTAAAAATTTTTTAAAACTTACTTGGAAAATATTTTTAGAATTTAAAAAAAATAAAAAACTAATTTTTTTTTTTTTTGGGAGGGAGGAAAAATCCGTACAACGAGTCTGTACGGCCGTACACTGCTTAAAGTATCAAAAATACGTACATTGTACGAAAAATTCGTACAGGTTGACAGGTATGCAATGTGTTTGACATGATGTAGTTGCCAGCCTTAAACACAACTTCATATTAGTTGTTTCTGTCACAATGTGTTTGACATGATGTAGTTGCCAACCTTACACAACTTCATGTTAGTTGCTTCTGTCACAATGTGTTTGACATGATATAGTTGCCAGCCTTAAACACAACTTCATGTCACGAAGTGGATTTAAGTCTAGAGGTGTTCTTAATATAGAGACAAGACCCTAGTGGTAAGAAAGTCCGAGAAGATAAAATGTTTATGAAAAATGACAGTGACTGGGAACAGATGAGACTATTGGCTCAAAGGTGAGAACCTGGATGGACTCCCCCTTGCCACTCGTGACTAAAACTTGCTATAGCCTCACCCCCTCTGACTACCTCTAAACAAAAGGAGATAAGGTTTATCTAAGACCATAGACACACTATACAGATGATATATATACGTACAGTACAGTATAGAGCCTGATCCAATTTCCAATATATATACATTATTTACACAGTCAAGAAAATAAAATTCATCACACAGTAAAGAAATAAATATTGTGCACTGTTGCACAGACCTGAAAAAGCAAAGAACCAATTAAATAGATAACCACATAAAAAAACCACAACCACATTCACTCTGTCAGCCGCCCTGCTGGGGAAAAATAGAATGATTAATGATTGAAACCACAATCTAACTGGTGGGGCATCAACTTTAGCCTCCACTTCCTATTACTATAAGAGTTGCTACTGTCTCTGTCCTGCTGACTCTGCCTAAGTGAATGTTTACACAGCTTCCAACTCGTTAGGCGATAAGCGCCGCTAACTAAAACACTGGAGTGCTACACTAGTAGACTTTTATAACATCTATTACTCAGAAACTATCCTCTAAGGATATCATCAGACCCTACTGGTCCCGGCTATCTCCTCTCCCTCTCTCTCTCTCTTTGCTTCAGTGTCTCTCTGACACTCGGCATCTGCTGAGGTGGCGTCTCCGTTACGCCTTCTCTCGTTGACTTTTTCAGAACCAGGAATGTTCACCCTCTCTCCTGTTTTCTGACTCCGGCACTGAAGACTTGATTATCAAGCACGAGGCACTTGACTAAAATATAGAAGCTTCTCTGCTGCTGAACACTTCTTTGACTTGCCCCGTTAACCTGCTCAGGGTTTAGAGGAACACAGCATTTATTTCTGGCTGTATAAACTAGACCAATCTTCCGGCCACGTGCCGTTCTTGGAGTGGTATAATGAGCTACTAGCTCTGGATTTATTTAACGATGAACACATTCCCGCCGAAGCATGGGGCTTCACGGCATGCAAACTGCTATCTTATTTCTTTTGCCTCTGGCGATATCTCGAGCTCTCTGCTCCTGAGATGCCAACTTTGCCGTTGGTAATTTGTATGTGACAAACTACACTCTTCCACTGTGCCGTGAACTGCTGGAGACATAAAAATAAAACTTATGTACACCAACTTCAACCATAACTCATCTCTAACCTTACTCCCTAAACTCTCCTTCACCCGCTATGCACAACAATACAGAAAATATTTCTACCCACGTGTCACTCTATCTCACACTCCTTCTACTCCCCGCTTCAACTTAAATCTTACGGGTAAACAAATTGCCAACACTGTCTGACCTTAATCTTTTGTTACGTGAATCTAACCTCATGTCAAACATTCAAACTAGGGAAATCTCCTGTCCGAAATTCCTTGGTCTCCTTTTTAACATTGCCTCGTGAGGTTTCCCTGCTTAACCCAAAAATTAAATTACTCCTCTTACTGCGTTACCCAACATTTAAGGCACCATAAATTCCATACGCACCATTAGATGCCCAATATTACACTTGTAAATATACAGAAATTAAATGGTGGTTTACCCAACACTCTACATACTACAGAGCGCCCATGTATTTAACCTTTAGCACACTGCATAAAAATTCTGAAAATTTGCCCTGCAGCTGCATTCTTTTTCACAACACCCCCTTTTTTATAGTGGATGACTTGTAAAGTCTATAGTTTTTTTGTTTCTTGGTCAATTGCTCTAATTTTTGGAATGCATAGAAATAAATGAATGTTGAATCTGATGATATAAAATTTGTTTGTGTACATGGTAGATGTGATAGGAAGAGAGGAATGGAAAGATGAAAAAAAAATTTTTTAATGAAAAATTTTTTTTTTTAATGTTAAAATTTTTTTAAAAGATTAAAAAAAACCCAACAAACGTAGAGTCCTTATCCCTTGCATCTCAATGAAAGTCATTTGACCAATACAAATCAAATGACGATCTTTTCGTTACACCCATCATCAGTAGCAAAGCAACAAACGCCCTCGTCAGCAGTGACATTCGGCCGTAACCCTAAACCTTTCCCATAAACCTAAACCTAACCCTTAAAATTAGACATATTAGCAATGACATTCTACTCTCGTCCCCATCTTTGCCACCACCCATATTCTGAGAACCGAAATCAGCGCTAATAAAGAAAAAAATCTCGTCATCGGAGTCAGAATCCATTAAAATTTGAGCGAAAATGGCTGCGTGTTCGATGCCGATTGATTTCGATTTTAAAAATTCACAGAAAATAAACGCGAATACACCCATCACTAAATAAAGATCGGAAACGGAAGCTAACTCGCTCGCAAATAATATTAGAACTTAACATCCGGGGCTGATATCATGTGTACACAATTCCTAATGCTAGAAACCGACGATATCCGAAAGGCGACAAAAGTTGCCTGCAGCTGGGAGGACATAGGTTACCTCCGGCGAGAAGTGTCGGCCGCAACGTGCTAAAGGTTAATAGCTAACCCTCACACAGTGAATATCTCAAAACTTCACACACTCCTATATACTACCAATTACCCTAGAAAGAATTATGCACACTTTACATTTACATCGTTTCTACAAAGATAGCAATGGATGGCACTACGTTTATAAAATCTTAGTTAACTTCCCGAAGAACCATTCATTAATCAGGCTATGACTCTATTAAGAACCCACTAATATTACAGCTCTAATAAAATATGAACATACCAGTTTATCGCGTTTTCTTCTGCGTGCAGCAGAACGATAAAGCCAGATTAACGGCCGTGGGTTCCATCAGACAAAGGGACCCGCTAGAAAAATGCGCGGGTATATATACACAAGGCCACAAACGGCTCCTGGGTCGACCCAGCCCCAAATGGGTACCAGAGCAACTTCTGGGAAGGTTAAGGCGGCCGGCGTGATGCCGACCACATCACCCCTAGTGTGCCGACGGTCAAGATAATATGGGCCTAACACCATATTCCCAATATGCCTCAATGGGCGTGTAACGGGCTCCTTTACCTTTTTTTTTTATATATACACAAGAAAACCCCCGCTCACTAACGGCCTACGTCAAGCTGTAGCGTCTTACTTAAACCAATGGAATCCTTATAAAAATTATAACGGGGTCTTCTGCCAGTAGATTTAAAGCACACTCACGAGTCCTGTTTATCCCGACCGCGCGCGTTTCCCACTTATGTTATATTGTCTAATGTCGCCTGTTGGCATGAGCCAAGCAACGGAAAGTTTCCACCCCGCCAAATTAAATCCTCATGCGCCGATAAACAAAGAAATGACCGCGATTATTTTAACCAAAAAAAAAACCCTCGTGATCGCAATTAAATTTAGGGAAAGGAAGACTGGTGCAAATCTGTACTAGAACCTACAGTATTCCCTATATAAAAACCCCACAATTAATTCCCTACAAAAAAACAAACCAAACACACATAGTTACAAGTCAAATTTACAGATAGAAAAAAAAATGGGCCTGTTGAAAAACAGAATTACAGTACTGCATCACACTTCATATTAGTTGTTTCTGTCACAATGTGTTTGACATGATGTAGTTGCCAGCCTTAAACACAACTTCATATTAGTTTTTTCTGTCACAATGTGTTTGACATGATGTAGTTGCCAGCCTTAAACACAACTTCATATTAATTGTTTCTGTCACAATGTGTTTGACATGATGTAGTTGCCAACCTTAAACACAACTTCATATTAGTTGTTTCTGTCACAATGTGTTTGACATGATGTAGTTGCCAACCTTAAATACAACTTCATATTAGTTGTTTCTGTCACAATGTGTTTGACATGATGTAGTTGCCAGCCTTAAACACAACTTCATATTAGTTGTTTCTGTCACAATGTGTTTGACATGATGTAGTTGCCAACCTTAAACACAACTTCATATTAGTTGTTTCTGTCACAATGTGTTTGACATGATGTAGTTGCCAACCTTAAACACAACTTCATATTAGTTGTTTCTGTCACAATGTGTTTGACCTGATGTAGTTGCCAGCCTTAAACACAACTTCATATTAGTTGTTTCTGTCACAATGTGTTTGACATTATATAGTTGCCAGCCTTAAACACAACTTCATATTAGTTGTTTCTGTCACAATGTGTTTGACATGATGTAGTTGCCAGCCTTAAACACAACTTCATATTAGTTGTTTCTGTCACAATGTGTTTGACATGATGTAGTTGCCAGCCTTAAACACAACTTCATATTAGTTGTTTCTGTCACAATGTGTTTGACATGATGTAGTTGCCAACCTTAAACACAACTTCAGTAGCCCTATTCTTTGTTTGTTGTCCCAGAAACCGCCATGAACATTTGTTAGTTTTTGAGAGACCTTAGCGACATTATATTTATGCTGTTGTGTCTTTTCATTTCTTTAAAGAATGGGTAAGTACTGCCGTTGACTGCTCACTTGAAGTCTGTTTCAAAGCAATTACTTGCTGTTATAACGGTGGTTTGTGTAGGACTTTACATGAAGAGATTGCTAATCCCACAAGCCGTAGTTTTCTGTTAGGACATACTTGTAGTTGTACTCTCATACTCTTTGCTGTCCAGTATCACACTCTCAAATCCAGTAAATATGTTACTTTAGTTCAACAATAAAGATGTTTCTATTTTTCTGTTACAGCTACAGTTGAGAGTTAATACCAACTTATGCAGTCAGCTAGTTATGTATACTCACAACATTTACATTCTGGGAACTGTCCTGCTTTTTTTCTATTCCAGTATTTGTGTACCAACATTTGCCCAAAGTTAGAGGAAAATGACAGGAAAGAAGTGAAGGTGTTGGTCAAAAACATACACCTAAATAAAACTACAAGAGCTCAGAAAAGGAATTCTGCCAAGTGCTGTGAGCAGTTCTACAGAATTTGTCTTGTTGTAAAGCAAAAGACAGAGAACAGGCAGCTTATAGAGGTAACCTGTTGTTGACTTTGGATGTTGAGTTTTTGTCTGCCATTTCATTAATAATTTTTCTTGCGTTCATTTATTTAACATGTAGAAACACAGCCTGAAGAAAGAAGTGGGGATTAAGTCCACAGGCTGCCGACATATTAGGTTAGGTCCATACCAGAGGTTGTTCGGATTTGTCATGACAGTGTCAGGATGGCTTTGCATTCTTTATTCTGTATGCAAAACTCATAAGAGTGTTGCTTGGACTAAATTTTGGACTGTTTATTTCTTCTATATCAATAGCTTAAAGTTATCCGTGCCGTGATCCTTCATACTTATCATGATGTTATCATAAATGTATGCATAAAATAGCAAAATTCAAATGTTTCATTTGTAACTTTGCCACCCGTATAATACTTTACAGTCTTCTTTGTGACTATTTTTCAGCATCGTCTAAATTTCTCATCAATTTTTTCTTAAAATAACTGTTTTTGTAAATGATTTAATAATATGAGTGGTAACTGCACACACTTTCTGATCGTCATTGACTTTTAATAGTTTGCTAACTGGTGTCATTTGTGAGATTGCGCACAGCTTGTACAATGGGTTCCAAAAGTTGTCATAGCTGGAAGTTGTAGTGGGGATAAGCTCCCACTGCAGATAAATACTTCTGTGGCATGCACCTCAAATAGCCTGTAACAACAAAGTCCAGCTTCTGGCCTTCACATGTGGCTCAGTTTGAGCCTGTCAGAACTGTTTCCACTGACAGGAGAAGGGATGAAGGTGAATCACTGGTGCCTTAAAACCAGCAGCTTTGTGCAGATGGGGCTCATGATCCTTAGTTATTAGCCTGTCTAGGAGAAGGTAAAACTTGATTTCAAACCACCGCTGCTGTGCAAGAATATCTGTTTATGGGAAAGGCTTCAGGATTAAACCGTGAGGATAAAGCAGGTGTCGGAGTCCCTAAAGCAATCTAATGTTGATTCAACATTCAACTCCTGTGACATTGCTGGTACCAAACTGTTTTGGCTACTGCCGTTCCTTTGGACCTACCAGCTACGTGGAGAGGGGGAACATTCTGCGTGGGCTTGATCTGCATATAACTGTCCCCAAGCTTGCGCCCTGGAGTAGACACTCCAGCATCACCCAATAATGTCGGCACAACATGGGAAGTAACAGTTATAATGCCTGCTTCATCAGCATGCTTCTGCATGGCAGCGAGACATGGACAAGGTAGGCTAAGCAAGAATACCTTCCATCTACGATGTCTATGCCACATCCTTGGTATTTGATGGAAGGACAAAGTGACAGATGTCGAGGTGCTGACACATGCTAATCTTTAAAGCACGTATTCACTGCTTAGACCAAGATCTGCTTACTCGGAGCAAGCAAGAGGACATGCACACCATCATAGCTGGCAGACGCTGGAGCTGGGTTGGCCATGTCCTCAGAAGAGACCCCGATGCCATCACAAGAACAGCTATGCTATGGACCCCTGAAGGAAAACGAAAGAGAGGCCGACCAAAAACAACTTGGCGGAGGACTGTGGAGGCTGAGATGCAAAGAATGAACCAGAGTTGGGGCACTGTACGAAGGATGGCCGCCGACCGAGCAAAGTGGAATCAATTTGTTGTTGCCCTACAAGACGCCACCAGGCGTAATGGCCACTGACTGCTTTGACGGTCGGCGGCTAAGGATCAAAGAAGAAGAAGAAGACACTGCTTAGACAGCACAGACTATGCTATCTACCACATGGTAGATGGTCGCATCCCCAAAGATACAAAGGCAACTGGAAAATGGCAAAAGAACAGCCAGGTGACCACAGCTGAGGTTCAGAGATGTGTGCAAGAGAGACATGAAGGCACTGAACATAAATCCAGCAACCTGGGAAGATTAAACTGCTGATTGCTCAAAGTGGCGATGCTCTCTACGGTGCCACCTCAGATTGCTCTCACAAGGAGCAGAAGAGAAAATAACACGTAGAAAGATCCACCAGGCAAAAAAAGCAGCTGAGGGCTATCACCTCAAAGGTGCATTCCCATAGTGTGTTATAACTGAAGGAGGCTACAATGTATAACAAGAAATTATTGGCACCATCTTGATCTAAGGGTGAAAATGGTGTGGCATGTTAGATACAAAAATGCCTAATGTTATTTTCACATAACCTTTACGTTTAACCTTTGAGAGTGCCAGTTATAATTGGATAATTACAGTCATGCCCCACTCAGCACTGCTCTCTTTAGTATTGTTTCATTGTATCGCTGTGGCAAATTGGTATTCAATTTTCACTTTGAATTATAAAAATGTCAGAATCCACAAATAATGACTGCAAACATATTACAACACACAGAACGTCCTGAGAGCAGTCATCACCGCTAGTATTCATTTAGTTAACCAGAGCATTTTTAAACATGTGCACTTGGCTGCTCATAACCAATGAAGGCTCACTTCTCAGAAAATGTAGCCTGATTTCCTCTTAGTTCAAGCTCTGTTTAGATCACATGTGTATACATTCTTGTTCTCTAAAACATTTTTTCCATTGATTTTCATCCATCACGTGTGTAGTAAAATCTGCGAGAATAATCGCTCATTTCAGTAAGATTTTAGTCATAAAATGATAATAAATAAACCCGCCCGATTGTGTCTGACGGTGATGGTCTCACACGCCAGCAACGCTGCCTTTTGTGCAGTGCTAAAGCCTATAGAACGATTCCACGGTAAAAATCTAACACGCGTTTTAGTTTCGGTTTCGAAAACTTACTACTAATATTTAACATTTTGCCTGATCTGATAGAGACTGCGGCAAGCCTTATAATTAACGATTTTGCGGAAGTGTGACGCCAAACTACTGTCTGAATTAACGTAGTATTTTGACTTTAATGCTGGTAATCAGTAGTAATCCTTACAAATTTGGTAGTGTAACACGAGAAAATACAAATTATTAACGCCAA
Organism: Oreohelix idahoensis; assembly: GCA_024509875.1. NCBI lineage: Eukaryota > Metazoa > Mollusca > Gastropoda > Stylommatophora > Oreohelicidae > Oreohelix > Oreohelix idahoensis. The sequence goes on along the minus strand of JAMPIV010009954.1, from coordinate 125,455 downwards.
TTCTTAACCCGCCACGCAAAACCCCGCTTCGCTTGACACATTCTGCCATGCATATATACACACTGCGGCAAAGCCAACAGTGGCAAAAACACGCAGACAAATTTTATTTCCTCCTCGCGGTAGTATTACTGACGTCACTAAAACAAGTTAGTTATTTGAAAATACATGCTGGCGAGATGAAAGAGAGGGAAGATGGCTGTCTTGTGTAAAATTTGTATTTGACGATGGACAGTGATTATTTTTGTTTTTCAAAAACTACGTTTGAATTCTGGTGGTCGCAAGCTTCCGATTGGCCAGTGCTAAATAAATATTAGCAAAAGGCTTCCACTATTCATTGCCAGTTGAACAAAACTTTTCATGCAAATACGCTGAGATCATGTTATATATAATGATAATTATGATTATGGTGGATGTCTTTATGGTGAAGACGGTGAGTGTGTTTTGGGACAGTCACTCACAGTAGCGTACACACCAAGTCATGGAATGGTGTAACGTCTGATGTTTTTTTAACCAAGGTTTATTACAATTATAACATCACGTAGATCTAGACGAATACAGTTACATCGAAACATGAATCTTCATAATGCAGTTAACATACGGCCCATACACATCCTGGCCTACAAAATCTCTACTCCTCACATCAGTGCACGAATACTGCATCTACGGCAGATATATAATAATCAAGGCCTACAAAGTCTCTATACTTCACATCAGTGCACAAATACTGCATCTACGGCAGATATATAATAATCAAGGCCTACAAAATCTCTATACTTCACATCAGTGCACAAATACTGCATCTACGGCAGATATATAATAATCAAGGCCTACAAAATCTCTATACTTCACATCAGTGCACAAATACTGCATCTACGGCAGATATATAATAATCAAGGCCTACAAAATCTCTATACTTCACATCAGTGCACAAATACTGCATCTACGGCAGATATATAATAATCAAGGCCTACAAAATCTCTATACTTCACATCAGTGCACAAATACTGCATCTACGGCAGATATATAATAATCAAGGCCTACAAAATCTCTATACTTCACATCAGTGCACAAATACTGCATCTACGGCAGATATATAATAATCAAGGCCTACAAAATCTCTATACTTCACATCAGTGCACAAATACTGCATCTACGGCAGATATATAATAATCAAGGCCTACAAAATCTCTATACTTCACATCAGTGCACAAATACTGCATCTACGGCAGATATATAATAATCAAGGCCTACAAAATCTCTATAGCCCTGCGCAGGCATACATTATCCAAAAAACACCTTAGGGCTGACCACCTCAGTCAAAAACCCTGCACACACTGAACCCACGGGAACACACCCCGTTCACACAGTCACGAGAATCTACCGTTCTCTTAACACTGCTCTCAAAAATCCCTGCGGACACTAGCCGCGAGAGCTATTCACACATCACTTAAAACCAGTACAGAAACAGTTCATTATGACCAGAGTTCACCTGCTATCTGACATACTGTCTTCCACGAAACCAAGAGGAGATATCTTTAAACAAATCCATACCAATCTGTAAGCAAGTACTCTAACCCAAAATTAACTCTACTCAACACGTATTTCCCAAGATCATTTCCCTTTCATCACATCTGCACTTATCAGTTTGCCACACTCCCAGGGAAAAAAAAAATGATTATATCATTTTTTTTTTGTTGAAAATTAACTCCCAAAAATTTAACGGTCAATGAAGTTATATCAAATACGTACAAAAAATTAACTACCAAAAATTTAACGGTCAATGAAGTTATATCAAATACGTACAAAAATTAACTACCAAAAATTTAACGGTCAATGAAGTTATATCAAATATCTCTTAAATTAATTCCCAAAAATTTTTTTAAAAATTAATGAAGTTCTATCAATTACCTACAAAAATATACCTATGACAAGAGAACATAGCACATCTACAAAAATATCATCAATAAATGTAAGATAACGACTAAATCATCCAACATAATCATTCAAACATACCAAAATAAAAATTAATCTAATACACAACCCAAGTTAAGTATACATAGTACAAACTAAACAGAAAATAAATTATCATACGAGAAAAGACAAAATATGAAATGGGAATATGATAAGAATCAAATAGAATCATAAGATGACAATGAAGACAACAATTCCATACATGTAAAACAAATAGAATTATAAGAACCAATTACATTATCTAAAGTCATATAATTAACTTAACACTACAAAGAATGAAAGTATAAATAGCGTAACACGAAAAAAAAAAAGTATACAAGAAGTATGAATTACATCAAAGATGAAACACGGAAGCATAAACAAAATATCAGACAATATTGAAAAGACAACAGACAAGATGTAAAGAAATGATGAATAGTCAACAAAGAGAGATGAAAGTAAAGATGCAAATGTAAAGAAAGTTGGTAACAACACCTAACAATAACTATCTAAATGTAACAACGTATTGTAAAATACAAAAATGCTAAAGTATATTTATATACTAACACAAAAAAGAAAGCTTATGACAAGCACAGCATAATAAGTAATTTAACTAAATTAAAAGCTTATACATAACTAAAAATAAATTACATCAAATATCATCCAAACAAAAATATTAACGCTAACAAGTTTTGCATTGACACATAGTCAAGCGCTAACTACCAAAAAATACATCCAAACATTAAAACATTTTCAGAGAATTAATGTCACTACATAATAGTAACCTTAACATACAATCTAGCGCTGGCGCAGAAAAAAATAAATATCACAATGTTCAAAACACATTTTCCAAAAATTTACAATACAAAAAATGTTTCTTCTCTTTAGGTTAAATAAAAATAGTATTTTTATTTCTAAGTAATATGTAGCTATAATTAATAACTAACAATTAAATTAGCTGAGTAACATAAAAATAATCTTATCTTTAAATAGACACACATCAAAACGTGTAAGTTTTTTTTTCTCTTCTTTTTAAAAAAAAATACATCAAAGAAACGTCACATTAGGTAATAAACTGTTGAACTGCTTACAAAGTTATAAATATATAAGTGTAATATTATTTATCTTAACTATGTATTATAATCAGATATTTAAATTCTGTAAATGATCACGAGTATCAGCTGTCGCTGTTAATTCTACCCACTTAATTTAATAGGAAATTTAAGTTAATTCTAGCTGACAAAAAATCGAATCGTTTAAATTATCAAATGTCATAATTTAGAAAAAATGAAAACCAAGTTTCAGAATACGTCCTTAACTTCAACGCAAAATCATTAATAATACATACAAGTTATGTTTAAAATTACCTTTCACTAAACAATTAATTCAAATAATTTGTATATAAATATGTTAACTAAACATGGTATGAAACCCATGATGAAAGACAAAACCAAAATTTTAAGTAGTGCATAAAAACACTCAGGACTATCTATGAAAATGACTATTACATTGTCTCAGTAAATAAGTTTGTGCATAGAAATTATTTAATGCATAATTAAAATACAGTCATATAAGTAACAACCAACAAATAATTATGGCAATCAAATGTTACAAAGATTACATAATATTCTATTAACCACATATAAAGTTCTATACTAAAGAATACAATAACATTCAGTGTTTGTAAACAGAACAAAAAAATAAACAGGACCTTTGAAAAAAACAAACAAAAAAAATTCCTTCGAGGTCTTGCGAACATCTCATCAACACGCAAGGTGACATCATGACACGGTGGGTTAACGTACTGGCTAGGCTCGCTTGAATGGATAAATGGTACACAGTGATCTACATCTCTCCCAGGTAATGTAAAATTAGAATGGTGATTCCCCTCGCAAAGTCGCTCGCTGTGAGACAATACAAATGAAAATATCTATTTTAATCCATGGTAAGATTATGAGTGAACACGGAAAATTCACTTTACAATTACCCGAACTCCGTGGTGTAAGGTTGTGGCCCTCCTGCGATGTCAACAACTCTCGTCACATAGCAGACAACATAGAGACAACTTGACCTATAATTCACAGTTGTCAGTGCGGTAGGCTGAAAAAAATTTACTACCTTCACAAGACCGAGATGATCTCTCAAATCTATCAGCATGACAAGCAAAAGCATTTAAGAACCTATTACCGTTCCTATTACTCTGATTGCTAATAATCTTGCTCTTATGTGGAGCACAGTTAACCTGGTTGCGATCTGTATAATTTCTTTTGAGAGCATTGTTATTTGCTCTATCAACACCGTTGTACTGATTTAAATCCCAGTTACAATAGTTATTCTTAATACTTCTTCCCAGATAACAATGTCTATCAGATAGAACTGGCTTTTTAGCAGAAAAATTATTACTTGACTGATGAACTTTCATATAATTACTTCTGCTATAGTTTTCAAAACTTTTAGAATCACAATGTTGAGATCTGTCACATTTTTTCTTGTTTTTGGGAGAAGAAACGTTACCGTAGGATGAACTCCCTTGGTACTTTATAACCTTAGGGTTATGTCTCCTATCAAAACTATTTTTTTCTTTGCTTGTGGCAATGTGTTTAAAAAATGAGTCACACTGCCTTGACTGGGTATGACTAGAAGGTTTGACAATCTCTTTATTTTTTTTCACAACATCTGTTTCCTTTATGGAACAAGCAGTAGTATGTTTGTTACTTGTAACTAATTTATCAGATCTGTCAATAAATACGCTGTTGGTTTTTAACACACTGACTTGAGATTTAGCACTGTTTCTTTCCTTATCTACAGGACTGGATATTACTGTAGAATTCTCTTTGTTGTTCTGCCGCCAGCAATCATTATCATTGGAATCATCTGTATTGCGTGAGAAGTTATATCTCCCACGGAAAGATCTATGTCCACCATTCTTGACCGTAGAATCCGCAAAAAGTGTAGAAGGCTGGCTTTTTGCTTTAGTGCTCTGATGATAAGCAACTTTCTGTCTATCCCTGTCACCATTGACAGAAGACCACATATTGCTATTCAATACTACGTCAAGCAGACCATATATTCTTCTTCTTGCTTCTGCAATCTCAATGTCTCTAAGTGCAATCTGTTCACTTAATCTTTTGTTTAAACTATCAGCTTTTAAGACCTTGCAGCTTTCCTCTGCTAGCAAATTTTCAATCTTAATCAATTTGTCTTTCTCCATCATTAATTCTTTCACTCTCTCTTTATCAACCCTCTCAATCTCAATAACATGGCTATCCTTAAGCCTATCAACCTTCTCTAGGGATATAGTATCCTTTTCTTTAATTTGGCGACCACAAATCTCATCGTCACTTAACAGATCAATAAGTGTTTCATTACACAACTTCTCATATTTCTTAATCTGAACTTCTAATTTCCCAGAAATCTCCGTCTTCTCTTGAACTTTTTGAGTTAGATTTCTAACTTCGCCATTTTTTTTTTTTCCCCATCTGAGCTTCCATCTCTTTAATTTTGCCTAATGCCGAGTCTAATTTTGCTCGAACACAAGCAAGCTCAGAATTGGATTTACATAAATCACCTGTAAGTTTAGTTACTTTTTCCTGTAGCTTATTCACTTCAGTAGTACTTTTTAAGCAACTTTCCCTTAGCTCCTGTGTACTTTGTTTTATATCTCCTATTTGCTTCTTCTCTTTTAACTCCTTCTCCTGATCATCAGAAATGCCGTATTGAATCATCTTTTGTATTCCCTTCCTTATGTGATCGTGTTTAACATTAACATAGTTGCACACAAATCCACGAAATTCCCAAAGTAGCAAATGCGCTAACTCTTTAGCCATCATTAAATGAGGATGAGACTGAAAATTCTCCTCAGCAAACTCTCTTAGAGCTCTTGATGCACAAACCAAAAACCTGTCCATAACATGTGACTCAAGCTCTGGGCTTTTTAATCTCTGACAATCTGTCCCTTCCTGAAACAGATACTCTAATACAGGTCTCATATCCTCCGGATCTGTATCAGAATCCATTGTGACTTGTTTACTTAGTCAACCATATATGTCTTAATTAAACTTTCATTATACCAAATCAAGTTTAGATCTCAAATATTGTATCATCAATCCCTGTACATCATCATATTCTATAATTAATCGATATAATTATCGACAACAACAACAATAGTTATCAATAGAATAGGATAGTGCAGATTGAGGCTCGTTGACATGGACAGAAGTGGCAACATTTACACACAACAAAAGCACTTAACTGAAGGTAATCCTGACCCTTTCGCTAACACACTGGATATCACAAAGTTCTAACGTTAAAACACTCCACTGCAGAAAGGTAGAAGGACTAAGCTCTCTTGTCTTCAGATCTCTGCCAATGCACAGTATGTCCTCAACAATGCATCAGACGACAGGAACCGATCACAGCAACTCCGCAATCACTTGAGGTATACGTGCAGACGAACTCTCCAACATACTGCACCCTATAGTTGAATCTGCATATGGAAAGACTGGAACAAGCACTGTAACAATTATGGCATCAATGTCGCTATCAGATAACAGCTATTTGATATTGAAACCAACTGATAAAGTTAGTTTAGTTGCTACACACGCCAAGATATGAGGATGGATATGCGCAGTCAGCTGATACATGTGTACAGTTAAATTAAGCCACGCCCACACAGAGCCAAACATAACACAGTTCAGTGTTCCCACTTGTAATGACTGGTCCAGAATCTGACCTAATTTCCTCTCTTGTCACGCGAATGTAATGTGGGTGTTACGACCCGTTGATTTGGTCCACCAAATGTTATATGTAATGATAATAATTATGATTATGGTGGATGTCTTTATGGTGAAGACGGTGAGTGTGTTTTGGGACAGTCACTCACAGTAGCGTACACACCAAGTCATGGAATGGTGTAACGTCTGATGTTTTTTTAACCAAGGTTTATTACAATTATAACATCACGTAGATCTAGACGAATACAGTTACATCGAAACATGAATCTTCATAATGCAGTTAACATACGGCCCATACACATCCTGGCCTACAAAATCTCTACTCCTCACATCAGTGCACGAATACTGCATCTACGGCAGATATATAATAATCAAGGCCTACAAAGTCTCTATACTTCACATCAGTGCACAAATACTGCATCTACGGCAGATATATAATAATCAAGGCCTACAAAATCTCTATACTTCACATCAGTGCACAAATACTGCATCTACGGCAGATATATAATAATCAAGGCCTACAAAATCTCTATACTTCACATCAGTGCACAAATACTGCATCTACGGCAGATATATAATAATCAAGGCCTACAAAATCTCTATACTTCACATCAGTGCACAAATACTGCATCTACGGCAGATATATAATAATCAAGGCCTACAAAATCTCTATACTTCACATCAGTGCACAAATACTGCATCTACGGCAGATATATAATAATCAAGGCCTACAAAATCTCTATACTTCACATCAGTGCACAAATACTGCATCTACGGCAGATATATAATAATCAAGGCCTACAAAATCTCTATACTTCACATCAGTGCACAAATACTGCATCTACGGCAGATATATAATAATCAAGGCCTACAAAATCTCTATACTTCACATCAGTGCACAAATACTGCATCTACGGCAGATATATAATAATCAAGGCCTACAAAATCTCTATAGCCCTGCGCAGGCATACATTATCCAAAAAACACCTTAGGGCTGACCACCTCAGTCAAAAACCCTGCACACACTGAACCCACGGGAACACACCCCGTTTCACACAGTCACGAGAATCTACCGTTCTCTTAACACTGCTCTCAAAAATCCCTGCGGACACTAGCCGCGAGAGCTATTCACACATCACTTAAAACCAGTACAGAAACAGTTCATTATGACCAGAGTTCACCTGCTATCTGACATACTGTCTTCCACGAAACCAAGAGGAGATATCTTTAAACAAATCCATACCAATCTGTAAGCAAGTACTCTAACCCAAAATTAACTCTACTCAACACGTATTTCCCAAGATCATTTCCCTTTCATCACATCTGCACTTATCAGATCAGCTGTGTTAATTGTAAAATTAAATAAATAAGTATTCACAATCTGGACAGTGCAGAAGAAACTGAGGCCATTTCTTTGCAAGTCAGCGTCATTTGTTTATATTTCTTGAAAATTTGTGGTAAGAATGCTTTATGAATTTAATATGTTTAATCTCACTGCCAAAGTTAGATACTGCTATTGGGGAAAAGTGAAGGACGTGCCAGGAGCAGACATTGTTGAGTCCTCACATTGAAATCTATCTAACTGATGTATGTTGTCATGATTATGTTGTCATATTATTGCATTAGAATATTAGTAAGCCTCTGTGTTCTATGAACACTGTTAAACATGCCTGAAGCATTTATATTTAAAAAAGAAAAGAAGAGAAAATCATACCAAAGGAAATGTGGTTACTCCACATTATTTTATTGAGGAAAACTATGTAAACGTACAGTGGCGTATCTGCCATAGGGACCTGAGGTGTGGTCACAGCAAGGTGGGAGTCATGTAAAATTAGGGGCGAGTGCACCTGTAATGCATGCGAGGCTGACCCCATATCACCGTAGGAAAATAAATAATATATAAGTGATCAGATCAGATATAAAAGGCCAGGGTGTCCATTTGTTGCAGAGGTTTTATTTCCTGTTGCCAGCCGGTAACAGGAAACCTGCTGAGAGAGAATAAAGCCATCAAGTCTCCGACCATTCGTTTATGCTGTCGAAAGATAACGGGAGGAGCTTGGGCATTTTGAGAGAGTGAGATTTTCTGCAACTTCATACTGTATTAACATTCTACAAGGAATCCCAGGTGATGTGTTAAGCATCTGGGTATATCTGACATTTTCGATTGAATAAACTCTGTATTTCAAATCATACTCAGGAAGTTTATGGGGTATGATGATACTAAAGCCCCTCATACACAGTGACTCTCCCTCTTAGATGAATAAAGTGTAAGCTGTGAACATTCCAACAGGAAATAGATATATATTGAATTTATAGTTAGTGGACAAAGAGTCCAGATATTTTAGTTGATCTTTTCTGTAAACTATCTTGTCCTCATTTTCAAAGACCTGTCCAAAAGATATGACTGGACAGGCAGATTAAATTGTAAAGAAAAAAAAAATATTACTTTTAAAGAAAAACTTAACCACTGGTTTTATTCACTTCCTCATAGAAAATTAAAGTGTTTTTGTGTTGTGTACCATCATTTCATTTCTCCCCTAGACACTAGGTACATCATACACCAGACACTAGAGCCAAAATAGTGACCGTGTGAGATCTAGGGAGGTAGCGTTAGGTTCCCTGCAAATAATTCATCATTTTCATCTTTTAGAGTCAGGGGCCTACATGTGCTTGACCTCACACGGTTAATGCAGACACCGATTTCATTCTTGTAGGATACCATCATAACCTCCCCAGCAAAATCAAACTTTGCTACAACGTGTGTAAAAAAAGCCTGCAACTTCAGGTACTGACAGTGCATCTAAGGTGCAGAGGAAAAGCTTTCACTTGGAGGTAGAACTGTGATTTTTGAGGCAGATGTTAGCTTTTGAGCTTTGCTAAATTTATGAATTATAAAGAAAAATTGCAATAAAAGCTTCTGCAGTGACGACCTCGAATTGGTCAAAGAACCACCAAGAAGTCTCACCACACTTAAGAAATTACAGTCAGATCTTGACGCCTACTTCAAGAAGAAGCCGAAGTTTGAGGAAGACCAACAATCTGGTCCCTTGCCGAAGATGTAGCCCACTGCTGCTGCTGTGATGAGCTGCTGTTTTATTGATGTAATGATATATTCATGCTGTATCATTCAGTAGAGTAATCCTACTCAAGGGAATATCCCTCCCTAGTTCACAAAGACTGAGATGGTGAGTGAGGAGGAGGATTCTAAAAAGATCAATGGCTCACAAAGCGAAACAGCAAAGTGTGTGGCACACTAGAGGCATGTCGGACATAGGAAAAGGCAACGGCTAGCCACCATGGAAGAGATTGGGGCCTTACTACGTACATCCTAAAGAATGTAATTGATTCACAACAAAAAGATAAGAACAGATATGTTGAGAACTCTTGGTCCCCTGGGGAGAAATTTACTGTACAAAACAACAAGAAAGAGGCAACTCTTCTAATAAGAATGGAAGTACGTAATGACGAGTAGTCCCCAAGTTCTGTCAAAAGGGAGCATTCTGAGAAAGACCATCTAAAAACTGGTAGGGAGGAAAGGGGATCCAATTGCATGCCCATTGAGACAATAACATTGTATTGTTTCCCCTTATTTGTACTCTCGTGAAAATAGCAAAGTAGGTGTGCATTAAATCAACAGACAATCAAAATACTCTTAATTAAGTATCATTCGGGAAACGGATTTAACTCATCATTTTTCTTAAAAATAATCTTAAAATGTAAGTTTATGATTGTTTCTTCAAGACAAAAATTTTAATTTAAAGTATTGCAGACTTATTATTATGGATCAAAATGATAAGATGGCTAAAAGGAAGAGACAATCGCGTCATTCACAGCGAGCAAGCGAGACTATAGAAGAAGCAACAATGTAATACGTGTAACAGAAACAACACACTATAATTAAAAACCTGCCAATTTTGGCGGGTTGTTGCTAGTTTAGCATAAGTCATGAATATGGATTGGACATTAATGTTGAGAAAACAAAAACTATGATAATTAGCAAAACAGACGATAAGTCTACATTAAAGATAAGCATAAATGGGAAAGTCCTGAAACAAGTCAAGAGCTTCCCATATCTTGGTCATATAATAACAGAAGATGGCAGATTGGAAACAGAAATCAAAAAGAGAATAGGAATGACCATATGTTACGGTATATGATATTAACGCCGTCTGCTAAAGGTTACCAGACGTGCAATTGTAAAGGTTAAGACATTTAATATATTGCGATAGATGTTTCAATTACTGAACGCTTCATACACGATCGATTATGACGTGTATAGCGTTGTTTAGGACACAGTCGGTAACTAAGAAACCATACCCTTTTTACATTGACCGTCAAGCTGTTAAGACGCGTCTGACTTTCCTTCCAATGTTGAGCATGGTATTGCCATACAGATATATTTTATGCAAGTACGGACATGGGTCAGTCCATTGCTATTACGAAGATTTGAAATGATTAAAGGTCAGTACGAAAGTGAAAATTAAGGAAGGATGAATTACAGTCCATAGTATTTGATTTTACCAGACTCATAGACTCACTGTCGGCCGTTGGAAAACCCCAACCGCGCGTGCATACAGCTATGACAATCTGCATACAGTAATTTGATTATTGGACAAGGACTGATAGGATATCTACATATCTATGCCATATATTTTCAAGTTATAATATGTACCTTTGTGATCAACATGCATGAATCGTCTTGACGTGTAAACTGTATTAAATATTTGTGGACTCTATGAACCGACTTGTCACATCAATCGTATTCCCAGGTTCAATTATTGTTCAGAATCTTCCACCCCTGCATTCGCGTAATCTTACATAGAAGGCACGATACACGATCACTCAAGAATATCAAGAAGATAAAACAATGGCCAGACATTTATAACTGTTTTATTAATATCACATGGAACATTGTTCAGAGCTAACCAAACCACGCCTTGCAACACGCCACTTGCAACAGTGGTGCCCGGTGTCTGGGGACGAGAAAACAACCAAAAACAAAAAAATTTTTTGAATGACTTTCGAAGGAAATATTTACGATCAGTTTTCGATCACATGATCCAGCTGAAGATGACGTGGAACTCAGTCTAATGCCTAACAACGCGACGTCACTGAAATTCGTGTAGGTGAAACTATCGGAGAAACTGAAGTCGTTCTTTTAAGCCTAACCAAGGGAAAAATAAGTCATTTGAAGCAGACACAAGAAATGGACTACAGGAGCAGGCAGTCAGGGGCATTAGCCTAGCTGTTGACGACCTATAGCACTGATCGAAGCAACGGGAAAGATAAGTCTAGCTGTTTAAATTGTCGTCATTGCAAAACCGTAATACTGAGTCCATTTTGCTTTGATCAGGCATGTCTATGTATTTTCATGTATATATGTTAAATTTGTTTTCCATCGTATGTATTTGTTACTAATCGTGGGAGGTAGGGAGGATGAACTGAAATTAAATTCTGCGGCTCTCACGATGCCTGAATTAATTTCGGTCGTTTCTTAGGGCAGTTAAACGATTGCACCTTTGGAAACCCCATTGAGGTTTGACATTGGACTTGTTGTCCAAATCTGCTATCGTTTGACGATTTTGCGTTAGCTGTACTGTCCCGTAGATAATTGGTGTATTTTATTCGTATTCAGTTAATAATTTTATTCAGTTCTGTACCATGTTCGTTACTATTTCGTCCATTCTCCTCTGACTATCATTTATTTTATGATTATTAAATTTTCGTCCGTTATGAGTCCTGTGACGTCATCATTTTTCGCAGTCATTTTTTTTTGTGTGTACCTTGAATATTCAGTTGACCTCCGGTCAGACCTTGCCCTTCATTTGGTCTGTGACATTTCCGCTTATTTTATTTAGTTCATAAATTCATTTTTAATTGTGAAAATGTCTTGTTTGCGTCTTAACATTGTTTGTACCCTTTAGTTGCATCATTGCTTGTCTGTCCTCATAATATATATTAATATTACATTAATAATATGATAATTATATGCAATAATACACTTGTAATTTAATTTAATTAATTTTTTCTGAAATTTAAGGTTAATATGGGACATTGCATAATTATGCAGTGATAGTCCAAGAAAGTAGCACTACAATTTATCATAGATGCCTAGGGCATAATAATATAATATATATATTGACAAAATAAAATAATCTTATAGCTACCTTTGAGGTAATAGACCCATTGTATATTATTTAATATACTTTTCTGGTACTAAGAGAGTGACTTAGTACATTGAACAATATAATTCCTAGGAATTATACCCAACATTATTGGATATTGAGATTAATTGTGTGATATAATTACATTATATTTAACAGATATCATAACTATTTATGATATAGTATTATTTAGATACAATATTGTTACAAAATATTGTCTATTAGTTGAACTTAGACATTAAGTTCAGTACTATTGTGATTACTTATATTGAATATTTCTAAGTTGAGTAAGTATAATAATTACTCTGAAGCTACTATTGACTAATTTAATCAGTAATTATCAATAATTACTTACAGATAAAAGTCAAAATGCTTACTATAGACCATTTCGTTAAGATTGGTCGTGAATATGGTTATAAATCTCAAGAACTTCGTCAGTTTGCTGAATCAGAACTGGAAAAATATGAAAGAAAAGAAGAAGAGAAAAAAGCTGCATTAAAGAAAGAGGAAGCAGAACTTGAGATGAAGCAAATTGCCAAGGAAAATAGATTGAGAGAGATTGCTCAACGTGAAAGAGAAGAGCAAAGAACAATCGCCAAACAGGAAGAAGAGAATAAATTGAAACGAGAGGAAATTATTTTACAACAAGAAATAGAATTGGCGCGTATTAAATTGGAGACAGCAAGATTACAAGCACAAAGTGCTGATGCAAATCAGAATAATAACGCACAAAATGGATCATCATCCAGCCAACCTAAACACTTCTACAACTTTAAATTACCCATTTTCAACTTGAACGTCGACGACCTTTCATCGTTCCTGGCACGTTTTGAACAGACTTGCAAATCTAACCATTTGCCTGAAGAGTCATGGGTACTCAAATTAAATGAATTCTTGGTTGGAGAACCACTGACAGCTTCTCAAAATGCTGACCCATCAATAGCAAATAACTACGGTGCTATTAAGTCCTTGCTTTTACGAAGGTTTCACCTGGACGAGGAACACTGTAGGTTGAAATTTAAGGGAATTTTACCTGAATCTCCAAGGGATTTTGCAGGATTCATTGCGAACATACGCAATACATTTAATAGATGGGTTGAACTGGCAGAAGTCAACAAATCATACGACAAATTAGTTGATTTACTACTGCGGGATAAGGTATTATCTTCAGTTAGCCAGCCATTTTTTGCATACTTGCAGGAGCGTAAACCAGGTACTATGGATGAGTTAGAAAAAATTTCTTTAAACTACTGTTCGGCACACCCGAATGCAACCATTTCTAACTCCTCATTAAGAGAACCTCTACCTGTGGCGTCTAATATGGCCTACAATCATAATAACAAACAAAGACATCACAGTGTAGACAGAAGTAGGTTCCAAAGAAATCACAATGTTAACTTTCAGAAGGGACATAATAATGATTTCAACAATAAAAATGAGTTCAACAGAGGTAGATCACGAGATAGAAATTATTCACCTCAAACAAACTACCACAATGGTCAACATAACACTCATTATAATCGATCACATACTCCCAATAATAATAGTAACTGCAATGGTAATAATCATGGCTCGAGACATCGAAATAATAGTTACTATAGAGGACGACGAGATAATTCTAACAATTATACTCGGAATCGATCTCATTCTCGGGGATCATCTCATTACAACCATAATACAGGGGCGGCAGTTACAAATAATACTACCCCTATAGCTCAGGTCCCACTTGACAATAATACAACACAGTCTTCTGCTGCATGTTTTGCTATTAATTATAATGTGGCAAATAGTTGCCAGCAATGCAATCTTATTTTTCAGAAGGCGAAAGAAACAGTGCTTAACTGCGGACATATTATACCACAGGTAGGTCTTGCAGTCAACGATGGAACAGGCCTATTAATTTTTAACAGAGGATTAGTTAATGGATCCGTCGTCTCAGTGTTGAGGGATTCGGGATCCACAACGATTGGTGTACGACAGTCGCTGGTACATCCCAGCTGTGCAACGGGGGAATATGTCCGTTGCATGACTTTTGGTGGAACAATAGAGTTTTACCCCACAGCTATTATTCATGTTAACACTCCTTTTTTCACAGGGAACGTGAAAGTATGTATGCTAAAAAAGCCTATAGCTGATTTGATGGTCGGTCGTATACACGGCAGTAAAGATTGTACTCCATATGAGATTATAGAATGGGAGAAACGTAACCTATGCATTGGAAACGCCGTGACGACTAGAGCGCAGACTCAACTCATGGAGAAAGTTGATGATAATAAAATGGATGCAGACAACCAAGAGGAATTTGTAGTCAATTCACCTATTGACAGGGAAACATTTGCAACCAAACAAAAAGAGGATAAATCTTTAAAAAAATTTTTTAAGTTGGTCGATAAAGTTGACAATCTATCCTCAGGTAATAATAACAAACATTGTTTTGTTATTAAAAATGACATATTGATTAGATGTTTTAATGACAAATCACAAATGAAACAACAAGTTATGGTCCCATATACTTTTAGACAGTACATTCTTCAACATGCACATGACTCACATTGTGCTGGACATATGGGATATACTCGAACACGATCTCGAGTACTGTCTTCATTCTTTTGGCCAGGGGTGTCAAGAGATATTTCGCAGTATGTACGTTCCTGTACTACATGCCAAGAAGTGAAAGCACGTGGAGCTTTTCACACGGCGCCTATTCAGGCTTGCGATATCTCAGTGAGACCTTTTGACAAGATGGCAATAGACATTATTGGTCCATTGCTACCATCGGCCAGAGGACATAGATTCGTCCTTACGTGCATTGATTTGTGCACACGATGGCCAGAAGCTATCCCATTAAAGACCACCACTACCACAGATGTAGCTGATGCACTACATCTCATCTTTTCTAGAATAGGGTTTCCTAGAAAACTTTTATCAGACCATGGGTCGCAGTTTATATCTGACACCATGAAGGAAGTCATGAAAACTTGGGACATTGATAGGAATTTAAGTAGTATTTATCATCCGATGAGTAATGGTGCGGTTGAAAGACTTAACCGTACACTTAAACAACTACTACATAAGGTTACTGCTAAGCACCCTCATGACTGGGACAGAGCACTCCCAGCTGTTCTATTTGCTTATCGGGAGGTACCGCATGAACAAACTGGCTTCTCTCCCTTTGAATTAGTTTTTGGTGCTCCCCCAAGAGGTCCTATGGGACTAATAAAAGACTTATTAATTGACGACGAGATGACTCAGGACACTCAGTCATCTTACGAATATGTGATTAATCTTCGGAAGAACATTATTGAGTCTTGCCAGTTGGCAACAGCTTCTTCTGAGGCTGCAAAAGCTAAGGCTCGATCTCTACAAAATAAGTCTCGACGATTACGCCAATTATTCCCAGGCGATGAAGCTTATGTATTACTTCCTCACAATAACAATAAATTATTGATATCTTGGAATGGTCCTTACAAAGTCATTGATAAAATTTCCGACGTTGATTACGTCTTAGATATCAAGGGACACAAAAAGATATTTCATATTAACATGCTCAAGCAATTTCATACACGTCCTGAACACTTACAGTCAATTTTTCATGAACTAGATGACAACACAGTATCCACTTGTCATTATACTAACTTATCTGTCATCCAGGAAGAAGAATCTTCTTTTCCTGAGGTACAGTACCGTTACCTGTACCAGTAGTTCAACCTACTGAATCTTGGCGGGATGTAACCATCTCTTCAACGGTTACACCGCAACAGCGTCTACAGATTGCTAATCTATTACAATCTTATCCAGATGTGTTGACCGACGTCCCGGGTCGCACATCGGCTATCAGTCATGACATTACTCTCAATGATGATACACCTATTCGTGTACATCCCTATTCTGTTCCTTTACATTTCCTTGCTAAAACTACTAAGGAACTTGAACAGATGTTGTCTCTGGGAATCATTGAGACTAGTAATTCGCCATTCTCTTCTCCATTAGTGATTGTCCGGAAGAAGGACAATAACATTAGACTATGTGTTGATTATAGAAAATTAAATGCTAAGACTATAGTTGACAGCGAACCACATCCACTTATTGACGACTTACTGCCACGTCTATCTAACGCAACTATATTTAGTAAGATAGACTTAACTAAAGGTTATTGGCAGATACCACTGACCGAAAAGGCTAAGTACTACACCGCATTTTCCACGCCACAAGGTCTATACCAGTGGAATGTGATGCCTTTTGGGCTTGTTAATGCGCCAGCTACCTTCATTCGCCTGATGCGACAAATTTTATCAGGTAGACCAGACGTTATTACATATATTGACGACATATGCTTGTTTAGTTCGTCGTTTGAGGAACATGTTTCGGGACTTAGATATGTTTTTGACACTCTAAGGAATTATCATCTAACTGCTAAACCTACAAAGGTGCAAATCGCGTGTAATAAGATAACCTTTTTGGGACATATCATTGGATCGGGATATATCCGAACGTTACCTAGTACAGTCTCCAAAATTCTAAACATAGCAGTTCCTCAGACGAAGAAACAGGTCAGGAGTTTGTTAGGACTTGTTCAATATTACAGTAGATTCATACCAAACTTGTCATCCATCACGGCTGTATTGTCTTCATTGTTAAAAAAAGATATGCCGGTGAAGGTGACATGGACTGGTACATGCAATGAAACTTTCAACAAAATTATAAATTTGTTCTCACATGAACCAATTTTAAGACTTCCCGATGCTTCCAAAAGATTTTTCTTACGAACAGATGCTAGTAACTACGGCATTGGTGCATGCCTGCTCCAGAACCATGATGGCATTCTACACCCCACCTTATATATATCAAGAAAGCTGAAGCCGGCAGAAACGAAGTATTCAACAGTCGACAAGGAACTTTTATCTGTGATCTGGGCAATAACGAAACTTGAGAAGTTCCTCCTCGGTGCTCCCTTCACCATACAGACGGACCAACGTGCTGTGGCCTCTTTGCGTCGCTCTAATCATAAGAGCCAGAAACTTGCCAGATATTCAATCATCCTACAGCCATTTGAGTTCTCCATTGAACACATACCTGGCACTGAAAATTGTGTGGCAGATGCATTGTCACGTAATCCTATTGACGACGAATAATCAATATTGACACTCTTAAACTACATCAATCAGAACTACATTGGATTGAACGAAGTATCAACTATAAAGGAACTAACCTTGCCTTTAATTTAAACTGTATAAACACTATATGCATCACAGAATTGAATTAAAAGACAATCAAGGTATATATAGACATTCAAACTTCGTCTAACGTCCATACACGAGATATGAATACTCTTTGAACAATCATGGATTTATGTCTGACGACAAACCGAACTGATGTTCCTGTGTATACTTAATTCTTGGATGCTAGGATAAATGACATTTCTTTCCAACGTAAACGTTTGAACATTTTTGCCTAAAAAAATTCATCAGAATCAAGACTACGGATGGATCATCATATCCTATACTAATTAATTAGTTAACTTAACTTCTTAATTGAATTATTATCAATAAAATGAAATGTGAGAAAAAAATGAAATGAAAGAACAAAAAAAAAAGAGAACGAAATACTAAAAGAAGAAATTATGAAAAGAGAAAATAAATCTCACACAAGTATTAGATTAATAATTTTTTTTTTTAATGTACCTATACATTATTTAGTTAGTTAAATTAGATATTTATTATTCACTAACACTTAACACACACAATTAAGTTAAAACTTATATTCGAATTTCTTTCTATTTCTTCTTACTTAGTTTGTCTTTTCTTCTCTCATAACATCGCGTTACATTAGAACCTTAATAATTTAACTCTTAGTTTAATTAATTAATTTAATTTTAATTAGTCAAATTAATTCCTATATGACATACTAATACGACAGACCTTACTTTAATTTAATTTTATCATTCACTATTAACATTGGACATTTATTTAGTTGATATAATGATATGTATAATATTGATATATAATGTGATTTATGATTAGATGACTATGACAAATAGTTAGTTGACACGACCGCAACACGGTTCTACTCAGAACATCGTCGGCCATATGTCACAATTGTGTTAAATTTTTTTGAAAAATTGTTAAGTCGGATAGATATTGAAAAAAAATCTATCGATTTTTTTTTCCCCGGTGTACAGGGAATTGTTACGGTATATGATATTAACGCCGTCTGCTAAAGGTTACCAGACGTGCAATTGTAAAGGTTAAGACATTTAATATATTGCGATAGATGTTTCAATTACTGAACGCTTCATACACGATCGATTATGACGTGTATAGCGTTGTTTAGGACACAGTCGGTAACTAAGAAACCATACCCTTTTTACATTGACCGTCAAGCTGTTAAGACGTGTCTGACTTTCCTTCCAATGTTGAGCATGGTATTGCCATACAGATATATTTTATGCAAGTACGGACATGGGTCAGTCCATTGCTATTACGAAGATTTGAAATGATTAAAGGTCAGTACGAAAGTGAAAATTAAGGAAGGATGAATTACAGTCCATAGTATTTGATTTTACCAGACTCATAGACTCACTGTCGGCCGTTGGAAAACCCCAACCGCGCGTGCATACAGCTATGACAATCTGCATACAGTAATTTGATTATTGGACAAGGACTGATAGGATATCTACATATCTATGCCATATATTTTCAAGTTATAATATGTACCTTTGTGATCAACATGCATGAATCGTCTTGACGTGTAAACTGTATTAAATATTTGTGGACTCTATGAACCGACTTGTCACATCAATCGTATTCCCAGGTTCAATTATTGTTCAGAATCTTCCACCCCTGCATTCGCGTAATCTTACATAGAAGGCACGATACACGATCACTCAAGAATATCAAGAAGATAAAACAATGGCCAGACATTTATAACTGTTTTATTAATATCACATGGAACATTGTTCAGAGCTAACCAAACCACGCCTTGCAACACGCCACTTGCAACACCATAGCTACATTTATAAAAATTAAAAAAATAAAATGGTATGAAATCAGTTTTACAAGTTAACGGTACACAGGAAACACGGGACGTTTCGGGTTTCACCCTTCATCAGCCACAGTTACAAACAGGTGACAAGGACAAGAATTACATACAGGTCAAAGAAAGATACTACAAACACATACGATGATGAGAAACATATACGAGGTGGAGTCAAAAAGTAACCTTAATATTTTTTATTAACAGAATATGCACAAATAGGAATGAAAGCACTTAATCACTTTTCAACATAGTCCCCACCACGTTCAATGCAGGTGTGCCAGTGCTTCACTAATGCTTGGATTCCACGAGAAAAAAACTTCTGATTGACTTCGTAGCCACGTATGCACCGCCTCTTTCACCTCATCGTCCGTACTGAACTTCTTGCCACCGAGTGCCTCCTTGGGGGGTCCAGACACATGATAATCACTTGGTGCGAGGTCCGGCGAATATGCAGGATGTGGAAGACACTCCAAATGCAGATTCGTTATTTTCGTTAGTGTCGCACGAGCTGTGTGCGGCCGCTTGTTATCATGCTGTAACAACTCACCAGAACTGAGCAAGCCGCGACGTTTTGACCTGAATGCAGGTTTCAAGTGGTTCTGAAGCAGATCACAGTATGATTCGCTGTTGATAGTGAGTCTCCTGGGATGTAATGTTCCAGGATTGGGCCTTTACAGTCCCAGAAGAGCGTGATGAGCAATTTGCCGGCCGACCACATTGTACGGAACTTCTTTGCTTTCGGCGATGATGAATGTCGCCACTCCATGCTGGCTTGCTTAGTCTCTAGCTGGAAGTAGCGGACCCAGCATTCATCACCAGTGGCTATACGGTGTAGAAAGCCACCTCCTTCAGCTTCATAATGTCGTTAACAGTGTTTCACAAACATCCACACAATGTTCTTTCAGTTCAGGGGGGAGTTGTTTTGGTACCCACCTAGCGGAGACTTTGTGGTACTGCAGCACGTCGTGAATGATGTGGTGCGCCAAGCCATGACTGATCTTCAATTTTCCAGCCACCTCGTCGATTGTTACCTGCCGGTTTTCCAGTATTCCACTGCAGCGATAGCGTCAGGCGTAGTCGCAGTGTGAGGCCGGAAAGAGCGAGCTGCATCAGTCACAGTTGACACCCCACTCTTAAACTTCCTGTGCCACTCATAAACCTGCTGAAGCGACACACAAGCGTCCCCATTCTGCCTCTTCATCCTCCGATGAATGTCTGCTGGTTTCTCACCCTCACTACCCAAAATACGGATAACTGCATGCTGCTCTTCTCTCATGCATGCTTCCAAGGAGGTGGCCATCTTGGCTATGGTTTGCTGATGTCATACTTCCCATCAGGATGACGAGCCTCCGCGCACTGGTACCTCAAGTGGGAGGCATAATATATCTGTAGTACATTTGTCTACTACATGATTTGGACTTTTTATTGCCATATTAAGGTTTTTTTTTTTTTTACTCCCCCTCGTACGAAAAAGAGCAATACAAATAGATGAAAAAGTAAAAAAACACAAGTGATGAGC
The DNA here is from genome assembly GCA_024509875.1 of Oreohelix idahoensis. Taxonomy (NCBI): domain Eukaryota; kingdom Metazoa; phylum Mollusca; class Gastropoda; order Stylommatophora; family Oreohelicidae; genus Oreohelix; species Oreohelix idahoensis. Next base: position 104,054 of record JAMPIV010009954.1, on the reverse strand, counting down.
AAAAAAGAACAATAATAACGCAAGAAAATCACAAAACCAGAAAGAAATATCAAAACAAGAAAGTAAATAATCTCATGGTAAGAGAAGAAAACAAAGAGGTCCTAGAAAACCTAGGTATGAAAAGAGAACTAAGAAAGGAGATCAAAATTAGGCAGCTAAATTATTTTGGCCACATAAAAATATATAACAACTTGCAGAAGACCGTAATAGAAGGGAGAGTTGAAGGCAAATGTGCAAAGGGGAGACAGCGCTATAAGTGGGGAGATAACATCGAGAGATGGACAGGAAAGAATCTATCAGAGTGCACCATTAAGACAAGAGACAGAAGACATTGGAGATCCATTACGGCCAACCTTCGTTATGCGTTATGGAGAAAGCAGCTGATGATGATCCTTGAATCCGAAATGCTCAGGGACAGCTTTGTTTCAGAAAATGGATTTTTTTCGGTTTCCAGTTGTTGCCAAAATGTGTTCAAAAATTGCCCTAAAGTAGCCCAAAGCTGGCCAAAAACATGTTCGATTTGCTGAATATTTTGGTTTTCAGGTGTTTGGATTCAAGGATATGAACCTGTTATCCTAGTATGTTTAAATGTAGATATTAATTATACTTTTTTTTTTTTTTTTTAGGTGGGGGAGACAATTTTCCTCAATTCACTATTTTTATTTTGTATTCCCATAATGTACACACAAAAATCTCTTTATTTCCTCAGTGTCTGTCATTGCCTTTTACTCTTCGGACAGGCGCAAGTCAGCTGTGGGAATGTGAGGGTGCAGTAAAGTGGTACTGCTTTATAGCAGAGGATCTGGTAATTTTTTTTTTTTTTTTTAAATTAACTCTTACAGGACGAGGAGCCAGTTATATTGGTCGACGTTTCTAGCCTTAGATGACGGGAAGCCCCGAATCTTGGTCGACATGTTTGAACTAAGTTTTTGTTTCGTTTCATCACAGTTAGAAGTTTTCGATGACTGGGAAGCGGAAGTATAGCCATTTTTATTATTATTTCTAAAGCGGGAGAGTGATAGCGTCACTCTTTCAAGTAAATTCAAGCCGGTTACGATTACAACCTCGTGTTTTTTTTTACGAAATTTGGGTTACCTATTTTCGATACATATTTTCGAAGGCATCTAATTCATCTTCTCGAAAGCGACCTGCTCGTTTAAGTGCTCAGCAGGCCCTTAGTTTGCTAGAAAATTTCAGCGAAGATGAGGACGGCTATAGCAGTAGTGATTTCAGTGCTAATTCGATGAATAATTCGTCTTTCAGTGATGTCGATTCAGAGAATGAAGGTAGGCCTATTATGTTAGAAAGAGTGGGCATTGTTCTATCACCTAACTTTGATTCTTCAACATCAGACCCAGTAGGACCTAATTTAGTTTTACAAGAAGGGGAAAGACGAAAACAGGAGTGTGTCAGAAATACAGAACTAACAACGAATAGCTTTAGATTTCAACCTAAAGACGGAAGAGCAGTGGGTGTGTCCGCAAATTTAGGCCTAAATGAATCATCTACCCCGATCCAGTGTTTTGAAAGCCTTGTATCATCAGCTGTAAGGGAGGAAATTTTAAAAAGCATAAACTGCTTTGCAGAAATTGAAGTACAGAAGCATACATGGAAAGTAGTTAGAGTATAAACTTGATGTGTGGTTTATTTCCAAAATGGATATAGTTTACAGTGATTTCTATATTGGATGGTGGATTAGCTTCAGTTGGTAAGTCTGATATGTTTGTTTTGTTTTTTGTTTAGTAAAATATTTTTCTGTCTCGTCTTTAACTACTTTATATTCATAAAAATTTTCACAATCTTCATTCATTTTCCTTTTTAAATATCTATAACATGACTATATTCAGTTAAAAACTTTGAAATAACTGACTCTTACATGGTAAATCTATATGCAAAACCTGTGCCGCAGAAAATTTGTGACAAAAGAGTGTCTTTCCTTTTCTTGAAGCCAATTGAAAAGTAGTTAGAGTATAAACTTGAGCCATATGTATTTTATTTCCAAAATGAATGTAGTTTACAAATATTTGTATCTTGGATAACATAAATGATGCATTAGCTATCTTGAGTGGGTAATTCTGATATGTTTTTTTTGTTTGTTTTTTTTTGGTCAAATTTATTTTCCCAGTCTCCAACTATTTTATACTCATAAAATTTTTTTTTAAATTATAAACTGAACATATTCAGAATCCTCATCCATTTTCCTGTTTAAATATATATAACATGACTATATTTGTTAAAAACTTTGAAATAACTGACCCTTATATGGTTACAGTATATGAAAAATCTGTGCCACAGAAAATTTGTGACAAAAGAGTGTCTTTCCTTTTCTTGAAGCCAATTGAAAAGTAGTTAGAGTATAAACTTGAGCCATATGTATTTTATTTCCAAAATGAATGTAGTTTACAAATATTTGTATCTTGGATAACATAAATGATGCATTAGCTATCTTGAGTGGGTAATTCTGATATGTTTTTTTTGTTTGTTTTTTTTTGGTCAAATTTATTTTCCCAGTCTCCAACTATTTTATACTCATAAAATTTTTTTTTAAATTATAAACTGAACATATTCAGAATCCTCATCCATTTTCCTGTTTAAATATATATAACATGACTATATTTGTTAAAAACTTTGAAATAACTGACCCTTATATGGTTACAGTATATGAAAAATCTGTGCCGCAGAAAATTTGTGACAAAAGAGTGTCTTTCCTTTTCTTGAAGCCAATTGAAAAGTAGTTAGAGTATAAACTTGAGCCATATGTATTTTATTTCCAAAATGAATGTAGTTTACAAATATTTGTATCTTGGATAACATTAGTGATGCATTAGCTATCTTGAGTGGGTAATTCTGATATGTTTTTATTTATTTTTTTTTTTTGTCAAATTTATTTTCTCAGTCTCCAACTATTTTATACTCATAAAAATTTTTTTTAAATTATAAACTGAACATATTCAGAATCCTCATCAATTTTCCTGTTTAAATATATATAACATGACTATATTTGTTAAAAACTTTGAAATAACTGACCCTTATATGGTTACAGTATATGAAAAATATGTGCCGCAGAAAATTTGTGACAAAAGAGTGTCTTTCCTTTTCTTGAAGCCAATTGAAAAGTAGTTAGAGTATAAACTTGAGCCATATGTATTTTATTTCCAAAATGAATGTAGTTTACAAATATTTGTATCTTGGATAACATAAATGATGCATTAGCTATCTTGAGTGGGTAATTCTGATATGTTTTTTTTGTTTGTTTTTTTTTGGTCAAATTTATTTTCCCAGTCTCCAACTATTTTATACTCATAAAATTTTTTTTTAAATTATAAACTGAACATATTCAGAATCCTCATCCATTTTCCTGTTTAAATATATATAACATGACTATATTTGTTAAAAACTTTGAAATAACTGACCCTTATATGGTTACAGTATATGAAAAATCTGTGCCGCAGAAAATTTGTGACAAAAGAGTGTCTTTCCTTTTCTTGAAGCCAATTGAAAAGTAGTTAGAGTATAAACTTGAGCCATATGTATTTTATTTCCAAAATGAATGTAGTTTACAAATATTTGTATCTTGGATAACATTAGTGATGCATTAGCTATCTTGAGTGGGTAATTCTGATATGTTTTTATTTATTTATTTTTTTTGTCAAATTTATTTTCTCAGTCTCCAACTATTTTATACTCATAAAAATTTTTTTTAAATTATAAATTGAACATATTCAGAATCCTCATCCATTTTTCTTTTTAAATATATATAACATGACTATATTTGTTAAAAACTTTAAAATAACTGACACTTACATGGTAACACTATATGAAAAATCTGAGTCGCAAAAAATTCCTTGCGTAAAACATGGGAAAACCCCTATGTCCTGAAAGAGTTAATAAAAAAAATTAAATAGTTGTTATTTTGGTAGTGATTTCTCCATTGCAGGAAGAGTGTCCATAATGATGTCATATTTGTTTCTTTCTCTAGTCTTTAATTCCCTTTAACTAGCATATTTCTTGCCTGCTTCATGCTTAGTCATTCTTTAAAAGCTAAGTGCTGACTTAACCAGCTCTTTCATACCGATTAAACACGTTTCATTTACAACTTTCCCAGTCAATATCCACTTACCAAAAGTATAATCACTTGGAAAGTGTTTATTTTTTGTTCATTTGTGCAGTATACCCCGCCATTTAAATACCGACGTGACATGAGTATTGACGAGATCTTGACCATGCTGCAAGCCCTAATAAGTACTGAAGATCCAGAAAAAACACTTGACCGTGATGAGATTCATGCTGTGAGGACCATGCTAAAGAGTAAGATTTGATTTAGTCATTACCTTTATGTTTAGAATTAATGTTTTAGTGTGATTTCAGGGAAAGGAACAAATGTGAGTAGCAGTATACTCATTATGGCTAACCTTGTACATGAAGACAGATATTGGTCAAGTCTAACATCTTCTTTCTTGTTTTGCTACTAAAGGTGCATAGGACAACCACTACAGTTGACATCATGCAGGAAGTCTGTTATGGCTTGGTAGTCGGTGTTTCTGTAGCTGGCTTGGTATTGGGTGTTTCTATAGCTGGCTTGGTATTGGGTGTTTCTGTAGCTGTCTTTGCAGTTGGTGTTTCTGTAGCTGGCTTGGTATTGGGTATTTCTGTAGCTGGCTTGGTATTGGGTGTTTCTGTAGCTGGCTTGGTATTGGCTGTTTCTGTAGCTGGCTTTGTATTGGCTGTTTCTGTAGCTGGCTTGGTATTGGGTGTTTCTGTAGCTGGCTTGGTATTGGCTGTTTCTGTAGCTGGCTTGGTATTGGCTGTTTCTGTAGCTGGCTTGGTATTGGCTCTCACCTGTGGCTCCTCGTAGCTGTCAGCATGCGACAGCGGCCACCCCCGGACAACGGCTTTGACAGGCCGGCTAAACTAGGTGAGGGTAGCCGAATGGTTATAAACCTTCGGTGAGTTTAGGGTCTGCCTACCCATGCATGCGAAGACTGGATTCGATAGACTGCGCGGAAGAAACCACCTGTTGGTTCAACGGGCATGACGGCGATTACCAGCAACGCGCTGTGGAGCGTAAGGAGCACGGCGAGGCACGTAGAAAGCCCTGGTCATCCACTGCACCTGACTTCATCTCCAGTCGTCTTGACTTGTCTTGCCACTGGATTGAGATGGACCCAGGCGAGAGAGTGAGGTCGACGAATTGCGCAACTCTTCCTCACTTTAATCCAAATCACCGCGCAAGTCACTCTTTCATCCATTCATCCATCCACTCACAACAAGTCCTGTGGCGATGGGCGAGCGGCGAAGCGGCAGGCGTGGGTACGCTGGCAGTCGTAGTCGCAGACCTACACACAGGCGGCTCAGGCCATATGGTCGTCTTCCACTGATCGGAGCAGCAGTGGGATTCGGCAGCCCCCTGAGTGTCTGAGCAGCCCTCTTTAGGAAAGCACTGCTCACCTCCACGGCATGAGGAAGGGGCTAGAAAAGGTGCCCTAAACATTGCCTGCTCCACCATTACCTAACCAGCTTACCGCGGTTGGTGGGTACCCTACTTCGGCGGTCGACATATAAGAAAAAGAAAGGACAGATTTTTCCCCCTCATTCTAGGCGCATGGAATGTGCGCACTCTACTCGACAAAGACTTTAACGCAAACAGACCTGAGAGACGAACTGCCCTGATTGGGAGAGAACTGGCCAGGTACAACATTGACATAGCAGCACTGAGTGAAACTCGACTTGCAGGCGAGGGCCAACTTTGCGAAAAGGGTGCAGGTTATACATTCTTTTGGAGCGGAAGAGGAACTGAAGAAAGACGAGAAGCAGGGGTTGGATTTGCAATCAAAACGGCAATTGTCAGCAAGTTAGCGGGGCCCCCAAAGGGAATAAATGACCGACTCATGACGGTCAAGATCCCTCTGTTCTATGGAAGAAAACATGCCACCATCATTAGCGCGTATGCACCAACTATGACAAACCAGGATGATGTCAAGGATAAGTTTTACGAAGAACTACATGCAGTCATTGCATCAGTTCCTAAAGCAGATAAGCTCATCATTCTTGGTGACTTTAATGCAAGAGTAGGCTCAGATAACATCTCCTGGAATGGCACTATTGGTAGGTACGGCGTGGGTCGCTGTAAAGTAATGGACTTCGTCTCCTCCAGACTTGCGCAGAACATGACCTCCTTGTCACCAACACCATTTTTCGACTTCCTACCCGCAACAGGACCTCCTGGATGCACCCTCGCTCAAAGCATTGGCACCTAATTGACTATGTAATTGTTAGGAAGAAGGACAGGCAAGATGTCCGGGTGACCAAGTCCATGTGTGGTGCCGAATGCTGGACTGATCATCGCCTCATTGTATCTAAACTTAAAATTCGTATCCAACCAGCCAGGCGCCCTCAGGGGAAGAAAACTCAAAAGAGGCTGGATGTCACCAAACTAAAGAAGACAAAAATCAAACAGTCATTTACTGACACCTTAGAAGACCGTCTCAAATCTATCTCGCTAGACGGCCAAAGTGTGGAAACAAATTGGGCAGCCCTAAGTGAGCAGATCTACAACACTGCTACAGAGGTCCTGGGTCCTTCCATCAAGAAACAAAATGACTGGTTTGATGAGAACTCAGATGATATAAAGCAGATGTTGGCTGAGAAACACCATCTCCATAAAGCATATTTAAATGATCCAAAATCTACATCCAAGAAAGACGCTTTCAACAACATGCGTAGAATCGTCCAACATAAACTACGCCAGATGCGGGATTCATGGCTGAGTAATAAAGCAGATGAGCTCCAAGGCTTTGCTGACAGCCATTACTTGAAAAACTTTTACCTTGCACTCAAAGCGGTCTATGGTCCAACATCATCAGGATCATTTCCCCTCCTTAATGCAGATGGAAAAACACTAATTACAGACAAGGAAAAAATGCTCCAACGCTGGGCTGAACATTTTAATAATATCTTGAACCAGCCATCATCTATTAACGACGAAGCCATCATCCGCCTGCCCCAAATTCCTATAAATGAAGCATTAGATGATGTACCAACTCTGGAGGAAACTAAAAAAGCGATTCGTCAACTGTCTAGTGGAAAGGCCCCTGGCTCCGATTCAATTCCTGTTGAGGTTTATAAAGATGGCGGTGCAGTTCTGATAGAGAAACTTCATATGATCTTCCAGCAAATGTGGCAGAGTGAAACCATCCCACACGATCTCAAAGATGCCTCAATTATACATCTATATAAACGTAAAGGTAATCGCCAAGACTGCAACAATCATCGAGGCATCTCTCTTTTATCAATCGCTGGGAAGATATTCGCCAGAATCCTTTTGAATCGCCTTACGGCTCATCTTGACAAAGGTCTTTTACCTGAAAGTCAGTGTGGATTCCGGAAAGAACGTGGAACCACAGATATGGTGTTCGCTGCAAGACAGCTACAAGAAAAAATGCCAAGAACAGCACTGTGACCTGTACACAGCTTTCATCGACTTGACAAAGGCGTTCGACACGGTCAGTAGAGAGGGTCTATGGAAGATCATGGCAAAATACGGCTGCCCAAAGAAATTTATCACAATAGTGCAGCAACTGCATGATGGAATGCAGGCTAGAGCGGTGAGCTATCAGAGCCTTTCCCCGTCTCAAATGGAGTTAAACAAGGGTGCGTACTTGCACCGACTCTGTTCAGTATCATGTTTTCTGCTATGCTGACTGATGCTTTTAGAGACGGGGACACAGGAATCGACATTAGTTATCGTATTGATGAAAAATTGTTTAACCTTAGGAGGCTTCAAGCAAAAACCAAGGTCAAATCACACACCATCAGAGATCTTCTGTTTGCTGATGATTGTGCCCTCAATGCTGGCTCAGAGGCTGATCTGCAGCATAGTGTGGATAGATTCTCCGAAGCCTGCGCCAACTTTGGGCTTACCATCAACACGAAGAAAACAGAAATCATGTACCAACCAGCTCCTGGCACAGTTTATACTGAGCCAGTCATCAAGGTTAATGGTGAGAAACTGAATGTTGTGAACAGATTCACATACCTTGGTAGCACACTATCCCAGAACATTGTCATTGATGATGAGGTGAACACCAGGATCTCCAAAGCCAGCAGCACATTTGGCAGACTATACACCAACGTTTGGCATCGAAGTGGCATTAGTCTACAGACAAAGCTGAAGGTGTACAGAGCTGCGGTGCTTCCAGTGCTGCTATATGCATGTGAAACATGGACTGTATACAGGCGCCACGTAAAGAAGCTAAACCACTTCCATACAGTCTGTCTCAGGAAGGTAATGAACATCAAATGGCAAGACAAGATCCCGGATACCGCCGTTCTTGACAGAGCTGGTATCCCTAGTATTGATACTATTCTGATGCAGTCACAAATTCGCTGGGCAGGTCATGTAGTCCGCATGCCAGACCATCGACTGCCAAAGATACTCTTTTATGGTGAGATGCAGAAGGGTAAACGCTCCCATGGTGGCCAAAAGAAGCGCTTCAAAGACACGTTAAAGACGTCATTGAAAACCTTTGACATAAACCCAGACACATGGGAAGCTGCTGCGCAAGACCGAACTGCTTGGCGCACATCTCTTCGTAAAGGTGCAGCAGCATGCGAATCATCCAGAAGAGCAGCAGCGGAACAGCGGAGACAAGCTAGAAAGGACCGTGAAATAAAACCTTCACATGAAGCAAACATTCCCTGCCCACACTGTCCAAGATCTTTCCAGGCCCGCATCGGGCTCTTCAGTCACCTTCGTACCCATAGACTAACCTAACATATTCTTAAATAATTGGATGAACAGAGTGGTCTTCATCACCCGTGATGGACGAACAACAGCTGGCTTGGTATTGGCTGTTTCTGTAGCTGGCTTGGTATTGGCTGTTTCTGTAGCTGTCTTTGCAGTTGGTGTTTCTGTAGCTGGCTTGGTATTGGGTATTTCTGTAGCTGGCTTGGGATTGGGTGTTTCTATAGCTGGCTTGGCATTGGTTGTTTCTGTAGCTGGCTTGGCAGTGAGTGTTTCTGTAGCAATGTGTTTTACCTGGTGAAGTTGATATCAACATCAGATTTGTTGCCTCTTATGACATTCCTGAGGAAACACTGGTCCTGTTTCTTTGTTCAGAGATTCCAGATCAGTGCCTGAAATATGGTCACGGAGAGTCCATTTGTCCTTGATATCTGGTCATGTGACTTTATTTATTTATATATTTTTTAATCAGTCTTTTTGTGCTCCTTGCAAAGAGCCTTGTGGTGTTCTAGACTTTGTGATTTGCGTTATAATCCACACACTATTGTTTTTTGGGGTTTTTTTTTTTAATGGTGAGTGATCTGAAAAGACGTGAAAATCCAATAATTAAAAACAAAACTTTTCAGAAGGTCCCTACATAAGAGGTAGACAAAATGATGCCAACAGAAATCTCAAAAATTCCATAAAGCAGACAAACCATATTTAGCTGCAATGTCTTGTTAGTGATTGTGTCCTGTTAAACTGATTTTTAAAATTTCCTGTTTATTATTTCTAAAACTTTGAAACTGCTTGGCAAAGAAAAGCAATTCCAACACCTCTGATCCATGCTATACAGAGAATCTACACGTCTTGCAGAAATTATGTGAGGACAGCAAACCAGAAGTCAGAAGAGTTCAGGACCACCACTGGTGTAAGACAAGGTGATATCCTGTCACCTTATCTTTTCATACTCCTCATGGACGATGTTATCAAAGCATGTAAGGAGAGGACAAGAAAGTATTTAGTGGGGTACTGGAAGATGAGGCAGGTTTGTATTTCAGAGCTGGCATTTGCCGATTATGTTGTCATGATTGTAAATCAGAGGCACATCTTCAATCCATCCTGCAAGTCTGGAGGGAAGAGAGGGATGGTCATCAGCAGCTCCAAAACAAAAACCATGGTGATATCATGAGAGGGAAGAAGACATATTGTGCTGGGAGAACAGGTCCTGGGGCAGGTCTACCACTTTAAATACCTTTGACCTGTCATAGACTGGAAGCCAGGCATCAAAGAAGAGATGGCCACCCAAAGAGCAGCAGCTGGGAGACTTTTTCAGGCCATAAACTGAGGATTCCTTAGTAAAAAAAGAAGTTAGCAAGAAAATGAAGATGGCTGTATACCGCTCCACCTATGTTCCAGTCATGAATTATGTATGCGAGTCATGGGCAATGACTACAACCTACATAAGCGAGCTCAAAACCTCAGAAATAAGGTGTCTGAAAAAGGGGGTTGAAGTAACAAGAAGGGACATGGGCTGCAACCAGACGATATGGCAAGACCTTAAGACCCAACCCCTGCAGACCCATGAAGAACAGTCTCACCTATGATAGTTTGGCCATGTCTGCAGAATGAGAGAAAATCCGCTACCACAACAAATGTGGGAAACCAAGAACATGTGATCCAGACCTCCAGGACAATCCAGAGTCCACTGTGAGGACAACATTACATAATCTCTGAGGAACCGAGAACTAGATTGGAACCAGGCCAGGAGGAAGACAACTGACTGGATAGTATGGTGTTCTCTCTAGCAAACCTCTACACCCCATGGTAGAAGAGAAATGACTAAGTAAATTATTATTTCAGTAAATCATGATGGTTTTTTTCTTACTTCTACAGCACTGACAGACACAGACACGATTAGTCTCCACAAATTTGTTAAGGTAAAGTGTTGTTGGTCATCTTTCTTCATTTCACTGTCATCTTCTTCTGGAACATTCTGTGTTGCAAAAACAGAATAAATTTCTATGTGTTCTTAACCAGTTCTTCTATTCTTAAGTGTTTCTTCTATATTGTTTCAGTTCATTTATTTTTATTGTTCTTCCATCTCCTTCATGAATACCTACTTGTTCTTTTGCTTTTCGTTATGTTTGCAGTTAAAAAAATTGATCATGTCATTTCAAGCATAAAACTCATCACTATCATTAGAAAACAGTACCAAAAAAAAAAAAGACCCAGCCATGGAGCAACACATTGTAGTGAAACAGTTTATAAGTAGAGTAGCATGCTAACCTGGCCACACAGACCACCAAGCTGAGTAACAGGCTACCTGATACTGCTCAACCTGACCGGGTATCTTCGTCTTCTTACACTCTCAGACGTCTACTTGAATATTTTCAAAGAAAGCAGTGGTCAGCTACTGGGTATTAATGTGACTAGGTTTTACATATGTTGACTTATTTCAAAACTTTCTTATTTCTTTTGATGGTACATTCTGGAGAAGTCTGTTTCTTTGAGACGACCTTAGCTTCTGTCTTTATTTGTGTTGCTACTTCTGTAAGGTCTGTATTTTTACTTTCTATCTTGATCTGAAGTTCCAGTTTGTAAGTTGATGTAAGTTATCATTTAGTTCGGGGGGGGGGGGGGGGGGGGGGATCAGGCCGAAACACTTGTCGGACGGGGGGACTTCTTCTGTTGTATCGCTCTGTAAAGAGTTTCCTATCATCATATCTGCTGAAACATTGCTATTTCGCTTCCAATTTTTATAGCAATTATTTGTTGCCAATACATGTTCTTGGATAAGGGAGAGATACTAAGGGCAGTTAATGATTGCCAGTTAGATAATGACACTGCAATGGATGAATCAACAAGGCTGAGACTGTTGGAGTTTGGCATAAAATGTGGGACTAGCAAAGATGGACATAAGAGAGGATGCATCCGTCGTATGTACAACCAGGTACAATTAGCATTCATACTCTTTGACATTTGCTGAGGGAGACGGAGCACATGTGGGTTTGCACGGAGTGCAGTGAGGTCGATTCTGATCAACGATAACAGTAACATGTTCTTTATTCTCAGGTCACTGACATTGATGTTTATCAGGGTTCGTAGCGACCTGGAAAAACCTGGAAAATGGAAAAGAAAATTCCAAGCCTTGAAAAGCCTGGAAAAATGGCTAAAAGCCTTGAATTTCCCGCATCGGACCTGGAAAAAAATTACAAATCAAAAGTTGTCCATTTTTCAGTTATTGGTGGTATTTTTCGTTAAACTTCAGTTACCGTAAAATTTTTACTTCCCTTTGCACACTAAATCCATTTCCAGACGTTTTCGGCGGTTTGTGTTTTCGGCAATTTGCGTTTTCGGTGATTTGCATTAATGATGTAAACGCAGATTTATTTTTAGCGCTCGCGTCTGTTGCTACTCGAAAGCTACTGGGAAAGAATTGATTTATAACCTCAGACCTAAGGGTCTTTTATATTTGGACATGCGCCCTAATATAACCGACTAGGTTGAACGGGACGCGCCTTGCCAAAACGAGGAAAAACTTTAAAAAAACACCAAGAACTTGTCTCTATGCATTCAAGTTGTATTAAATCGTTAATTTCAACTGAGGTAAGTAATAAATTCATTTATCTCATTTATAAAACATATTTACATAAGTGCAGTTTATAGATAGGCCTACTGTACTTGCGTCTGTAATTTACAGTGTAGGCCTATTTACAGTTTTATTTTTAACCATGGCCAAAATTAGTGTTTGAATGAAATTTCTTGGTTTACAACTGCTTACGGGAATATGTTTGACACAGCCTAAGAAGGTCAGGGATAGAAATTGATGGCAATTCCATATCCTATAGCCTACCCTGTTATCAGACCATGTCCCACTGTTCATTTCACCACATTTTTTTGGAAATAAATATATTTTGAATGCTTTTTTATTACAGTTGACATTCAAAAATCCGGCCATCGATAATCCGGTTCCTTCAGATTTCCGGCATGGATTTCGGAGCGCATTTTTTAATTTACCGCGTTGGCGCGCCACTGTTTTCTGGAGCCGTTTATGTTTTGATGCAGCTGTTGGGTCTTGCTTGCACGTGTTAACAGGCATTCCTGCTCATTCCTTCTCATTTTATCATTTATTTGCTGCTGTAAAACCCCATTATGGATTCAGCAAATAAAAGAAGTGGCGTAAAACGTAAACATCGTGCGTTGCTTTTCATTTAGTTTTTAATTTTCTGTCTTTAAAAGACTGTACAGGTAGTCATTTTCTGTTAAATATATACAGCATATATTACCATAAAAAATCCGGCATTTTCAACAATCCGGCACTCCTCAGGTCTGGAGGTTGCCGGATTTTTGAATGTCAACTGTATATTTATGATAAAGAGATATCTCGTTCTGCTCTGCAGGGTTATAATTAGGATATGCCTAGGCCTACATGTTTTCAATTCCAGATAACATGAATAACCGCCGATACATGAAAGTGGCATCACATCTGTCAAATCACTGTAATTAGGATAAATGAAAATTACCAATTTTGTGCATAGAGGCCTATGTTATTTAAAATTTTAAAAATTATTAAAAAAAAATTTTTTTTTAATCGAAACAAACAGAAACGATAAAACAAAACAAACCCCAACAAAAAAAATCAAACAAAAATAGTAAAGATGGGGAGGGGGTGTGTGTGTAAAGGCCTGATGTTTCCAGTTAGATATTTAATAGATTTTTACTTATCATAAGTGTTATAAGGATATCATCATACCTTCACCCTCCCAATTACTATATATTAACTTTTGTTCTAGTTAAATATTGTTTGACTATATTATTCATGCGTTTAGAACTTTGACTTGGTAAATATATATAGCTTAGGCCTGCCTACTCATAAGTTATTTATGTGTTCCATTTTTTTTTTTTTAAACAGAAAATAACACAACCCCAAGGAGCAGTTTTTCCCTCAGAAACATCAAAACCATCTAACACTACTCCCTCGGTCACGTCAAAAACGTCTAACACTACTAGGAGACCTACAGATGTGACATCATTTGTGACCAAGGAAGAAACTCTCAGAGCTGAGATTATTTGGACTCTTTTTTCAGCGAAAAACCACCATAGTTTTAATTCAGATTTCATACGCAACAAGGGACATATTCTCTTCTGTGGTAGTTTTTATTCAGCTTTATTTCAAGACCTGAAATTAGATTGGTGCATTTGGAACAGTAGCTGAAAATAGGAAGCATTTTCCTGTAGCACTGAAGAAAAAACAACTCAAATTGAAAAAGACAAATCCTGTGTTTTGTGCGACTGTCACGTAGACAGATAATTTATTTTACCATCTTGTCCATAATTTGATTACTCCTTTAAATGTTCTGTTTTCTTAGACATTTTGTATTCTTATTTTCTTTCATTTTCACCTTCTCAAACCCCACCCGAGGTGTTTACGTTCAGGCTTTCAGTGGAAATCCCCCACTGGTCAGAAACGGTCAGCGCAGCGTAATGTTACCTAAACGCCCCTGTGGTCCGAACAGGGGAATTTCTCTGGTCGCTTTAAAACGTTTGATCACGAGCGGCTAGTACCCTTTGAGGCCTGGGTAACGAGTTTGATCTGTTTCAGGGGGAGATAACCCGCTGCTAGTCTTTGTTGTTTGCCCTTAGATGAGCAAAGAGCACATAATATTTTGATTGTCTCTCTGGGGGAATTTTCGCAAAGTTGTTGCTTCTGAAACCTTTGTCTTACCCGGTATTACGCATTACGCCGATACCTCTGAAGAAATATGCAGGCCAGGTGTCCGGGGGGAGCGCCAGGTGTCCGGGGGGAGCGTCCTTTGTAATCTATAAGAGTAGACGGGTTTAATAAGCCAAGACATTCGTGAATATTCCTGGCCCGTAGATGACCATCATGAGATAAGGCAAACTTTAACACAGTACAAGAATGTGTTTGCCTATGTTCTAGTCATTTTTCGGGGTGAGTTGTCATATCTTATTATAATATGATATATTCATGTTAGCATATATATATATATCTGATAGGAAGTGACGTGAATTCATTTTGAGGATTTCTCCCAGTATTTAATTCAGTGATAAGGTAACGCTGTCTACGGCCTTAGTAAGGGTGCTTAAACTGTTACGGTTTATCATGGGTTAAATGTTAAACTTACAATAACAGATACTAGGCGTAGAATCAGTCCACAGATGCTTATCATGGGTTAAGAATAGGCTAAATTAACTGTCATTTCTGTAAGATAATGTCAGGTGTGGATTGTTCACTTAAAAACTGAATAGTGAGATGCAGGTAATAATTCTGGATTATAGGAGATAGTCACTTATTCCTTTTTGATAGATATTTCTAGTGGCAAGGGAGAATCATTTTATGCTTATTTGTGTAGCTAGACTCTAGTCTATAACTTTCACCGAAAGCAGTCACCAGGCATAGATATAATTATATCTTATGATTTAGCCACAACTGTATTATTATAGCAAGAACATTGCATTTTCTTTGTACTCATTTTGTGGAACATTAATATATTTCCCCAAAGGGGACATACAATTTATTTGTGTAATGTCAAATGCTGTAATCTGTTTATGTAAATTCACTTAATGTTGTAAGATGAATAGCATAACCATTCAGCTGTATGTTTAGTCGGAAGAAGAGGAGTAGGTTTTTTGCTGTCAGAACATTGGCTGACAGGTACATGGGTGTACAAAAGATATTAAGCCTATGCGGGCACATGCTATAATTGATATATTGGAAGGAACAGGAGACATGGTTAAAGACAGCCCTAAAACTATCATAGCAATAAGTACAATAAATTTAAATCCCATAGGGGAGCCTAACTGTTTTCGTATAACGTTAGTATAATTTATTGTCGCCTGATGTAACGGGTGTCTCCTTTTGGTCTCAGTTTCAGTGATAACCGAATCGCTAGAGCAGACTCCAGTCAGGCGAAGAATGTCATGTTATTTTCGATCTAGAGGGTTTCTGAATACATCTAGCAACGAATAGTCAACCCCGTTCCTGAATCAAAAACCCCTTTTTGTCAACGCCAAGTTAAGCTCACGCAATGCCACGAGCCAACGCTAAATCTGAAATCATCTAATGCAGTAGTAGTTTCCTACTCGCCTATTGGATTATCAGTCAGAGCAGTACGGCTTCCAGCATATCAATCAGCCCAGCATATATAGCAGAATTTCATATCACCAGCCTTTGTGTGTGTCTAAACGGCGCAGTCAGATCACAGTCCAAACCAGCCCAAACCGGATTTAATGCCAATCGAGTAAGAGCGCCTGGGATTCGTTGTCCTCAAATAACCTCGTCTTGGGGGTATTTTCCTGGATACTTAAAACCTCGCATTTATGAGCGGACAGCCAGGTGAAGACCGAGTTCCAGCCCCTCACGCAGTTTGAGGTCACCAAAGTTATCGCCTACATTGGATTTACAGGTCAATTCCATTGCGCGATGGAGTATATATTTACGTAAAGACATTGGAGCTATTACATTTGGTCCCACGAAAAAAAATTGACAGGCTGTGGCTCAGTTCGTTCATTTGGTCAGCAGGAGATAGACAGTCGTCCAGTCACCATCGCGAAATCAGTGGTGCCACCAACAATAGCGACTACAGTGGATTTATACAGGTCAAGTCCATCACCCATGGAGTATATTTTTTACGTAAAAAGACACTGTCTGAAGCATTGTACTTGGTCCCACGAGAAAGGACAGACTGTCAGACAGTTTATTTCATTTCTCTGTGTACTACAGGTTTTATGATTGGGTCTGTGTGTTCGTTGGTGTATTTGCATTATTGTGGTTATTGATGACTATTGATGAATATTTTGATTATTGATGTAATTTTATGTTGTTGTGATGATATGCATTATTTTCATGTTTTTCTTCATTTAATAAAGTTTACACCTTTATTAATACGCTGTTCACGACCTTTCCATCCATAAGTAACTTGTTTTTTAGCTCTTTACTATAATCTCTATGTATGATAAGAGAAAAGAGTGAGAGCAGGAGGTGCTTAGACAGACATAAGTGAGTTGAGGCTTGGAGAGAGAGATCATTTTGATAAATCTTCTTCCAGGTTGTCTCAAGTCCATCTCTCATTTACACCTTTCTGTGTGTGTAATCTATAACTCTGTCAGTCCAATATCCCTTGTCGATTTCACTACTGTTGTCCAACTCGACAAATACTCTACACGCAAACTCAACCACGACAGCGACAGAAGATAAGGCATGCCGATAGTCACCTGGCATGATACGAAAAGATTTAATCTTATATCTATTGTTCACTCCAATGATAATATAAACAAGACAGTTAGAAAGACAAATTCTTTAGGGCAGAACAATTCAGAAGCCAGTGCTTGCAGAAAAATACTGCAAAAGTATGGGAGGTGTCGACCACTTCAGCCAACTAGGTGCAAGCTACCCCTACCCACACAGATCCTATTTTTATATCATTTCTTAGTTTAAACTGCCCTGGTCAATGGGCACATAACCTACAACACTGCCAACTCTACAAAAAAAGATCAAAGCAAAGATCATGATGTCAGTATGACTCTATTTTGAACCTGCTATTCTTCGATGCAATGTGACACCTTCAAAACCACAGGTCACAACAACACGACTTACTGAGCACCACTTCATTGATAAATATGAAAGGGCAAGGTACAAACCAGACTGTAAAGTGTGTAAGGCTGCAGGGAACAGAAGCCAGACTTGCATGTACTGCCCAGATTGCAATGTACCTCTGTGCCTGATACCCTGCTTCAAGTTATACCACACAGTCAAGGATTATCAACGATCCAGACAAAGACTCTTGCAGAGACCTACATCTACAACTTCAACCCCAGTTAATGAAAAAAGCAGCTCAGACTCCAACTAGAGGTACTTAACTACTCAAATATTTACAAACGCTCATTGTCAGATGGTACAGATGCAGAATACATTCAAAAAAGACAAACACGAAAAATACAGTTTTTTTTTTTTTTGCATTTTATTCACAATTTTATTAGCCTTTTATGTTGATATACGTGGTTAATCGTTAAATCAATACGTCAATCAAGCTTATTTTATTCATTACCATGTCACTAACATTTTATTGCACTGACGTTGAACAAATTCAATAAAAACTCGGAAAAGATGTCTGTTTTTCAATCTTTTATGAATTTTAAAAAAAAAACAGTTCTTTTTAAAGAAATCTGCAAACACCCTTGGTAATGGGAGACAGTAATGCTCCGGATTGCTGGTCAGCAAAGTGATAATTATATCTGAGAAAATTAGATGAGGAAAATATTAGAGTTTCCCATCCTTGAAAATCACGTGCTGGACCTGGAAAAAGCCTGGAAAATGCTTGAAGAAATTTGCTATGAACCCTGGTTTATGCTTTCTAATATTTAATAATTTTTTCACATTTCATCTTATCAATTGCCTTGGTATAGTTTATAAAGCACAAGTATAGATTAGTTTTTACTTCTTTAGCCCTTTCTGTTAAAGTTTTTATAATATATATGGTGATATTTCACCATATATATTATTTAAAAAAAAAACATTAACAGAAAGGGCTAAAGAAAGAACAGAAGATGTGCAGATCATATATTCACCCTCAGGAACATTATACAGCAGTGCTCAGAATGGTAGAGACAGTTATACATTAACTTTGTTGATTTTGAAAAGGCTTTTGACAGCATAAATAAATATTAGACAAACATAAAGGTATGTTTTCAGGCACTCGTAAGAAATAAAGAAGTAGAAAACTAGACAACAGAAAAACAACAGACGTGAGTGGCTTACCCAGGACTCGAACCCAGAACCTTCCGTGCGACAACCCTGCTAGCTATGCAAGCGAATCACAAAACATACCTTAATGTTTGTCTAATATTTATTTACTGTTTACAGGCCTCAGGTTTCCCTTCCTTATGTGTTATAAATGTTTTCGACAGCATACACAGGGACAGCCTATGGAAAATACTGAGGGCTTATGGAATTCCCAGCTGCATCGTTTCCATCATAAAAAGCTTCTATTCTAACTTTACATGCAGTGTTGGAGTGAGA
The DNA here is from genome assembly GCA_024509875.1 of Oreohelix idahoensis. Taxonomy (NCBI): domain Eukaryota; kingdom Metazoa; phylum Mollusca; class Gastropoda; order Stylommatophora; family Oreohelicidae; genus Oreohelix; species Oreohelix idahoensis. The sequence goes on along the minus strand of JAMPIV010009954.1, from coordinate 85,290 downwards.
AATCTTAACTTTCGAAGTGAAAACAGGAGTACGACAAGGATGCCCCTTATCAACATTATTTTTGACAGCCAAAGATTGGGTGATGCGCCAGACAACAGAGGGCTGTCCAAGAGGAATTAGATGGACAATGTTTTCTACACTGGAAGACCTGGAATATGCAGATGACATTGCACTACTCACGCATTCACATCAACACATCCAAGAAAAAAACTGATAGACTGAATTAGTATGGCAAGCAGGTTGGTCTGAACATCATAATCTGAAGAAGACAGAGGTCATGACACTAAATGTGGGCAATCCTGAGCCAATAACAATAAGGAACCAGAAGCTAGAAATGACAGATACATTTACTTACCTAGGATGCATAGTAACACCTGACGGCGGAACAATCAAGGACATTAACAGTATGAATAAAGCGAGAACAGCCTTTGCTAGTCTCAACAACATTTGGAAGTCTTCCCAGTACAGCACAAACACCAAATTAAGACTGTATGAGAGCTGTATGTGTACTTTCTGTGCTTCTCTATGGTGCGGAATGCTGGAGAGTAACAGAGAAGGAAATGTCAAAACTGTCCTCCTTCCACACAATCTGCCTAAGGAAAATTCTCAGAATCTTTTAGCCAAATACCATCAGCAACCAAGAACTACTTATTCGGAATAAACAAGAGAACATACACACCATCATAGCTGGCAGACGCTGGAGTTGGGTTGGCCACGTCCTCAGAAGGGACCCTGATACCATCACAGGAACAGCTATTCTATGAACCCCCGAGGGAAAGCGAAAGAGAGGCCGACCAAAAACAACTTGGCAGATAACTGTGGAAGCCACGACGCAAAGAATGAACCAGAGTTGGGGCACTGTACGAAGGATGGCTGTCGACCGAGCAAAGTGGAATCAATTTGTTGCTGCCCGACAAGACGCCACCAGGTGTGATGGCCACTGACTACTTTGACGGTTGGCGGCTATGGATCAAAGAAGAAGAAGATGGTGATATTTCTGTCTTTGTTCTCTACAATACTGCACTAATCATCAACAGTTTCTGATTTTATTTTACCTCTGACTCTTCTCATGATAGTTCTTTAAGAGTATTTTGGTCACATGACTCATAACACTAATTGTACTGTGGTCTTCTACATTTGATGGCTCCATGTTATTGTGACAAAGCTGTGGTTGTGGATTTTAGTAGGTCGTCAGGTATGAATCCTGTTGAGAGCGCATCATGGGGCGAAACGATCTTGAAAAAGGTGTATTTGGAGAGATCGCTTTGCACCATGATGTGCCTCACCAAAACACTAAAACTGTGGTCATTGACTATGACTAAGCACGGTAGTGAAGCATGACGGGGGGTCCATAGTTATGTTTGGTGGATTGGACAGTGTCGGCTTATGTGGCTTGGTCTACTCATGATGTATAGAGAATTTGACTTATAAAATGTGTTCAAGGGTCTAGATTTTGACTCAGAAATAATGTAAAATTATAATTCAATATGGGACAAACCCATTTCGTCAGGATATGTATAATCCACGGTAAGGAATAGGCGCGATTGCCCAAAGTATGTATTGAGAGACATGTCAAGGTTAGTAAAACCTGCATGTAGAGCTATAAACATTTGAAGAATATATTTATTTGCCGACTAAAAGAAAGTGTGCACGAAGGCACAAAACTACAATAATATGAACATTGATTAAAATTTATAATATGTCAAGAATGACTGATAAAGAATAAAGAAAACGGACAAAATTATAGATGTGCTAGGAAAGCACGAACGTATTATTATTAATAGGACTCCTATTAGGAGGAAGAAATGAAGTAATCGGTATTCAATTTCAAGAAGTAAAATTATGTTGGAGCAGTGTGTCGCTCATGAAAGTCTTATGTAGATTAAAAAAAGGAAAGTCGTTCAGAGGTCTTCAGAGAATCTTTGTAAGTTTTTGGATTCTGTATTTTAACATTCAAAAATTGACAGTTTATTCCAGTTGGTGGAGGAATACGATTATTAATATGTATAAGAATGATTACAAGAAAACGTTCTGGCCAGTTTTTGAAACAAGTTAAAGAGAAAACCCTAGACAACCTATTTTGTTCTTAACAGATGAACCCGAGCAAATTTTTGGGGGCTTGTCCAGGTGGTCTGAAGACAGTGACTGACAATCCCGAAAAAACATGACGTCCCGTTCACAGTTGTCCATAAGAATCGGGAAGAGAAAGAACGCTGATGTTCAGATTGACTTACCAGTTACATGTACTACCGTCTGAACTCGTATATCGTCGAACTGATTGTCGGTTACTTAACATTATACCTAGTATTGACATTTACTAACACACATATAGCTTATACCTTATATTTTAATTAAAGTGTTCAGGGTATATTTTAAAATGGTATCACTGTGCATCTGCATCAATGACATACAAGTATGGTATCACTCGCATATAAACGAACAGTGAAATCTTTTTCAGAGATGATGAACTCTATGACTTTTAATTCATATCGAGATTAATTCATTCCTAATATTAGTAGTTCATTAACTACATTTATTATTTTAAAATATCTAACAAGTGGTATATATTATTAGTTTGGCATTTCGTTTATACCATTAGGGGTCGATTAATCGGCTCAGTGATTAATTTAATGTCTTACATAGCGTTCACCCGAGGCAAATGCTCGCGGGACGAGGGGGTAATGTTGAGTGCGCATCATGGGGCGAAGCGATCTTGAAAAAGGTGTATTTGGAGAGATCGCTATGCACCATGATATACCTCACCAAAACACTAAAACTGTGGTCATTGACTATGACTAAGCACGGTAGTGAAGCATGAATTCAGCAACAGGTTTTTTATCACTTCATTTCATCTGTCAACCATGTCCTTTTTATTGCTGGTATGATTTCTGTTGATGTTTGGTGTATTGACTCTTTTAGCGTTTCTCATTGCTCAGCTGTACTCTGTTATTTCTTCTATGGCATTTTATCTATTCTGAACTGCAGTGTTCTATCTCTCACTCAAGTTCTTATATTATTTAAAGTAAGCTGAATCAACTGCGATATTTTTTAGACTCAATTTGTGTTCTTCAGTTTTATTCCATGTTTTCCTATTACTCGTTCATGGCCACTGCTTCGCTCTGCTCCTACCCAAGGTTTCACAACATCAAAGAAAAACACTCTTGTAAATCAGTATGCAGTCAGTTTGATTACGAACATTGCTTCCTGGGTTTTTTAATGTCAAACCTCATCTACGAGGGGCGTTCAGAAAGTAATGCACCACATCGTTTTTCTCAGCTAATAATGAAGATAGAAGCATGAAATTTTGCACACTTCAAATATTGCATGTGCCAATTGTGTGCACCAAATTTCACCGCAACCAGCCAAATAATACGGCTGCCCTAAACCGTTGAAATGGAGCGTGTTAGCAACTTGCGTTATAAGCAATGAATTGTGATAGAATTTCTCGTTGCAGAGAAGGAAACTGTTGTGAACATTCACAAGCGTCTATGTGATGTGTATGGAAGTGTTGCAGTCGACAAGAGTACAGTCAGTTGCTGGGTTCAGAGAATCAAAGAATCAGGAAGTGGAGATACGGAGCTGCTTGATCGGCCGCGCTGTGGACGTCCTGCCATAGCCACCAATGCAGAAATGTTGAAATGCGCTGAGGGCATTATTCTTAATGATAGGCGAATCACTACTCAACAATTGGCCTTACAGCTGTCAGTCAGCATTGGTAGTGCAAGTGCAGTTATAAAAACTCTCGGATTTTCTAAGGTTTGCGCAAGATGGGTTCCTCGAAGTCTCACAAATGACCATCGATTGCAAAGGAAAGCAATTTCTTCTGAATTGTTGGAGCGTTTCAATGCTGATGGAGAGAACTTTTTTTTTTTGGCTAAGATCGTTACAGGTGACGAAACCTGGGAACATCATTTTGAACCTGAGACAAAAAGACAGTCAATGGAGTGGCATCATCCGCAATCACCACGAAGAAAGAAATTCAAGACAATTCCTTCATCTGGAAAGGTCATGATCACTGTCTTTTGGACATTGATGGTGTGATTCTTGTGGACGTTATGCTAAGAGGAGAGACAACCAATTCGCAAGCTTACATTAAGACATTGAAAAAACTCAATCAACGTTTTCGCAGAGTTTGGCAGCACAAGAATCCAGCAGACCTGCTTCTCCTTCACGACAATGCGCGACCTCACACAAGTCTGGCACCACGGGAAGCAATCACCAAATTGGGTTGGACTGTACTACCCCATCCACCCTATAGTCCCGATTTGTCACCCTCTGATTTTCATCTATTTGGTCCACTTAAAGATGCACTCCGTGGGACAAGGTTTGAAGATGATGAAGGAGTGATTCATGCAGCGAAGAAATGGCTACATGATCAAGACAAAATCTGGTACGGGCTAGGAATACATGCACTTGTTTCGCGCTGGCATAAAGCCGTACAAGTTGATGGGGATTATGTTGAATAATACCGATGTTTACATGACATATCCATGTATATTGTATATAAATGTCATGCTTTTTGAATAAACAGCTCCTGAGAAAAACGATGCAGTGCATTACTTTCTGAACGCCCCTCGTATGATGTTGTCTAAACCAGGTATTTCCTATTATTGTGTCATGTGTTCTTGCTCACACTATCTTTATGTTGCCTTTCTCATTTCTTTTTTCCAGGCCATAACCATTGGTCACAATTAGGACTTTTTTATTGCCAGGTTTTGCATTGGTGTATATTTATTTAACTGTAAAAAAAAGGAAACAACAGGTCAAACATAAATCAGGTTACATAACAGGCAGTGGATAAACATTTACACTATCTGGTGATTGTAGTGTTGTTTTCTAACAGGTGACTGTTAATTGTAAATTAATATTAGACAAACATAAAGGTATGTTTTCAGGCGCTCGTAAGAAATAAAGAAGTAGAACACCAGACAACAGAAAAACAACAGACGCGAGTGGCTTACCCAGGGTTCGAACCCCGTACCTTCCGTCAGTAAAGCATCTTTTTTTGGGGATGCCTAGCTGGCCGTGAGGATAGTGTGATTCGCTTTTATGGCTAGGCGGTGTTGTTGTATGGAAGGTACGGGGTTCGAACCCTGGGTAAGCCACTCGCGTCTGTTGTTTTTCTGTTGTCTAGTGTTCTACTTCTTTATTTCTTACGAGTGCCTGAAAACATACCTTTATGTTTGTCTAATATTTATTTACTGTTTACAGGCCTGGTGTTTCCCTTCCTTATGTGTCATGACTGTTAATTGTCCTTATTATCAGTCCCTTATCTATTTCCAATGCCCCCACTGTGGGTGCTCTTGAAGCTAGTCTGTCAGCTCTCTCACTGACACATTCTCCTGCATGACCAGGACAGTAGATTCATATTATTTCCCGAGGAGATGGGACCTCTATGAATGATCTTCATTCATGTCATAGAAATCCAATATGGACTGAGAGTCTGACACAATAAGTTTAATGGAACATATGCTTCACAGGGTGCTAAAGGGCAGGGATGAGGAAGGATGACTTACCATTCACATATATAGAAGTATATGTCTACTTTGGGGTGCTTCAATTACACTGGCTAACAAAAAAAAAATTTTTTTTTCTTTCTCTAACATTTCTATGTTTTTCTGGTCAATTTTAATGCGCTGTTTTTAAATCTGCAAACCGTTTTTCTCTATCAGGTCGGGATCTCGAGAAATATGCAATTGAAGTTTTTTAACAACGCATACAGTATTATAACATCATTCGTACAAGAAGTATAACAGTTATGTAGGCTTGAATTTCTTTGCAGTCGACTTTCGTCGGTGAATGGCATGTGGTACATCGCGATGAAACATCCAACAATAATCGGCAAGCATGGTCACACTCCACCGTCCTTGATAACGTGACTCCATTACGGCGATATCTTGATGGAATCGTTCTCCATGTTCATCGCTGACTTCGCCAAGGTTGTCAGGGAAAAAGTCAAGATGCGAATCGAGCAAATGGATTTTGAGGGACATGTTACAGCCCATAATTCTGTATGCATCTATGCACTGCTTAACAATATGCACATAGTCGACAGATTTGTGATTTCCCAGAAAGTTATCGACGATCGATTTGAATGCCATCCATGCGTGAAGTTCACTACCATGTAACAAGTTCTCGAATTGTTTGTCTGCAATAACTTTCCTAATATGAGGTCCTACAAAGATACCTTCCTTTATCTTTGCATCGCTAACTTGCGGAAACTTTTCTCGAAGATAAGTGAAAGCTTTGCTCATTTTATCTAATGCTTTTACGAAATTCTTCATGAGCCCCAACTTTATATGTAACGGTGTTAAAATGATGCTGTCTTTGTTAACTAATGGCTCGTGTATTACATTTTTATGCCCGAGCTGCATACGATCCCTGATAGGCCACACCTTTCTTCCTGTCTGTTGCGGCTGTCCCATTCACATAGGAAGCAACAAAATTTAGTATACCCAGTCTGCATGCCCGTGAGAATTGCAATGACCTTTAGGTCTCCACAAATCCGCCATTGGTAGTCATTGTACTTTATTTTTGCCAAAAGTATAGCCATATTGTCATAAGTTTCTTTCATATGAACAGAGTAGGCGACTGGAATTTTGCAATAGCAAATGTCATCATCCATCTCAAAGTATTGAACAAGTTCTCTGTGTCTATGACGAAATTTAGATATCAAAGTATTGGGCGCTAAAAGATTCCATTCTTTGAGTCGCGAACCGAGTAATTCCACTTGTCCTTTGGTAAGAGCGAGATCACGTATTAGATCTGAAAGGTTAATTAAGTGAACACCATCATTCACCGGTATATAATCCGAGTCAGAATTAGTTTCTGAAGCAGGTAAACTATCACTTTCTGATGGTTCATTGACGTCCAACGGATATTGTTCTGGTGGAACTGGGATCGGACACGTGATTGGATCACGAGACACTGGTTTCGAAAAAGATTCAATATTTGGATAAACCACAGACTTTCTAGTTTTAAAAGTGAAACCATGGATATTTGTCAAGCAGAAGTAACAATCAGTAGCGTGATTTGTCTTGTTCATGCCATATTACTGGCACTCCAAAAGGCATCGACTTATGCTTCGGCGATTTTCGTAACCAACCTGCCAATGTATTTGCACAAAGTCGAACAAACTGCATTTGGCTTCCAAGATTTATTTGCATCATCAACTTTCGAATCAAAATAAAGTTCATATGCTTTCTTTAGTAATGGTGTAAAGTTTTTCTGGTGAACACGATCGGTAAAATATCCGCACACGTAACAGAACAGATCAGCTGAATTTCTACAACTTCTAGAAGCCATATTTCGCTCAGAATTATTTCAAAATACAGTAACTATTGGAAAAATAGCGTAACATATGTCATGCATCTTTTAGCAGTATAAAAAGTGGAATTATTTTGCATTTTATTAATTTTTAATAAGTTATGTAGTAAAAATGAAACGGAGCACATAACGGTTTCCCAAAAATATATGTATTCACAAATATCTTAAAAACCTGACGTGATAGAGATAAACGGATTTCAAATTTGAAATCAGCGCAAAAAACTGACATAAGAACACTTATTCTTATATAAGAAAGAAAAATGTTGTTTGTCAGTGTTATTTGTTTAAATGTCTTTCAGGAGCGTATGCCAGCTCAAGACAGGAATAAGGACAAGAATGCATTTTCATGTTTTAACTGGTTCATGGCAGCTATAAATACCTATTTATTTATGAGCCAACGGAGAAAATTAAGGTTTGTATTGGCATGTTTTTAAACAGCTGTTTTGTCTGTAGGAAAAAGACCAATAATTGAAATATACGAGGGAGGGTCAAAAAGTAATGCCTCCTATTTTTATGTATGTAAATACTGCATCTGTGTGCAATTTGTAAATTTAGCAGGATTCCTCAAACATTCTTCTGCACTGTATAGCATTACCAACCTGTTTCAGTAACAGGTGGCACCACTGTAACAGTTTTAAAATGGCTGCCAAAGACGTTCGGTTAAAACAACGTTATGTCATAGAATTCCTCAATGCTGAAGGCGAGACCATAGCCATCAACCTCCTGCACCGTTACAATACTGAAGGAGAAGAGTTTTGATCAAATATTGTGACAGGTGATAAGACATGGGTTCATTATTTTGAACCAGAATCCAAGAGGCAGTCAATGGAATGGCATCACACAACATCGCCGACAAAACAGAAGTTCAGAAGTTCACCATCTGTAGGGAAAGTTATGGCCTCCGTGTTTTGGGATGAGAAGGGTGTGATTCTTCTTGACTTCTTGGAACAGGGAAACACGGTGAATGCAGACCGTTACATTGAAACTTTGAAGAAGCTTAGAGGTCGTCTTCGGTGACTTTACCTATTAAAAGATCAGAGAACTGCACTACTGTTGCACGATAATGCCACGCCACACACCGCTAAACGCACTATTAATGCGATTGCAGAATTTGGATGGACATTATTACCACATCCCCCTTACAGTCCCGATCTTGCACCTTCTGACTTCCATCTGTTTGAACCACTGAAAGAAGATCTTTACGGACATCACTTTGAGGACACCGAGACCCTTAAACGCGCAGTACGCCAGTGGTTTAGGAAAAAGGACACAAATTTTTACCGTGCGGGGATACATGCCCTTGTGAGAAGATGGACAAAAACTGTAACAAATAACGGAGACTACACTGAGAAATAAATTTTTGAAGTTCAGACTTAGGGCTACATTTCTATATGAATTTTATCTGTTTTCTTGCCTATTGAATGAAATTAAAAATTACGAGGCATTACTTTTTGACTGTCCCTCGTACATAAAATGAATATTTACTGAAATGAGTGAAGAACTTGATAAAGTTAGCACATCATATGCTCATATGCTTTCATTTGCTAGCTCACTTTACTTAGTTGGCTTAATTGTTTAACATGCCTTTTTTTTTTTTTAAATGCGGCTTGCTGTCACTTGGATGGACTGTGTTTGAATCTCCATGGTGTTACTTCTCTTTCTGTCATGTCAGAAGTGCTGTATGCCTTCTTGATGTTTGTAGTCAACTTATCCTGCTGATATTTTGGTTGCTATATCTATTGAAAGTATAATAATAATAATAATAAATTCTTTAAGCGCCAAACACGGCGCATAAGGCAGAAACCAGTGCTCTCCAGGTTGTTCGTTGTGACGCCACTCCTCTTAGCTCTTGCACATTATTTAGGCCCAACGTTCTTCCTTCTCTTATTATTGTTCTTCTGAGTGTTTCTTTTGGTCTTCCTTTTTTCCGCTTATCCTCAGGAACCCAAGTGAGCGCCTGTAGTGGTATTCTGTTGTTTTGCATTCGTAGGACATGACCGATATATGACCATCGTCTTTTCCTTATATAGTCGGAGACATATTTCTGCCTAGAGTCTTCTCTTATTTGTCGATTAGTCTTGAATTCTTTCCAACTGATTGAAAGTATAGCAGGCAGTTTTTGGTCTCTGCAGCACCCTTTTATTATATTTTTTGGTCCACTCTGTTTTTGTACTATTTACTTTTCATATGCTGCCAATCTGAAGCAGCTGTTGTTATTGATTTGTGATTTTACACTATCCAGTTTTATAATTGTCAATTTAAATCTTGTATTTTTAAAAAGCCTGCAGTATCTGATATTTTATAATAGTCTGCAGAATGATGTATTTTACAGTAGTCTGTAGTGCCTTACATTTATTTTGTAATGGTTGCCATTATCTATATTTTGTAATAATTTTCTGTATCTTGCATTTTACTTCTTTTTGCCATTCATTAAGTCTAGTTTGTAAGGTTAGCACTTCTACTATAATGTTACTTATTTTTGTATTTTGACAAGACTCTAATTTGTTTTCAGAGACTTCAATTATTTTATCAGCTCCAGACAGGCTTCAGCAAAACTTAGTAAACTGCCTGTCAACAGTGTCTTGATCCGAATTAGCAGAAATGAAATTCCTAATCCAAGCAGCAAAACACCATATGCAAACATTGTGATCCACCTGTATACAACAGAAAGTAAATTGCACTTTCATTTGCTTTTACATCAGAAGTATTATGAAATAAGATATATAATAATATTCATTTATTGTTTTCTTTAGGTTCTGAGCTCCTAAGGCTGCTTGCCACAAATATGATCTACTCATATTTCCAGTCTGTCAGATGTTGACCTGACTTTAATACATGCACTAACTTTGTCTTGTATTTGTTGGATGTTGTTGTTTAACTAGGGCTGCTGAGCTTATCGATGCTTTACAGGCAGTGCCAAGTTGAAGTATCTTTGGTATTATCTACATTGTAGATTTAGGCTTTTCCTGTGGCTTTTCTGCCATTCCAAAATTTGTTGAGTCATGAGTTCCAGCTTCTTTCCCAAGAATTCTTTTTCTGGCTTGGCATACATTTAAAGGATGCTTCTGGTTTCAAGCTGGAAGGGAACAGAGGTGTGGCTTGGGGGGCTCTAAAAAAATGCAGGGCTAAATTTCTGAACTCTGATTCTGGGCTTTCACAAGGAATTGTCACATCCTGCACAGATTCACACCTCAGCTACCCTCTACTGTCATCTGTTGTGAGGGCCTCCTGCATGCAGCCAAATAAATAAAGGCCATAGTTAAGTCTTAGGTTCAAGTGACTCCTCTAAGCTTAGTGTGCAATTCTGGATTCTCAACATGTTTCACCACAGGGGAATCATGATGTTGGGCCACTTAGGTATGGCTAGTCGTTCCCTGAAGCATTGGCCAGGCAGCTCGAAGGTTTTTTTTTTAAACACATAAATAAGGGAAACCTGAGGCCTGTAAACAGTAAATAAATATTAAACACACGTAAAGGTATGTTTTCAGGCACCCGTGAATAATAAATAAGTAGAAAACTAAACAACAGACGTTGATTTCTGTTGTCTAGTTTTCTACTTACTTATTAAAAAAAAAAAGATGTGAATGTCATCCAATGTTATGCATCAACTAATGACAAAGAAGAGTCTGTGAAAGAAGCATTTTATACTAGACTACAGGAAATTATGGAAAAAGTAAAAAGAAGAGACATCACAATTTTGATGGGTGACATGAATGCTGTAGTGAAGTGAATCCGTATGACAACACACTCAAAATTTTCCCCGCTCATAAACTAGCTATCGTATTTTTAAATCTATAAATAACTACAGTATTTGAAATTTGTCTGAGGGCGCAGTCAAATTTACCGCCAACAATTTATCTAGTGTATTTGAATTTGTCTAGGAAACAAGTCAAAAGTTACCGCCCACCCAAAAATTATCTAAGAGCATAGTACAAATTTAACAACCAATCAAATCATTTCCTTTTCTTGTAGTGATAAGAAAATTTTGGTTGACGCTGAAATAATGCCTATTTTGTGTTTTTGACCGAACGAATATATTTTGTTTCCTAACAACTAAAGATAGTTAAACAGTAGGAAATGTCTCAAATTATAGCGCTGATATTGCTTAACACATAAACATAAAGATTCCCTCATAATAAAATTATATTAACTTAGTAAAATGGATTTTAGTAAGATTTTCATGTCAGGGTAAGGCCCAATTTAATTACTTAAAAATTACCCAGATTGAAATGCATAGGAATACCAAAGGCATATCTATATAGAACGATAGAGAACAATTGGCCGTTTAATTATCATCTTCCATAATTTAAGTCGGTCCAATATTAAGGGTAATATCTAATATTAAAGGTTAATCAGATTATACAAACAGGATAATGAAAACGTAAGTCAAGATTTCTTGGGAAGACTTTTTGACTTTACTCCTGATTGGGCGGGTGTAGTTCTATAAATAGTAACAACCTCTTGTGGTTTTCCGCCATTCAATTTTAAAACTTAGCACATAGCTGACCGAAGTAAAGACAGTATCGACCACGTCTTTTGCCTTCCTGGACTTGAAAGCAGTTCTAGATCCTTATGTGGGCCAGATTCAGCGTGTGTGTGTGTGCATAATTACCTGAGGGTAAGGAAGATATCTTTATTTGTATATTTTGTTAATTATTAATAACCAGCCTAAAGGTCAGTACCGATTCAAAAGTGAAACTGCAGAACGGATGTGTCACGGTCACATTGACCTAAATTGTGGCAGTGTGTAGTGTTGGAAACATGCTCGCGATGCGAGAGAAACTGAAGAAAATGTGTATAATGTTTGAAACTAGGGCATAATTACGACCAGTAAGTTCTAGTAGGGAATTAAATTTGTATTTTCGTCTGGAGTGATTCATTGTTACAAGATACTGTATTAGGCTTACAGGAATTGTCGGCATAAAGAAATCAAGCTGTTACATATTATTTTGTACTTAACCTGATTATCGTACGGAAGCCAAGCATGGGGCTCAGGATATTAACATGGAATCCATACAGGAAAAGATAATCACAGGAAACAGTAGAAAAGAAATGATATCTCTAGTGCAACCTGTTAGCACAAAATTTGACAAGGGTAAGTTGTGACGTCCTTTATGTGTATGTGGGTTAAAGCAGATGCCTACATAGAATGTGGTTATCCTTGATTCCAGGTTCGATCTCAGTATCTTGAAGAGATCTCTGGCCATTGTTACTGGAGGCTGCTGGAGACCACAGCTCGGCATAAGTCAGGAGCTCTATCCAGCAGTATTTTCCTCAAGAATATGCAGATTGTTTGGTCATGACGTGGGCAGAGAAATTCAACAGCAGCCACAGATAAGTTACCAGCCAGTGACATAACTTCAGAAGCTCACCCAAGTTGAACATAGACAGTCTACTTTAACTTACCTTTGTATGATGACAAGGAATAGACATATAAACTATCTACATATTTAAAGCCAACATTCAAGATACAGTAAAACTTGACATTTAGTTGAATATAAAGTGAGAATAGCTTTCTGTGAACAAGATGCCTCATGGACCGAGATTTTCCTGTTATTTATTTCAAAGTGTAAAAATATTTCATTTCCTTTTTTTTTTTTGAGTATTCCTGACCTGCAAAGATTGAGGTTCAGGACAATTAAATTGTATATAAAATTTCCAGCAGTCTTTCTTACAAAGTTTATTACAGTTAAAGTTCTGTTTTGGAATTTTGTATTTGTAAAAATTTAATTCATCCCTAGACACATATTGAGTCAAATAAAACAAACAATACTATAAATTTTAATCTTTGGTGAGATCTTAAGAGGTAGCGGATAGGGACTCGGAGAACTTCATCATCATCATCATTCCTTACTCTGGGAACTTACATAGCTGGACCTCACCTTGATTGTCTATACACCCTTGCTCTTTTCAGAGAAGGGGGTATTACTTATAAGACCAGTCTCTCCTCTGGCACTATCCTGGTATCCTCTGATACACCTATTTGTCCAGGATATCCCACCATTTAGTAACATCTTAACCTCTTGTGACAAATGCAAAGATAGGTACAGTCAACACCGGCTTTGAAGAAGTCATGGGAAAACATACGCTATGAATAATGAATGAAAATGGGGAACTATTCTCAAACTTCTGTGCTTCAAATCAACTGGCTATAGGAGGAAGCATGTTTCCACATAAAAGAATACACAAGGCAACATGGATATCACCAGACCATAGAACAGAAAATCAAATTGATCATATATGCATAAACAAGAAGTTTAGATCATCATTGCAGGATGTAAAGGTATATAGAGAAGAAGATGTGGCATCAGATTACCACCTTCTGATAGCCAAAGTAAAAATGAAACTCAAGAGATATGCAACAATGCAAAATTAACTCAACAATTTAATGTAGGACATCTAAGAAACAAGAGACAAATTTGCGGTCACAATATCCAATAAATTCCAAGTGCTTCAACAGCTGGAAGATGTAGAGAATACAGAAGACTATTGGCAGCAAATCAAAACTGTATGGAATGAGACATGTGGAGAAATACTGGGGAAAAGGGAACAACAACAAAAAGCATGGATAACAACATAAACCATCAATAAGATAAAAGACAGAAAAAAAAAACAAGAAAGCAGATTTAAACACGTAAAACCAGAAGTTCCAAAGCCAAGGCTCAAGAAGTGTACACAGAAACAAATAAAGAAGTATCAAAAGAGACAAGAGGAAGTATAGTTAGGAGTTGGCAAGAGAGGCAGAAGATGCTGCAGCCAAAGGAAATATGAGAGAACTGTATAACAGCACAAAGAAGCTAACAGGGAAGTACAAGCAAACAAGTTGCCTCATAAAAGACAAGAATGGAAAACTGCTCAGCAATATACAAGAGCAAATGAAGAGGTGGACAGAATATTTTGAGGACCTTCTTAATAGACCAGCTCCACAAAACCCCCCGGACATCCAGCCAGCAGAAGAAGAGCTACAAATTAACGGTGAAAGAACAACGAAGGAAGAAATAAAGAAAGCCATAAAGCTTCTAAGAGATGGAAAAGTGTCTGGACCTGATGGCATCCCAGCAGAGGCCATCAAAGCAGATATCAACACGGCTACAGAGATGTTATATAAATTACTTGGTAAAGTCTGGGAAAAGGAAGAGATACATGCAGAATGGACGGAAGGATATCTTGTTAAGTTGCCTAAGAAGGGTAATTTACAAGAGTGCACAAATTATAGAGGAATAATGTAGCTATCAGTGCCAGGAAAAGTATTAAACAGGATTATCCTTGAGAGATTAAAAGAGTCTATAGACAAGAAACTGAGAGATGAACAAGCAGGTTTTCGACAAAACAGATCCTGTACAGACCAGATAGCCACTTTGAGAATAATAGTTTAACAAAATCTGGAATGGAATTCACCACTATACATCGGATTTGTGGACTACGAAAAGGCATTTGACATTGTAGACAGAGAATCGCTTTGGAAATTGATGAGGCATTATGGAGTTCCCCTGAAGATCATTAATTTAATAAAGAAAATATATGAAGACATGACATGCAGAGTTCTTCATGAAGGACAGCTTACAGAACCGTTTGGGATAAGAACAGGAGTGCAACAGGGATGCCTCTTGTCTCCATTTCTTTTCTTACTAGCAATAGACTGGGTTATGAGAACATCGACAACACACAACAGAAATGGAATCCAGCGGACTCTGACTAAGCAGTTGGATGATCTGGATTTTGCTGATGACTTGGCTCTTCTGTCCCATAACCGTAATCAGATGCAAGACAAATTGAAAATACTCGATGAGAGGTCACAGCAATTGGGACTGAAAATACACATTGAAAAGACACGAATAATGAGAATAAATGCAGGTAATTTTAACAGGGTTGAACTTGAAGAAACACCAATACTAGGTGTAGAATCGTACATATATCTTGGCAGCAATATAGACAAAGTTGGAGGGACAGACAGTGATATCAAAATAAGAATACAAAAAGCAAGAGGAGCTTTCGTTGCTTTGGGAAATGTATGGAGATCAAGAGAAATCTGATCCAACACGAAAATAAGAATCTTCAACTCAAATGTGAAGTCAGTACTATTGTATGGCTCTGAGACATGGAGAACAACAAAGACAACAACCAAAAAGCTACAGACTTTCATAAATGGGTGCTTGCGTAGAATAGAGGGATTAAAATGGTATTGTAACAGGGTAGACTATTAAGTAGCTACAACTGTTAGCCTTATAGTAAAGTATTTTATGAATGACTAGTTAGATAAATAAACTACTAGTCAAGATTCAATGACATCATCAGTCATGACACACATGAACCCATGATGTCATCAAACCTTGTGTGGCCTACATACAAGTCAGACCGGAAAACATTTAGATTAGAGAGAACTTTAAACAATGGTTGGTCATCATCACATAGAAACAATAATTTTAGACTAGAGGATTCGTAGATGGTTAGGTTAAAGATTATTTCAACGGTGCACTAGCCCCCAAGACCAATCATTTGAAGGTTTCTGGTCTTAACTCCAATAAGAAATATTTCCTCTGGCGAGCCATAGCACCAGACCAGTATAAAGACTGATGCATCTTAGAAACCAGACAGACAGAGAGAGCTTGAGACAGTTATCTCAAAGCTAGTGCCAAACCGAAGGTGTTATCTTTACCCCTTTGAGACGTGAAGACGTGTTTTTACCTCCTGCTGTAACTTCTCAGGTTTGTGGTATTAGCCTTAGCTGTTAGCTTAGGCTAGCCTTGTGACTTTGTTTAATCCAATTTGGTTTAAGTACCAAGAAAGATAGAAATAAGAATGTCCGCACCTATCGTGCCCGTGATTTTAATTGATCTAAACGAAGACTTAGAGGGAGGCATGCTACGTAGACCAGGGACACTGGTAATTACGATCTCAGGGCCGCAGGCCAACAAGGCATCGTATTCTTTAATAGCCAGCATATTAGCTGGACCAGCCGGCGTCGGCCTGAGTGGCATCGCCACATTGTACCGCTTCGCGGGCCCTTATAAGTGGTATGCCACGTTAACAGCAGCAGCTCAGCTGAAGTACTACAAGGGCCTGCACGGAAAAAGATTGGAGTGGACCAACCCTCAGATGAGCATTCAGATTGAGCATCATGACAAAGAAAGATCCAAAGGTGTGCTACATTGGATGCCGCCCACGATGAAACCCGAGGCAGTAAAAAGAATAGCGGCGGAAGTGTCGGGAGATAAAGACGTAGAAGTGTACAGGATCAAAAATGCCCACGACATGTGGAATTTCCAATACCGACCATCCGAACATAGGATACCGCACTTTGTGCACTTGAAAGCAGCCGAAGACAAAGTACTAAGAATATGGGTGTCCTTGCCCGGAAGAAGAATACAGTGTGCGGTGTGTGGGCAGGATGACCACTGGGTCAGCCAGTGCCCTAGGAAGCGGGCGCCACCCCACCAGGTCAAGAAAACGAGGGGGGAAGAAACAGCTGTCGAAAAAACACCAGCAGAGCAAAGCAGGGCAGACGAGCTCCCTACCCCGGATGGCCCAGATGCCAGTGAAGGTGATGAATATACAAAAGTTATAAATAACAAGAAAGAAAAAAAAGAAATCAATAGAAAAAGATTCCTGCTCCAGGCAACAGAGCCTGTGAGGTCAAAAGAAGTAAAACGTAGTGACAGTAAGTCGCCGAGCAAGCGCTCCCCTAGCCGAAGAGACTTGCCACCATCACCCAGGGCGCCTACACCAGAGCCCTCCCCGAGAGAGAACTTGTCGACACCTGTCGCCGATGAGCAGGTGATGTCAGCACCTAACAGCAGAAGATCATCACCAACAAGACATGAGGTTCTAGAGGCGCCGACGCCATTCAATACGCAAGCCCCCTCCTGTTGGGCGGCAACTACAGAAGAGGACGACATGGAGGCCATGTTGTCCCAAGCAGATATCTTCATAGATGGACAAGCCTTTTGAACATGTGAGTGAATGATTTTACTACTAGAAGTTCTTTCCCCGTGCACTGAGGCCCAGTGCAAACAGACCTGTCCAGTTCCCAAGTATAGGAAAGCCTTGGTTGCACCTACAACAAGAATAGACAGTGAGCTGCCGGTGTCCGGAGAAATGAACTTTTTTCCTTTATTTCATAGTGATGTAATTTTAAAAGTAAAACATGTAAACACCTATAGTTTAGGAAGTGTGTATTATTATTATTATTATTATTATTATTATTTAAGAGTTGTGTTTAATGTAGGTAGTTCTTTGATGTTTTTGTTTTTTATACACAAAACTAACACTGCACGCACCCTTAAATGCGCACAGTTTTAATTAGGCAACCAACCCTCCCCCCTGTCAGGGCGAGAGGGACTGACAACGCAGCGTTGCCTGCGTTGGGCCCTAATCAGCAGGGCACAACGACCTTTAGCCAGCGACCAGTCACTAATGTGTCGAGTAGTCATTTTACAGACAACGGTCAACCCTTATGCACCGCTTTGTCAAGAAGTGCAAACATGAATGTGTTGAGTGGTTTAGTAATGACAGATAACGGTCAGCCCTTATGCACCGCTCTGTCGAGTAAACTACGTGAAACAGGTACACCCATTACAACATGTGATAAATCTTTAGATAGTACTTTGCTACCGAGTAATCCATCTATGGCATGTAGCCAGCCCCAGACCACTACATTGCCTTGTAGTTTAGATATGGCAAGTGGCCACTCTGCCACTTTGCCAGGTAGACAGTTTGCAACAAGTGGCCAACCCTCAGATACCACTTTGTCAAGCAGCCTTGTTCTAATATCCCTCAATATCAATGGTTTGAGGGATAAGCTGGAGCACATTTTCAAACTTATTAAAAAAGATAAACCTGATTTTTTTGTTCTTGCAACAGACAGGGGTTACGACCGACCTACAGGCCAGTCAGATTGTAACTAGATTAGGACTTAAACATGGCTGGTTCGCCCTAGGCCCCAGGCATAGTAGTGTCGCCATCTTACAAATTAATGAAGATTGGGACACAGTACATTATAGAACAGACAGTGTGGCAGAACTGTCATAATTCAAATACAAAACAAACACAACAAACATGACACGCACACACTCATAAATATATACGCACCAGCGACGGAAACCGACCGGCCTAGTTTTTATGACAGACTGTACGACACTATAGATAGGTACTACAAAGGAACCAAATTAGTGATAGGAGGAGATTTTAACTGTGTTTTGACAGATTTAGACAGGAGTTCCTTTGGCCCCGAATTACAAAAAAAGAAAATTGAAACATCCCTATTAATACGACGTTTACAATCCATGATTGACAAACATAACCTAGTAGACGTTTACAGAAAACTACAACCGCAAACACAAGCTTTCACATTTCATGACATGAAAAACCCATATTTTAAACGAGCTTCTAGACTGGACAGAATATACGCAACAAACAGTTACAGCATACACAAAACTCATCACATTAAAAGTACGCTTAAATACACAGACCATCAGGCAGTATACACAGTTCTAAGTACGGGACACACACATACAGAATTAAAGAGATCCCCGCACTGGAAATTCAACAACAATTTGCTAAAAAATACTTTCTTTACAGACAAAATAACACAGCTCATTCAGGGTTACACGCAGGACATTCCCAAAAATAACATCGCAGAATATTGGGACCTGCTAAAAAACACAATAAGAGATAGGTCACAGATTCTAGCTACAACCATACACAGGGCTTTTAAGAGAGAACAAAATTTATTAGAAGATGCCATTAGCTTAACTAAACAGATAGATAAAAATAACCCACACATTCATTTTTTAGAAGAGCAATTAGACATTTACAAACAACACACATACCAGGGGGCATTACTCAGGACTAAATTAAATACTATTACACAAGAGATACCCAGCAGACAATACTTAGAGATAGAGCAAAACGTTCAACGCAGTAGACAGGTATATGAAATATTAGATATGAACGGTCAACATCAGACAGAAGACACTAATATTAGACAAGCCTTTTTAGAATACTACACACAATTATACACTAAGCAGGAAACTAATGCAAACACACAGGATAAATTCCTACACTATACAAAGCGCATACATGCCACACTTAAAGGTTTACCCATAATCTGTACGGGGTGTTTGCGTTTTCAGATGTGTACGGGCCGTACACGGGTCTGTACGGGTTTTTTCGCCTAATTATTAAATATACATATAAATCTTGTGCCACTACACAATTTGCGTCATGAGATTCGGCGAGATTTTAAGCCAAGTGGATAAAAAAAAAATAACCAATGAAAATCAAGCTGCCTATTTTTCAATTGCCGCGGGATGTGCGTGGCGTGTTCATTCACAATTTTTCGCTAAAGCTAGCGCGAGGTTACTGATTATTTGAACGATTACGCAGCACTGAAATCTTTTTTGAGTCGAGCCTATTGTTTAGGATTAATTTCCAGTTTAGTATTGGTAAGTAATTCATTTTTAAAAAAATATTACAATAACATTGTTTAGATGAAGTTAGATTTAACTGTCAGATAACTTAGGCCTATGCTTTCTTTTCCCCTAAGGTTTAGCATAATTGATTATTTACGGCTGGTTAAAAAAAAAAAGGCTGATACCACTACATATTATTTGATTTCACTAAAACTTGTAGAAAGTGCGTAAGAAATGTAAATTTGAAAAATAATACAATAGCCTACAAATTATGGGTAGCCTAATAACGTAATGACGGTCGCCGAATGCTCCGCATGTATTTTCGTACCATTTAGAGTTATAATTAGGGTTACAGCTAGGGTTAACCCTAAATCTAAATGGTACGAAAATACACGCGGAGCATTCGGCGAACGTCATTCCGATATTACCAAATTATGAAACTGAAAAGAAAAAAAAAACCACAATAGCGTGGAAAATTTACATCTTAACTCGATCAGAGAAAAGTTTATTTGGAGTTAGCCTACTTCTCTTCTTAGTTTTAATTTTGTTTCTTTAAAAAACAATGTTATTTTGCCTTTGGTGGTCATCATTACGGTCATTCAATGATTTATAATTATTAAATAATTAATTAGCCTACTATCAATGTTTGATTGACACTAAAATTTGTATGGGAAGGTCTATTTAAAACTACCAGTTGGGCTTTAACGGCTATTCCAATTTTTGAAGTTCGGTAGAAAATATACAGGCTAATATTACGCCAGCGCTAGTTTATATTTTCATTACCAGCTTTAGCAAAAAATTTATTAGATTTTAAATTTAAGATTCCTAACCCATAATGCTTATTACTGGTCTCTTTAGGCCTGTACTTTTATAAGGCACTATAGAAAACACAGCAACTGTTCTTCATTTCAACCATAAATTGTATTAATTTTTTTCCAAGATTCTATTTCATTATATAATATTAAAATTACAAATAATTATATTTTTCAAATTGATTATTAATATTTGTATTTACTTTTTCACATTAATATTTTTTTTTCTGTCTAGCAGGAAATATTGCATCCATCTAACAGCATGGCTGAGCCTAACTTTAAAAAAAGGAGGTTAGAAGAAGATCAACGTCGTGGGAAGTTTTAATCTGACTGGACAACTACATTCCCTGGGATTATTGAGACATCCAAATTAGGCTCTTCACATGCATACTGTAGAATATGCAATAGAGATATTAAAGTGATGGCATCTGGCTTACACGATGTGAGGGAGCATTTCAAAACAAAACTGCATGAAAGGAACTATCAGCTGAAGAACGGAAGTTCTATCAAGGCCTTCTTTACTCAGCCCTCAACAAGAAGAAGATGATAAAATAACGAGGGCTGAAGTTTTATTTGCAAATTTTATTGCTCAACACAACATAGCTGCTTCTATAGCTGACCATTTTTCAGACTTATCAGCTGAGATGTTTCCGGACAGTGCTATTGCCAAACGTTTCAAATGCAAGCGAACCAAAACAACAGCCATTATTAAAAACTGCTTGGCTCCATCTGCAACGGAGCCAGTCATCAAATTATGCAGGAAGACACCTTTCTCCTTGATGATCGATGAGTCAAATGATAGAAAAACTGACAAGCGTTTAGCTATAATGGTGAGGGTATTTGAAGATGGCATAGGACCTAGAACCAGGTTGCTGGGCATGCCGGTCGGTACTGGTGGAACCAGTGAAGCTATTTTCAGTGATATTGATGCTGTGTTCAGCGACTTACAAATCCCATGGATTAACTGTATAGGTTTTGCAAGTGACAACTGCAATGTAATGGTTGGCAAATCAAACTCTGTACTAACGCGAATCAAGAGCAAGAACCCTGATGTGTTTAGTATAGGGTGTATTTGCCACCTTGCAAATCTTTGTGCCAAGGAGGGTATAAAGCAGCTGACTATTCCTGTTGATGACCTTTTGATAGATATCTTCTATCATTTTGAGCATAGCTCAAAACGGAAAAAATCATACAGAGAGTTTCAACTGTTTACAGGAGTGGATGCACTAGACATACTAAAGCACTGCCAGACTCGCTGGCTTTCTTTGCAGAAAGTAGTGGACAGAATTTTAAATCAATATTCTGCTCTATCTTCATACTTCGAGAGCCACGACGATATGGAAAAACCATGCCGTGTCAAAAACATTCATCAGTTACTAAAATCACCACTGACCCAGATGACTCTACGTTTTCTCCAATTTGTGCTACCTCTGTTGACTGAATTTAACAAATTGTTTCAGACAGATGAGTCCCAAATAGGTGGTATGATGGATGAAATGGATCGTCTGCTACGAAAATTTATTGTCAAATTTGTAGAGATGAAATATGTAAAAGAGGTGAAAGATATAAGATTGTTAAAGTATGCTGAACGTGATCTACAGCATGATGACCATACACTTGCTGTTGGTCTGTCCAACAGGACATTACTGGAAGAGTTAGATATAAGTTCTCAAGTGAGAAATTCATTTTTCAGAGATGTGAGGAACTTTTATGTTGCTGTTGTGAAAAAGATATTGGATAAATTTCCATTTGAGAATGAAGTCCTTAAGGATATCAAAATTCTTGATCCAGCCTTTAAAGACACAGTTCAATATACAGCAATCTGTAAGCTGGCCAACACTTTTGCACCACATTTAGACCAAGAGGTGTTAAAGGATGAATTTGAAGATTATTGTTTGCTGCCTGATGAATGTATTTCAAGATTTGACGCTGGACAAAAAAGAAGCTTTTCTAGGTACTGGCTTGACATAATCAACCTGAAAACTAGCACTGGTCGTACACGATTTCCCAGTCTGGCAGTCATAGTGAAACGCTTATTGACATTGCCTCACAGCAATGCTGACTGTGAGAGGTCTTTCTCTATGATGAAAAAGATTCACACGGACTGCAGAAATAGACTAAATGATGATACAGTCACAGCATTTCTACAATGCAAAATAAATTCTAACTCTTGTTGTTTAGGTTTTAAAGCAAGTGAAGACATGCTTAAAAAGGCAAAGGCCGCATGTCACTATGATGGTGCAGAACCATCTAATTGAATATACTTTTACATGAATAAACTCTTTTGTTACGTTTTTCAGTCTTTGTACAGGTTTTGCGGGTCTTTGTACAGGTTTTGCGGGTCTTTGTACAGGTTTTTTTAATTTTTTGTACAGGTTTTTCATCTCTGAGGTGTGGCATGTATGAAAGCGTTTGAGTGAAGATGAGAGCAGGAAATTAGATGAAACTTTAACTTTGGAAAATTTAAGGGAAGCTATCAGTACTTTCCAAAAAAATAAATCACCCGGGCCAGACGGGTTGACTGCAGAATTTTACTTTTTCTTTTTCCCGATTTTAGGCCCTTTATTAATTAAAGTATTTGAAGAAGCCTTCCAGAAAGGAGAGCTTCCAAATAGTTTGAACGAATCCTTTATTACGTTAATACCTAAAGACAATGCTGACAAAAAGTCAATCAAAAATTACAGGCCTATTTCACTGTTAAATACTGATTATAAAATTCTGGCCAAAGCTCTCACTCTGAAGCTCAAACCATTTATGGAAAAAATGATACATACAGATCAACAATGTAGTGTCCATGGTAGAAACATTTGTAGACATACACATTTTATAAGAGATTTGATTACATACACGCATGATAGACAGTGTCAAAGTGCAACATTATCACTAGATCAGGAGAAAGCCTTTGACAGAGTATCGCATTCCTTCTTACATAAAACTTTACAAGCAAACAACATAGGGGAATACTTCAGAACATGGGTAGAAATATTATACAAGAAACCACACAGTAGAATATTAATTAACCATAGTTTAAGTGAACCAATAAGGCTGTCAAGGTCAGTGAGACAGGGTTGTTGTTTATCGCCCCTTTTATACGTACTAACACTAGAACCAGTTCTAGAAAAAATAAGGCAGGACGTAAACATCACGGGAACCTTTGTTCCTGGTAGAGGAGAAAGGAAATTGTTGGCGTACGCTGATGATACTATATTTCTCCCAGGAACAATAGATTCTATAAAAAAACATATTGGAAGTCTTTACAGAGTTTGGATACGCTAACGAATCCAAACTAAATGTTCAGAAATCTAGTATAATGGGATTAGGCAGATGGGCAAATAAAACAGATTTCCCCTTTCAGTTAACGCAAGTTAACAGAATCAAAATATATGGATTACATTATTCCTGCAACCCTCATGACCCCAATACAGAAACGTGGGTAAAATTATTAGATAAAATCCAAAACATGTTAGAAAGGTATAAATATAAGACAACTACCATTTTTGGGAGAAGCGTCATAGTGAACTGTTTCATTATGCCAAAAATAATTTATACAGCAAATGTCCAAATCATGCCAAAATCAATTGTAACTAAAATAAATGTACTGATTAGGGATTTTATTTTTAGGAATACGATTAGAGGTATAAAGCTTCTAACTTTAATACAACCTAAGAACAAAGGGGGGATAGCCCTACAGGACATTAACACTAAAATTAAAGCTTTAAGGATTAAGTATATAGGGGAGGTTATAAAAAATTCAAGGATGTACCCTTTAGCACATTATTATATAGGATTAAGGTTAATTAAGTTACATAAATTAGAAAATAATCAACCCCATTTTTTTGGTACCCCACCACCCTTTTATAAGATATGCTTACAAAACTTAAAAGGAAACGAACATCTAGTAAAACAAGACACTAAACTAATATACAAACTTTTAGTAGGGGCACAAGAACCTTATTTAGGTACACGGATTAAACGAGGGTACAACCTTTTCATAACAGACTACACGCAAAGCTTCACAAACATTCATGCATTAGACGTTAAGCCACAAGCCAAACAAGTCACATACAGGTTACTGTACAGTTTAACACCTATTGTGAGTGAGCGATCGGCAAAAAAAAGCTGGCAAAGCGCCCCCAAAGTGTAAACTGTGCAGTAGCAACACAATAGAAACAGAGGACCACCTGTTTTACACATGTAAAACAGTGGCCCCCACACTAAACAAACTAAGAACACTGATAGCTTCCAAAACACCGCAATCACTTAACATGTACCAAGCGGTCATGTTAAATACTTTACCTTCGTTACAGAGACAGACAGAACTTAAATTATTAACTCTTTTAGCTGAATTTAGATATTTAGTATGGATATGTAGGAATAGGGCAGTACATGACGGCATACATTACGACAGTAGAATATTTTCACAAATATATGAACAAATAACAGATGACATAACAAGACAAGTTTAAAATAAATAAGTTTTTTGTTTGAATAATATACTTTAAATATTATGCATCACGCCTTCTGTGACCCTGAGTCTTTACAGAAGGCAATGTAACTTTGATAATTTGCTGTGTTCATACTATAAATACCCATTGTACCATCACTCATTCATACTTTCATCTACCATCAACTATGGTTTGCCTATTATGTATGTTATAATATTGACGGAATTTGTGTTAAGATTTGTTTGGAAATGGGGGTTTGGTTTCACAAAATGTTTTAAATTGGGAGGGAAGTGGGAAGGACAGGGTTTGTACCTTTTGCCATTTATCTTTTAATATTATAATGTAAATATTGCTTTGTGATATGTTGCACTGCTTATTTGGGGATATCGAGGGGGGGCGGGGTGAGGGCGGGGGGGGGCGCGGGGGGGGGGGGGAGGATGTCATATCTTACAAATGTCATTCTTGTATATAACATTGATGTTGTTTAAAATCTTAGACCCAATAAAGGTTTTTTTTAAAAAAAAAAAAAAAAAGTTCTTTAGTTTAGGTTTGGAGCAACCTGGCGCTACGACTACTATTGAACAAAAGCCCTTGACTCCTACGTTTTATCTAGAGACCTCCTACCGACCAGGAAGGTTAGTGAACCAGCGCTAACCCCTGCCACGATTATGTGAGTGGTTCATTCCACTTGAAGTAGGTTCGAACTAGTTTTGATTGAAGTCTCGAATCGTATTTTATTTCGCTAGGATTTCCACAGATCATAAAACGACTAGAGTATTAAGGAGCCGTAAGCCTTTCGCCTTGGAGGCTAAAGCTGGCAGTTTTGCTTTCCCCCACCAGAAATTTATCTCAAGCTGCCACTGTTTGTTTGAAATACGAAACGAAAATAAAGAACATCTTTTATAACAAACAAACAAACAAAAAAAAAAAAAAAAAAAGTTCTTTAGTTTAGGTTTGGAGCAACCTGGCGCTACGACTACTATTGAACAAAAGCCCTTGACTCCTACGTTTTATCTAGAGACCTCCTACCGACCAGGAAGGTTAGTGAACCAGCGCTAACCACTGCCACGATTATGTGAGTGGTTCATTCCACTTGAAGTAAGTTCGAACTAGTTTTGATTGAAGTCTCGAATCGTATTTTATTTCGCTAGGATTTCCACAGATCATAAAACGACTAGAGTATTAAGGAGCCGTAAGCCTTTCGCCTTGGAGGCTAAAGCTGGCAGTTTTGCTTTCCCCCACCAGAAATTTATCTCGAGCTGCCACTATTTACATGAAATACGAAACGAAAATAAAAGAACATCTTCTATAACCATTTGGACTTATCAAATGCTCTGCACCATTGAAAGTTTCCATTGACTGTTCGAGTTGCTAATTACTTACCACCCCTTCAAGATCAATTTAGAATCCATCAAGGCACTTATGAGATCTACCAATTACCTGGGTTGTTCCTCCCTTCTGGAATTACTAACTCTGGTGATTAACCAGTATTTACCAGAAGAAACACTATAAGAAAAGTCCTGGGATTATTTCCCTTATATCAAGTAAAATACAGAATTACATCCCTTCCACAAAATCCACTATCACGATAGACACTGTCACACGAGCCTGGACTTTTAGTGCCGTTCCCGTCTACTCCTTCCTATTCACCCGGTCACAGTATGACAAGGTTACCAACGTGGAACTGAGGACAAAAACTAGACAAGTGCCAGTGGAACAAGAGATGAGAAGACGATGGCGATGGATAGGACACACACTGAGGAAACCTGTTGATAGCATTACAAGGCAGTCCTTGTTCTGGAACCCCCAGGGCAAGAGAGGCAGAGGTAGACCAAGAAGTACGTAGAGAAGAGAGCTGGAAACAGGTGAAAATGATGAGGAGAACGTGGAAAGAACTTGAGATGATGGCACATGAAAAGAGGACTTGGCATGTTCGTTGAAGGCCTATGCTCCTTTGGGAGTAGAGGGTTATGAATGAATGAGTGGCTTACCGGGGAATCGAACCCAGGACCTTCCGTGCGGCACCCCTGCCTAGCTGTGGAAGCGAATCACACTTTCCTTTCTGCCATGCATCATTAGGTGGTGCTTAGCTGGCAGAGAGGATAGTGTGATTCGCTCCCGAAGCTAGGAGGGGGTGCCGCACTGAAGGTCCTGGGTTCGATTCCCCGGTAAGCTACTCACATCTGTTGTTTTTGTTTTTTCTGTTGTCTAGTTCAGGACCACCACTAGTGTAAGACAAGGTGATATTCTGTCACCTTACCTTTTCGTACTCCTCATGGACGATGTCATCAAGGCATGTAAGGAGAGGGCAAGAAAGTATCCAGTGGGGAACTGGAAGATGAGACAGGTTTGAATTTCAGAGCTTGCATTATCCGATGATGTTGCCCTGATTGCTAAATCAGAAGCACATCCTCAATCCAACCTGCAAGTCTGAGGAAGTGCTGGAGAAGAGAGGGATGGTCATCAACAGCTCCAAAACAGAAACCATGGTGATATCACGAGAGGAAAGAAGGCATCAGATTAAATGGTCAGACGTGTTAAAATCATCAACGGCTTGTACTTCTCAAAGATTCATTTATTATTTTGAAAAATGCAACATTTCAATTCAAATTCCAATAAAAATGCATGCTGGCGGCATTGAATTTCAGATCAGTCAATGCGGCATTATGGATTCAAAATTCATGGTTTTGCTTTTTATTTTCTCCTTTTTCCCTGATTCTATCTCGAGGGTTGGGGCTTCTTATGCTACTAGGGTTTTTCTTTTGCTTTATCTATATTTCCACATTTTCTCTTGTTTGCAGGGAGATGTATCATGTTTCTTCTTTTTCTTCAATCTTCGAACATGCACTTGCTCGCAAATGTAGCCAAATACCTTGGCAATCAAAAGCATGAAAATTGGTTCATACTTACAAATTTGTCAGAAATAACATGATCATAAAAACACATGATCGTCCTAGAATTTTCAGTTTTTAGCAACTTTTTTGTTGATTCCTCAACAAAGAAATATTGAGCTGAAAGAGACACATCTTTCTACATCGCTCTTCAGATCAGGACTAAAGTGGCCTAGCATTCTTTTCCGCTGGGAAAAACCTTTGAGCTCTATCATTGGGCAAAAGAATCACGTGACTAATTTTTGACATATCGAACGCCACTCTTAGCCTCAATAAAATATTATGCTACCGAGTTAACTTTTATAATATGTTTCTAGGAAGGTGGTCATTTATATGCCAATTTATTTTTTATTCGGCTTGGGTTAAAATATAGTCTGTTTCCGAAGAAATAACGGTGTACACGGCCACAGAAGATTGCATAAATACATTCATGTGGTGTAGTTTCTGTAGACATTTGTTTTACATGGAGGTTGCCAGCACACTAGTTACCTTTTACAACTTACTTACCTGATGGAATTGTCTATACCACTATGTGTTACTCACAAGATAAACTCATTGCTACATTCATACTGTTGACTTTTGAGCACATAATTGCATAGTATAAAGCATAAAAACCACATGTTTAATTCTGTTTGATCACACAGGGCTGTTCTCATAAATGTCAAATTAGAGTAATATGTTTATGTGTGAAGACCTTTGACATGCCTTTAGAGTGGTACCAATGTCACTTCAACACCTCATGTTCTCTGTACCTGTGTTTCTTTGTATCATATGTCAAATTAGAGTAATATGTTTATGTGTGAAGACCTTTAACATGCCTTTAGAGTGGTACCAATGTCACTTCAACACCTCATGTTCTCTGTCTGTATCTGTGTTTCTTTGTATCATATATGTCACTCCTTGTGTATCATAATCTATTCTCAATATCAGCTGCATGTTTATAACATGCACAATACATTTTTAGTGTAAACCTTGCATACAGAACAGTTTAATTATAGTATTATAGTTAACTTTATTGTCCTATTGTTTTAAGAGTATTAAATTAAACTGACATTTTTTTTTCAAACACTGCTTCAAGTGAAGAGCTATGTATTATGTGTGGAGGACTTAAAGACTCGCTCTCTTTCACAATGGTTGGAATTATTGAAAGATGAGACTGGACATAGGCTGGCATTGTCAGTTCTACCAAACAATATTCCAGTGGAGGAGCTTGTGGAAAACTCTGAAAACTATGAGCAAGGTAATTCACCTAAGTCTGTCTCCATCTGGCATATTTTCCTCTTGGAAAATAACATTTGTTATAACAGATAACTAGTAGTGCCTTCCTTGATAATCTGGCAATGAATTCTTTCAGAACATAAGCTTGAACAGGGATTTTGAAAGTGTTATTGCTCTGGCTACAATATTACCCTCTCTTTACTTCACTTAGAAATCAGAGAATTCATTATAATAGATTAAAGAAGCTACAACACTTTCTGACATGTTCACTGCTATTTGTATAGAATTCAAAAAGCTATGAGAAATTCTGTGAAGATGTAAACTAAGACAGAGCATTGTAGCTAATTACTGTTTGATTACCAAATAACAGGTGGAGTAATACTGATTCTTTTTTTTTCTTTTTTTTTAAATAATGCTTGGAAAAAAGAGTTAAAACTTGTAACCCAGGGGATCGGAAAAGTCAAGCTTAAATTATGCTTTCAAGAGTTGTTTAGATCCATCACTGTATAATTAGGTACCACAAACTGCCCGAATATTTCGCTGGAAAAATGTCCTTCGCGGGGCAGAAAGTGGAAACTAGGTCGTCTTTGTTGTTTTGTTGTTCTTGCATCTTTGAATATATTGTAAAAAAATTGACACACGACAATTCTGTGTTCTTTTCTCTCTCAAAATATATAAACTTGAAAATGGAATGTATTTTGTAAATGATAGAAAAATTGCAACGACAAACATCAGTATATCGGGGTTTCCGATGCGCTGGCGAACTCCGGAGTTACCCGCGCATCATTCAAACACACGTTGCTTTATCAACAAAGAGCTATTCTCTCCACATTTACAATCAATGGAAAGAAGAGTTATTGACCCTCAGTTTTGTGTAACACAAGCCCCCAATTTGTGTGAAATTAGTTACACAAATTTTGAAGTAATGGCAAAGTTGTCTTTTTAAGTGTGCTTCCAAGAGCCGGATCCCTGCTTGTGTTTGCAAATTCTTATCCTGATAGATTTCACGCCATCTATTCGTCATGAAGGCTGTTCCACTTGGAAAGATCAACACCCCTGAGCGTGATGCACAATCCCCCCGTTTTTAAAGTGGGTGACTTGTAACGTCTATAGTTTCTATGTTTCTTGGTCAATTGCTATCATTTTTGGAATTTATTTAAATAAATGAATGATGAATCTGATGATATAAAATTTGTTTGTGTACATGTTAGATGTGATAGGAAAAGAGGAATGGAAAGATGAAAAAAAGGAACAAAATTATAAAAAAAAAAACCAAGAAACAAAGAGTCCTTATCCCTTGGATCTCAATGAAAGTCATTTGACCAATACAAATCAATTGACGATCTTTTCGTTACACGCATCATCAGTAACAAAGCAACAAACGCCCTCGTCAGCAGTGACATTCGGCCGTAACCCTAAACCTTTCCCATAAACCTAAACCTAACCCCTAAAATTAGACATACTAGCAATGACATTCTACTATCGTCCCCATCTCTGCCATCACCCATATTCTGAGAACCGATAGCGCTAATAAGGACAAAAATCTCGTCATCGGAGTCAGAATCCATTAAAATTTGAGCGAAAATGGCCGCATGTTCGATGCCAATTGATTTCGATTTTAAAAATTCACAGAAAATAAACGCGAATACACCCATCACTAAATAAAGATCGGAAACGGAAGCTAGCTCTCTCGCAAATACGATTGAAACTTAACATCCCGGGGTGAAATCATGTGTACACAAATTATAATGCTAGAAACCGACGATGTCCGTAAGTCGCAATAATGCGCCTGCAGCTCGCAGGACATAGCGTAACTCTGTCGCAATAATGCGCCTGAAGCGTGCTAAAGGATAACATTTAATTTGTACTGAAATAAGTACGACTGACACTGATAACGAAAATAAAACCAAGGGAATTAGCAAGGGGAGTGCAGGGAGTAGATTCAAGGTTGGAACAACGAGAATGTCATTCGCTCGACTTAGCTTTTGTTTTGGCAATTTAATTATTTGAGGGTGATTTTAATATCGTTGGCAGAGTTTCATAAGCATCGTGCTCATTGAATGTGGTATTTAGATACTTTTTAATCATGATTAATGCCCCAGTCGCTCAAAAACTCAGTCAGTTTAGTGACCTCATTCAATGTAAACAATCGCGACAGTTGCACACATCGGTTGTCTGCGAGACCGGACTGTAGGATTCTTTTTTAACGAGATTGGGAATAATGAGACATTTCTAAAAGGTGCCAAATAGCAGAATATGTCATATAAACATAGTTTATTTGAATTCCATTGCAAAGAGCTGTGAAAGGGCTTTAAAATGATGTATGATATATAAATATACCTTAAATGGTTAATTTTTTTTCAATTTTTGTGGGTGACAAAAAATAGGAAAAATTGTGCATTTTCTTTGAGCCTATAATTTGTTTAACAAGTCAAAGTAAATGTGCTTATTTCTGTACTGGTGGAAAGTCCTTGAAAAAAGCTTTAAAATGACACATGGATCATTACTGTAACTTCATTAGTAAATTTTTTCTGTTGTTTGTAAACATGTAGTAGGTACCACAAACTGATTTTTCATTTTGTTTTTACAGTGTCTTTGTTTATAGATCTTAATGGACCTCTTTAAGCCATGAAATTTCCTTTTTAAATTTTAAAAATTGGACATCAAACAACCGAGTTACAGCATTTCAAAATTGTGGGGAATTACAAAATTTTTCAAACATCTTTGCACCGAACAAATTGCCTGACTTTGCACAATCATAACTACAGTCAACAAACACTTACCAAGTCAATAATGCTTTTTGTACAAAGTCATACAAGTCCTTATTGCATAAAAGAAACATGGGAAGTACAACAAATTAATTAAATGAATTATGGTCCATCAAAATTGACAAAAGATACAGTTTCAAGTCTCATTATTGTGCTCGCAAAGTGCAAATATGCATTTTCATGCACTCATAAATCAAAAACTACACACAGGAAAGCTATAAGATTTATTGAGCTTAAAGAGAGCATTATATACTTGATGCTTAATTTTTTTGAGCCACATGAAATACTGAATACTATAAAACTGCATTATGTGAAAATGGATCAAAGGCTAAATTTGCAGTTCGGAAGAAAAATCTCACGAAATTCCAAATGTTGTCATAAAATCATGAATATTGCAGCTATAGAGCTGAAAACTTCCATATTTATGTAATTTGAGTTGTACAATTCAAATTGATGGTTATTTTCTTGATTGAAACAACCTTTACTGCTTAAAATTTGATTTTTATAAACAAAGAAACATTACATATTAGTCCGTGTCCAACTCACTGTCACTTGAGGTCAGCTGCATCAAAAAATAATTGTGTGTTCAGAAAGTCCTCAAGTGAATCTCCTCTCAGGGCACTGGCTTGTTGTACTGACATCTGGCACCTGTACTGTAGCTGTCCTTTACTCACATTCTGTTCGGGTAGCACAGAGAAACCAAGAGGTCACCTGAGATAAATTTGTTGGGAGGGACGGGAAGAGGACAAATTGCATGATTGTGTTATTTTAATTTATTATTAATACAAAAAATGTCGGCCAAATTATTTTTTCTTTCCCTTTGTTAATCATTAAGCATTTATTGCGGCATTAATTGTTACTGCATTTACCATTTAAATCATTATATCAATTATACAGTAGATTGTAAGTCTCTCTTTTACATGGATTATGTCATTTGTCTTTTATGTTTGTAATTGTAAAATAAACTCAAAACCTGTAGAGGCTTCTAGGAAAGCTTCAACTACATAGTAGCCTAATGATTTTTAACGTCAGAGAATGAGAGGAAATAATATGATATATAAACTTTACACAACAAGACGTACTAGCTCCCATGTTGCATTTTCCTAGTCCTCCAGAAGACAGAACTGTGCCAATAGTCTGTTTGTCACAGTAGAAATCGGTGGCAGAGCCCGACGTCTGCCTCTTCCCGTCATTGAAAAATGTGCATCATAACGATCATCCTATGAAATAATTGAGAAAAAAAAAGGTTAATTAAGCGAGAGAGGCAATTAAAAAAAATAATTAACGTTCACAAATGTGTAGCAAGCTAAATTCTAAACATGACCTTTGACATCCATCACGGTATCGAAAGGAGGTCAGCGGCTTTACAAACTGTTACTAAGTGGTAGACCTTAATTCTGATACCGAATGTTTAGAAAATGGTGATGGTCCGATAAAACAACCAAATAGCTACATTAACAACAATACCCCACCCCCAATATTGCTTAAAAAACGAAAAACTTTCTGTCTAAATGTGTGAATCGAGACGTCACATTTGGCTGTTCTTTTACTAATACATCCACCCTCCGTCACTTGCCGTTGCTATATTGCAAATAAACAAAATAAGTCTGAAATGAATAGAAATAAAACAAAGTTCAAAACTTACTCAGAACACATATTGCGTTGACTTCCATTGGTGAAACTTTCAGTTCAGCGCCTGAGTCATTTCGTGCTGTGTTTCGTACAGCCGGCCCATCGTGTCCGGGTTTGTCAGATGGAACATCCGCCATTATGTTTACACGCCGAAATGTGTTGGAGGTGCTCTGTTTTAACGTTCGTTTGCTCTTTGCTCAAATAACGATGGTGTTTAAAACTTTGATACGATTTTAGCAGAATGGTTGCTCGTTTGTTTGATGTAACACGAGTGTAGGTAGGCCTCCCAGATGTGTATTAAAATCCAAGCTTTCTCATTCACTTCGAATTTACGATATCTTCCTATAACAAATCTGTGCCTCGTGTTACATGTGCGTAAACCTCAGTTTCCGCTCTTGTCATTGGTGAAAACCGTATTAGTGTAGCATTTTTGAGGACATAGCGCGGACGCTTTGAATGAGGTGGGGGTCCTTTCAGGGAATTTTGCTCTCTTGAGCGCCAGTCAGCTAGCGCACGGCAAGAGCAGTTTTAATGGTGTTTTTGTTTTTTGTCTCACTCAATTTCAATGACACGCAGAAATTTATAATTGACATATTATGAAAGAAGAAAGATCAAGGAACCAGAAGATATAATTTTTATTTAGAAAAGGCAAATTAATTATTACCAGGCAGAGCGAGGTTGAAAAGGGCCCAAATTGGGCCTCGCTTGCGCGTCACAGAATTTTTCGACTGCCGCAATGCGGCAGTTTGTGGTACCTACATGTAGAACTCTTGACGAATTGATTTCTGGCTTTCTTGTCATTTTCAACTCATAATAACCTTGTTCAGAATAATGTGACATGTTTAGAAAAAATTGGGCTTACTTAGTATGACTGTGACATTGGATATCATAGATTTTGAGCATTGACACTTTAAAATTGTGTGTCGAGCTGATTTTGTAACCAACAACACATGATTAACCCGATTTTCCTTAAATTTGAAAAGAGCATTTGGCCTTTTACGTCCTCCATGCCTTCCATTTCTTAATTTCTTACAATTACAAGTAGTTTTTAACACAAACAGTATCTCTGATCTCTATGTATTGTTTTATCAATATTTAATTAGTTAAGGGACTATTTATATAACTAATAACATATTCTTGGTCAGCAAGTCTTCAGGTACACGAATCTACAATTTTTAAGGGGCTATGTGGTTTGGTTCAACAATTCTATCTTTTTTTCTATGTTGGTTGTTTATTTTTAAACTACCACCTGTTCACTTCTTTTCTCATGTACTTACGAGATAAATACGAGAGCTTAGGTCATTCATAATAAGAGCTTAACATGTTTCCATGACGTAGTGTCCACAATTCTAACTTTTTCATTGTATTTGGGGAAACCCCTAAGGCAAGGCTTGCCCCTGTGCTATGGTTGCTTTTAGTTTAAAATCAATGCGAAATGAATTAGCATTTCATCTATCCTTGCCCCTCCTCGTTCCACAATGCATTTTAGGCAAATATTTTCTTAGAACTAGGAAAAGTGGGTGTTTATGTCAAGGACGAATTTGAAAAATTGGGTACCGTTTTGTTCGGCTATTCGTTAGCAAATAATAATCTGAAGGCGTAGGCGATACCAACCGTTCTAGCAGAAAATTCTTTTGTACTTTCTTATCTTTTCCTTTATGCCCTATATTGTTATATACTAATTTAGATATTGTATTTAGAAGTCACTACAGGAAGTAGGCAAGATAATTTCTCAGTGTTACATAAAGCCAGTCCTGACTTATAGAAGTGAATCAGTTACAGTTTATAAACAGAAAAAGCACTGAGGCCACAGATATAGTTTTACAGAAGAATGTTAAGAATATCATGTATAGATAAAAATAGTAATGAGGATGCACTGCAAAAAAGCCAGTGTGCAAAAGGAGCTTATCGTGTACATTAGAAGGCAGTAATGTACTTCCTTTGGGCATGTAATGAGATGAAGAAATCTGTAATTGTGATGGATAGGATTGTGGTGAGATAGCCGTGATACACCCCGCCCAAATAAAGAAATACTACAGCGTTTGAATGTTTTCTAGGCCATAAAAACAAATCAAGTGCAAAAATATTTGACTAACGATTTGAAATTTTGTCACTACGCCAAGTAAATTTACCACCCAGCCCAACATCCGTACACTACCCCTCTTCTTAGTGTTTATGAACGAACGTCGAGAAAAATAGGAAAATATTTGAATATTTCCACTATTACGTTAGAAAACTTGCAACTAAATTCTAGGTTTGACCTTGGTTTGAAGGACAATACTACTAGATTTGAAAATAAACAGTTAGAAAATCTATTAATAACTATAGCCTTAGCGACGGTTACTAGGGCCTTCGCAAAATGCACTAACGCAAGCGAGCGGCTAACGATTTGAATCTATTAATGCCAAGCGATGATACCCCCCCCCACCACCACCATAAAAACCACTAACTTTTTCATTACCCGTCCTAATATTTAAAACGACCATTAGACCGTTTGGCAGCCGGCCAACGCGTTGTTTCATTTTCAAAGAACGGGCGAGAGAGATGAAAAAGGGGGGGGGGGGGGGGGGGATTAACATGGAAAAAATCTTACCTAACTTGTGAAACTGAACCTAGCAAGCCAAAGGTGTGCAGGGGAGAGAAAGGGGCAAAGACAACGTAGATAATGTATTGTATTCTAATAGAAGGATAACTAAAAGGAAAGGACAGAAACGATAATATTGGGTATTGAAATACCATATTAATCCCTAGAATATGTTATCTTGCTTAGAGTCAAAGTATGTTGCTCTAAATAAATAAAGAAGAAAAAGTACGAAGATGAAAACTACGATAAAGAAGTAAATGAAAACATACTGGCTAGATAAAGGAAAATTGTCCGGTTAATAATCACTTTCTATCTTTAAAATCACTTCAGTAATAACGGAGATATCGAAGAAAATAAAAATTGAAGACAGACAGACATACACAGTGGTAATCGCTCAACTTTGAAAATCTTTGGATGTTACATTTTGAAATGCGTTGTTTTGAAAGAAAGTCAAATTGGCTTAGCTTGATATGATTGGTTGAGGTTAGTCTAGGAAGAGAGGGGATAAAACGAACACTTTGCTAAGCATAAGTGCCACTAGAAAAAATATTTTCTACAAGAAGGTTAAGAGCAAACGCAGAGAATTTGTGACCAATGGCCTTTGCAGTTTGGAAGTTGGCGATCTGAGTTTGTGCCATTGATCGCTGGTTAACCTTATACTTCTTGTGAAATATTTCATTGATTGCGGGTTGAGTCATATATTACCCAGTGAGCCATAACTTGGAGCTGCAGAGATTTGAGACACCATACTGATTGCCTAAAGATTGAAGTCTTATCTGCCTCCAGCGAACACTGTAGTGAACAAGCGTGTATTTTTCGAGCAGGTCATCTACCTTCAACAGGAACCACAAGTTAAGCCATCAGATTGCGGGCTTATGTTAATTCATTACGTTGTATTCTCCATACGCTACTATAAACTGTCTTGTGATATGATGAGAAACCCAGTCCTTCCAAGTAGTGACCCTTCATAGGACAGTAGTGTTTCAGCAGTGAATAATATTCTATAAACATTATAGTAGTTACATTTATTGGACAAGATGTCCTTCATATTGATTAAATGTTGTACATAAACACACTTCATTTTTAAGTTAAACATTCCTGTCCCAAAAGATTTGAGGTACAGGAAATTAAATTGTAAAATAATATTATAACTTTAAACCCAGTCTTGTTGATTTAATTTTCAATAAGTTAACGTTGTGTGTGTTTATTCCAGGCATTTATCACTACACTTGCATGACCCTAGACACGTAGCCATATAACATCACTCAATAGAAATAAAAATATTGCTCAGCGTGAGATCTGAGGGAGGTAGCGTTAGGTCCCCTGAGAACTCATCAACACCATTGTCAACTATTAGACTCAGGGTCTTACATAGCTTGACCTCACGCTGTTGACACTGATATTTTCTTTTTTTATTCCATCAATAACCTCCCCGGTGTTAATTCACCACAAGGATGTATGTAGGTGGATCTAGAAATGTAGCAACTCAAGCAACAAACATAC
This sequence comes from Oreohelix idahoensis, assembly GCA_024509875.1. Taxonomy (NCBI): domain Eukaryota; kingdom Metazoa; phylum Mollusca; class Gastropoda; order Stylommatophora; family Oreohelicidae; genus Oreohelix; species Oreohelix idahoensis. The sequence goes on along the minus strand of JAMPIV010009954.1, from coordinate 47,701 downwards.
ACCTCTGTCAAGCTCTCTTCTTCTTATTTCTTTGATCCTTAGCTGCTGACCGTCAAAGCAGTCAGTTGTCATCACGCCTGGTGGCGTCTTGTAGGGCAACAACAAATTGATTCCACTATGCTCGGTCAGTGGCCATCCTTCGTACAGTACCCCAACTCTGGTTCATACCTCGCATCTCAGCCTCCACAGTCCTTCGCCAAGTTGTTTTTGGTCGGCCTCTTTTTCATTTTCCTTCAGGGGCCCATAGCATAGCTGTTCTTGTGATGGCATCGGGGTCTCTTCTGAGGACATGACCAACCCAGCTCCAGCGTCTGCCAGCTATGATGGTGTGCATGTCCTCTTTCTTGCTCTGAGTAAGCAGATCTTGGTTGGTGATGGTATTCGGCCAAAAGATTCGGAGAATTTTTCTTAGGCATGTTGTGTGAAAAGAGGACAACTTCGACATTTCATTCTCTGTAACTCTCCAGCTCTCCGCGCCATAGAGAAGCACAGAAAGCACACAGCTCTGATATAATCCTAATTTTGTGCTTGTGCTGTACTGAGAGGACTTCCAGATGTTGTTTAGACTAAAAAAAGGCTGTTCTTGCTTTGTTCATTCTGTTGTTGATGTCTTTGCTTGCTCCGCCGTCTGGTGTTACTATGCATCCTAGGTATGTGAATGCGTCTGTCTGTTCCAGTTGCTGATTCTTTACTGATATGGGCTCAGGGTTGCTCACATTGAGCATCATGACCTCTGTCTTCTTTAGGTTGATGTTCAAGCCCACCTGCTGGCTATACTTATTAAGTCTATCCGTTTTTTTCCTGGATGTGTTGATGTGAATGTGCTAGTAGTGCCATATCATCTGCATATTCCAGATCTTCCAATGTAGAAAATGTAGTCCATCTTATTCCTCTTGGACTGCCCTCTGTTGTCTGGCGCATCACCCAGTCTATGACTGTTAAAAATAGGGTGGTTGATAAGGGGCATCCCTGTCATACTCCTGTCTTCACCTCAAAGGTTAGGTTGCTCTGCCCAATGCTACACGTAAAGTTGGCATAAAGGCTTTTTATGATTGACACTATGCAGCTTTGAATTCCATAAGCCCTCAGTATTTTCCATAAACTGTCCCTATGTACACTGTCAAAAGCCTTTTCAAAATCAACGAAATTAATGTACAGCTGTCTCTGCCATTCTGAGCACTGCTCTATAATGTTCCTGAGGGTAAATATATGATCTACACATCTTCTGTTCTTTCTAAATCTTGCTTGTTCTTTCCTCAGTTTGTGGTCTACTGCTTTTGAAATTCTCTGTATAATTATCCTGCCTAGTATTTTGCTGGGAACTGAGAGGAGTTATTCCTCTCCAATTATTGCAGTCTGCAAGATCTCCCTTCTGGGCTATTTGGCAATTGTTCCTTTGCTCCACTCAGTTGTGTTGTCCCTGTTTTCCAGACTTGTGCAAATAGTGGTTCTAATAATTTGGCTGCTAGCTCAGGGTCTGTCTTAAATAGCTCTGCATTTAAGTTATCATGGCCGGGAGCTTTTCCATTCTTTAACCCTTTGATTGCTGTGATGATTTATTCTTTTCGTGGAATGTCTGTATTAACATCTAGATCATTTTCAGCCTCAGGAACATTCAATTGTGTCTCTGGTGGTTCCTTATTCAGAGTTTCTCTGAAATGCTCTGCCCATCTTGTTTCCTGTCCCTCTGCTGTCGTGATGAGATTTCCTTGCTTATCTCTTACTAATGTAATATTGTTTGCACCTCGTTTTCCGCTGATGATTTTAGTTATTTTGTATACTGTGCTTTGTTCATTTCTCAGTGTTGCCTCTTCTGCCTGTCTTGCAAGGTCATCCAGAAATGTCCTTTTGTTAGCACGGGTTTGACGTTTTACTTCCTTGTCCAGCTGACTGTACTGTTCACTATATATTGCCTTTAACCTGGGAGACTTAGCTTCTGTTTCTTTCTTTTCATTTCCTTTCTTTTCACTATGGTGTTTAGCGTATCTGGTGTTATCCAGTCTTGGCTCTTTCTATTCCTGGAATCCCAAGCATGACTTGCTGCTTTCCTTGTATATTGTTGAGATGATGTTGAATCTTTGGTCGACATCATCGGTCTCTGTTCTTTCGTGGCTTCTGGTAATCTGATATCGTCTCTTTACGTCTACCACGAAAGCTTTTCTGGTGAGGGGGTCCTTAAGTTTCGTGATGTTATATCTTTTCTGTTTGACTGCAACTGGTCCAGCAGCTCTGAGTTTCACCTTAAGTCTTGCTTCTACAAGGTGATGATCACTTCCCACATCTGCGCCTCTTCTTACTTTCACGTCTTGTAGTGCATGTCTCCATTTGCCATTGATCATTATGTGATCTATCTGGTTTCTGTCTCATCCGTTTGGTGATTCCCATGTTAACTTGTGTACTTCTTTGTGTGGAAAAAGTGTTCCTCCAATGACCAGGTTGTTAATACTGCAGAAGCTTACTAATTTGTCCCCATTCTCATTTACTGTTCCACTGCCAATTATAATTATTGTGTGCTCCAACTTTCGCATTTAGGTCTCCCATTACTATAATAAGATCGTACCCGGGTGTAGTTTCCATTTCTTTTTGTACCTGTTGATAGAACTCGTCCTTGATCTCTTCATCGCTGTCATTTGTTGGTGCATAGCATTGTATAATTGTGGTGATGGTGAATCTCCCTCTCAGTCTTGCTGTTATCAGTCTGTTGTTGATGGGTTTCCATTCCAGTAAAGACCTTTCCATTCCTTTCTTCAGGATAATGGCTACACCTTCGTTGTGCTGACCATCCTCTCTACCAGAATAAAGTACTGTTTCCCCTGTAGCTGTTTTTATTCTTCCCATCCCTGTCCATCTGCTCTCGCTTATTCCCAGGATATGTAATTTGTAGTTCCTCATTTCTGCTGTGATTTGTCGCTGCTTTCCTGCCTCATTCATAGTTCTGACGTTCCTAAAACCAATTCTGGTTTCGTGTTTTGCGGTCAGGGCATCCGTTTTCATGCCAATGGCTTCTTTCGGCTTTCACCACTGTCAGTCATACGAGCCTGAGACTCCAGATGTCCGTCCCGCATTAAAGTTTTTTCATTTGTTGATGTTTCCGTAACGTGCGATTTTTTACATAGACAGGGGTGTCGACCCTGTGCTAAAACCCCCAACCTGGAGGACCAGGGTACCAGCTTTTGTCTGACCCCTACCCACGCAGACCAGTCCAGCTTGGTTGAACCTACCAGGAGTAAATCTCCCACTGGCATAGCTCTGGGGATTGTCAGGGTACACAAGCTGCCATACCGCTACAAGGTATAGGTACCATTGATGGCAGTGTGTCAAGCTCACTTTCCAGGTAATATTTTATGATAAACCAATGCACTCCAACGGCTAGTTCAACCTCCATAGGTTTATCTAACAAAGCAGGTCACAATGAACGTAGGACTATTACTATCACATGCGACATATCAAGATCCATAGTATTTCACAACAGGTTTGATTAATAAGAAAACTACATCAACAATCTACTTCACGAACAAATCCACTTCACATCACTGACCCTCTAGTCGCACACTTCTCTTCTCTAGCCATCCACCCTTCTGTTCATGTATGCTATTCGCAGTCCATTGCCTACCAACACACTTATGTTCCCGTTTGTTCTATTCCACCCGTGTTCACCGAAAATACGTGAAACTCTTACACACTTTGCTGAACATTGTTCAATACCACCAAGTTTGCTGCTTGGCTGAATTCCCGTTCACATCACTTGTGGCAAAATTACCACAGCGTAACCATACACTAACTCACAACAACTTAGCATGCTCCCACTATAGCAGGGGATCATTCATTCAAGCAAACAAACCCAAAAACACTCCTTGACAATAATATATTAGACAGCATGAAAGATTAAAAGAAAAAGATATAAGGACAACAGAGAGAGAAGTACTGGACAATGTGACATCATGGCATGGAAAGAAGTCAACAACAGAATTGATAAACTATACTGAAGGCAGGAAATTGTAGAGAGAGATGACCATCTGCACCACCAAGTTTGAGAAAGGCAATAAGTAGAACATGTTGAGTATATTAATGTCTGTTCCTACTGAACAAATGTCAAGAACAGCAAATAAGAGAAGACCAGAAATGCAAAGGAGTTAATACAGAATAGAGAAGGTCCAGTATAATGGTCATGAAAAAGGGAGATGGGAGCTCATCGGTGGTAGATCAATAGCACATTGTTTCTACAGATAAGATGTTAAAAGATCTTAGCGAGAAGTCAGTCCACAGTGCTGAGAATATTCTAGCTAATCTGCCTGATGATGATCTCACATACTTCTTGGACGGGAAAAAAGATGCCATTAAGTTTTCACCTGCCAATACAAGATGTAGAATCGTACACATATCTTGGTAGCAATATAGACAAAGTTGGAGGGACAGACACTGATATCAAAATAAGAATACAAAAAGCAAGAGGAGCTTTTATTGCATTGGGAAATATATGGAGATCAAGAGAAATCTGATCCAACATGAAAATAAGAATCTTCAACTCAAATGTGAAGTCAGTCCTATTGTGTGGCTCTGAGACATGGAGAACAACAAAGACAACTACCAAAAAGCTACAGACTTTTCCTTTGGGAGTGGAAGGTTATGAAGTTTCCACCTGCCAGTACAAAAGCAAGTTGGGAACAGCTGAATGAAGGCCGGTCAAAAGAATTGGATAAGAACCTGAAGCGGTTAGCTTTGGAGGAAAAGCTAGAAATCTTCGGCAACATAATATATTTCATTGTCTCAAAGAATTTGGAGTCAGGGAGACAAATAAAAGTAAGACCTGAGAATAGAAGAGATCAGGAAAAGAAGAATCATGCTAGAAAACAGTTGCAGGTCAATCCAATTTGTTGTGTTCTCTCTTTTTGAAAATCTGACCGAGAACCCTGAGAAATATCCCTTCACATTGCTGTAATTTCTTGTGGAACATGGTACATTTCCAGGGTGTGCCACAACATCTGGTGTGGAATTGATCCATATGCGTCATGTGGCATGCGATAATGATAATAGTATTGAAAAATACTGGTTAAAACAAGGCACACACGTCTAGGGCACAACGCCAACAGCTAAACTCAATAAACGCACCACTCTTGTGTAGACAAGGACTCCAACTTTTAATCACATTACAAGGCTCCATATATATATATTTGAGGATCTGCTTAATGACTGTATATGCTGGCCTTTACAATAGGCATCACGATTCTTACACTTTGATATAATAATCAGTCTGAGCGGCACAGTCGGTTTAGCACGACATGGCTAAAATATACAATGAAAAGTTACTCATGGATACTTTCCTTTCAACCACATATCTGTGGCATAAAATTCTCAATGCCAAGATCCAAGAAGAGTTAAGAATAAATCATGCAGACACACTTTTAGCCTGGAGATCACACATAAACGGCTTCTCTTTTGAAGACACACACCAAGAGGTCCCTAGCAGACGGCACTCACTTCTGCATCCTTTTTCCATCGTCTGCTTGCATACATTAGCCTACGTCATATCCTGTTGCGGTGTAGTTCCGTATAATATGAATTTGTTAGAGCATAATAACGCTCTCCACAAGGAAACCCATTGTGGTGTGCAAAATAACTCATAACACGTTAGCTGCATTTTATTTTAATGTAATTCGTGTGTAACATTAGGTACCACAAAGTGCCCGCTTCCAGCTGTTGAAAACGCACGAAAGTTGAGAAAACTGAGGAAAATTCGTCAAGTTTAAGTCATCACTGTCCCTTTGCTATTAATCAGATTGTAATAAAATTTATATCACGATACTCTTTATCTTCTTCTCTTTTGATATGTATTAATTCCCGAATAATAAAAGTTATTGAAGTATTTTTTTACTAATAAAAACAAACAGCAACGTTACGCGTAGTTGGCCCCAGCGCGCGGCCAACTCTCGGCTTTTTTGCCTCACCCCGCTTCATTCAAACGGGTTTCGCTTGACCAGCAAACGTCTGATTTGCATACGGTTTTCACCATTAGGATGGGCAGAGGAATAGCTTTAATTTCGTATAATGCAAGCTGTAGAAAACAAAGTGGAAGACGTAGATTTCTCGAAGTGAAGTTGAAATTTTACAAGATTTGACATTTTAAGTTGTGTTATAACTCTTTGCATGGTATGAGAAGATTTGGGAGCCATTTTTATTTATTCCTGTAAAATATCACAGACTTCTGATGTTTGCTGGTGAAGCGATTTGACTTTAAGTAACGCTCTCTCAGTCAAGAATTTTAGCGAAAAATGCAGAGCGAGGCTGTTACATCGACCGGGATAACTCCTGATGTCGATCAAAATCGGCATGCCACTTATGTTGGTTCGTGTTCAAACTTCATCACATCTTCTGATTTGAAGATGACTATACGTAAGTATATCACTTATTAACAATGTTTTGAACTTTAAATGTAAACTTTACATTAGTTTTAATATTATTTAGCAATTTAACACGATCACATAGTTGTTGTAACAGCGTGGAATGAATGTGTTATCACCATTACAGACATTCACGCATCAATCTAATTATTTCACGAGCTTGAAAAGCTAAGAAAGTTACCAATCTGAATAAAAAATGCATGTTTTGATTAATGTGTAATTGAATGAAGGTTTATTTTGCAACATAATAGGGTGAATTATGATCTCAAACGCGAAGGATATCGCAAGGCCAAAGCCAATTGAGTCAAGGCTAAGGGACAGGAAAATGCCATAATTAAAAAAGCTGATGCTGTACTGAAATGTCCGGACTCACAGCCAATAGTTGATAGTCTTAAAATTCCCCGAAAAGAAGATATATATATTTATTTTTACTTAAGGAAGAAAAATATCCCGTTCAACCTCTGATGGGTTATAATTAGGATACATATTGTTTTCAATTCCAAATAATATGAAAAACTGCCGATATGAGAAAGTGGCTGTTACGTACATTTATTACCTAAGGGGGTAGTCTTCGGTCCTGCCAAATGTACGCACCAGTCTTAATCTAGTTATATTATTTGTGCGTTCGATTGATTCACGCACTGACGTGTACAATGCAGTGTGAGTTGCTTTGGACGCACGGGTAACCTAGTTTAGGGATTCTGACGTCATGTATTGTATGGGGCAGTATGGACCATGTTGATATCCGTGGAATATTTCTTGTATTTGTGGCAAGTTCGTGGAAGCCATTATTTCTATTGATATATATATATTGGTCTTCATGTCGAAGCCAATAGTGGAAGTATCATGTAAGTGTCGCCCCATTTCACATTGAATGTTTATTGATTTTAATTGAAGTATCAGGCCGCTCCTAGTTTTGGTCTAGCGGGAATTCATCGTAGTATGTCATTCCTAGAATGGACAAACGGAGTCGATTGCCTTGTTTGAATTACCGTAGAGGGAGGATACCTACGAGTAAACGAAGTTAATTGAATTGTATGCTTCACATGTTTTATATGCCGTATTTTCGTCAATGCCAAAGTCGTGGCATGGATATAGAGAGGTTAGTCAACACACAGAAACTCTAACCTGGTCGTATTGTAGTGGATGACTTTGTTTGGATTATATATATGCTACATAAGTATTGTATGAAGAAACACCAACGACTTGCGTGCAGTCCTGAATTGGAAAATTGACTACTGCTTGTTGGAGTTCAACTTAAGAACACTTCTGAGATATTTTCATTGAGAAAACCATTCGCGTATTTTAAGCTAGCATAGACCAGTGACACCATACACTAGCTTACAACTACCTCTTGACCAATAGAATGAACATCCAACAGTAAATGGTATGCCAGTGTGGTCTGGAAATAAATAATTTCACAGGAACGTACTCAATCCAAGTATCGGTTGAAAAGAAGATTTGTACTTTCAAGGTGACAACATCTCAAACTTGGAACCTAGTGTGATGATGAATCAGAATCAACTTACGGTTACCAAATGCTCAAGGTCATCAATCAACCTCCACGTCAAGTTTTACAGTGACTGACTGCCTTGGGATCACCTATTCGTCATTATTACGTGCGAGCTGTTGTTATATACGCAGAGCGAAGTATTTTATCCTCAGACGTACATCCACGGAGACGAGGCACATTGTTTTTTCCCGGCACACGCGAGATGAGTATAACGTGCTTTCGTTGTACATTTTATTACTTTTAGCTGTGCCTTCTATACTTATGTCCATCTTTACATTTTCCATGTTATATGTTGTACATTCGTCGTGGGAGGTAGGGAGGTTGATCTGACGAACGAGATCCATCTCGAAGCCAATTCAGGCTCTTCGTCAGACATTCTGTAGGGCTCAACTTGTAAGTTTCAATTGAGCGATAATTCCGGTCCAAGGCTAGAAACCTTGCCGAAGTTCCGATCGCTAATTGTTCCTTATAATAGTATCTGTTTAGCTGTTCCGTTAAGTTTTAATTGTTGTTCTCGTAGTTATTTTTACTCGTATTTAGTTTTATGATGAATTTTGTTTGTATTATGCGTCCGTCTCACCTTTCCTGTCGTTCAGTTTTTTACAAAACCTATGTTTTTACACTGTGTTGTCAATTGTCCTGTTGAGTATCTGATCGTAGTTGTCATCGTAAATTTTTTACGATATTCTATTTTAGTTACACATTTCTATTTTTGTTGATTTCTACGATTGTGTTCACTCGTCTTTGATTATCGTGTCTTGTCGGTAATGTTTCTATTGTCTTTCACGTTGTTGATTTCATGACATTTCATTACATAAATTACTGTATTGATTATTAACATATTTCATAATTGTATGATAACAAAATATAACGTTCTAGGACAGGAACGAAGAACACTTGTTATAGTAACAAGGTTAATTAATTTACATTGATTAATTATCATTTTATAAATCAAGAGTATTGTGACTACTTATAAAGCATAATGTATTCACTAGATTATTTCATTAAGCAAGCAAAAGCTCTTCAGATGGCTCCTGATGAAGCAAAAGCATTTGCACTTGCAGAATATAAGAAAGCTCAAGAAATAGAAGCCGAACAGAGAAAGTTAGAAACTTTAAGACTAGAAAAACTTCAATTTGAGGCAGATCAAAAACGGATTGAGTTTGAGGAGGATGAAAAGAAGAGGAAATTTATAGCTGAGGAAGAGGAGAAAAAAATGAGATTAGCCGCTGAATTAGAAGAGAAACGATTTCAGCGAGAGGCAGAACAGAAGCAAAGGGAGGCTGAAGAAAGACTTAAAATTGAGATGGAAGTTAAACAAAAGGAAATGGAAGTTAAACAAAAGGAAATGGAAGAAAGAAGATTAATAGCTGAACAAAATACAAAACGACTTCAGCTTGAGATGGAAGAGAATGATAAAAAACGACAGCATGAACTAAAATTAGCAGAGTCAGAATATGAGAGACTTAGGTTAACTCAGGAAGCTAATTCTCAGAGAACTTTTGAAAGCCAAACTTCATCCAGACACCAAAATTGAAAAGTCGTATGAAGGTCTCTTCGATTTACTGATGCGCGATAAGGTACTATCGTCTGTAAATCCTACATTTCTCGCATTTTTACACGAACGGAAACCTTTATCTATGAAAGACTTAGAAGAACATGCAAAAAATTTCTGCACTGCTCACCCAACCATGGATCTAAGTAATGCACAGATTAAGAATGAATTGCCTGTTGCTTTTGCAGCACAACAAAACAATTTTTCACGAAATCGTTCCTTTAGTGCTGACAGGTATGTCAATAAGGGAAATAATTACAATTTTAACAATGATAACTTTTACAAAGGGAAGCAATTTCAACAATCTGCTCCATTTAATGTTTCTTGGAACCAAGCTCACAGATCGCGAGATTTTGGTAACAATAATTTTAAAAATAATCAAGGACATTATAATAAACAAAACTGGAGATCAAGATCTCAGGGTCCGCAAAACAGACAAGGTTCTTGGAATAAAAATTTTAAAGAACATCATAACTTTAATTATACAAATTATCGGACTCATCCAAATTTTAACTCAAGCAGAAATGACAATTATGGCAATTTTAATGCAAATAATCAAAATCGATCGCGTCGTAGAGATAGATCGTCGAGTAATACGGGTAGACATTCTAATGTCGCTTTAAGTGATACACAGGCTAACATTGAACAGGGTAAAGTATCTGAAACTCACAATGCTATGTCTTGTTCTCTTGATTGTACCCAGGTGAAAGACTGTCCAGAATGCTCGACTCTTTTCCAGCCTAAGGCGATCACGACGCTGCGTTGCGGACATACCTTGCCTAGTCTACCTGTAGTCTGTACGGCCACTGCTGCGTCAGTACACCAAGGACAGGGCTCTCTTAAGTTTAACAAGGGATTTGTCAACAACATTTCATGCTCTCTCCTATTTGACTCAGGTTGTAGTACTGTGGGCGTCCGGACTTCGCTGATCAACCCAAGTTGTGCCACGGGCAGGGTTGTCAAGTGTGTGACTTTTGGTGGCACCGTTGAAACATTTCCCACTGCTATTATTGACCTTAATACTCCATTTTTTTCAGGAAAGATCCAAGCATGTCTCCTTCCAAATCCAATTTGTGATGTAATACTTGGTCGCATACATGGTATTAAAGAGTGTACACCACAGCAAATAGCTGAATGGGAAGAGCGACATATTCAAACTGCAAATGCAGTAGTGACTAGAGCGCAAGCTACTAATATGTCGCATGATACACCTATTGAACCTACAGTTCATACCACTTGTGATGATGATGCTCCTATTTCACGGGAGTTGTTTGCAACATTGCAAAAGAATGATGATTCATTAAAAAAATTTTTTCAGTATGTGAACAAAAAGAATACCAGCAACAAACTTGCAAAATCTAGACATGACTTTATACTTAAAAATGGGATTTTGGTTAGAGTAATACGGGAAAAGGATTCATCCTTATGTTATCAGATCTTAGTCCCATCCTCTATGAGATCTCGTATATTACGACATGCGCATGACTCGCAATGTGCGGGCCATATGGGTTTTTCGCGTACCAAATCCAGAGTGCTTTCGGCATTCTACTGGCCAGGCGTCCATAGGGACATCACTCTCTATTGTCGGTCCTGTTTGATATGTCAGGAAGTTAAGGTACGGGGTCCATTTCATGCGGCTCCTATTCAAGCTGCGGACATCCCGATTAGACCATTTGATAAAATGGCTATAGACATTATTGGTCCGATGCTTCCATCTGCTAGAGGGCATACGCATATTCTTACGTGCATTGATATGTGCACTCGTTGGCCTGAGGCCATCCCTCTCAAGAACACTTCATCTGCCAGTGTAGCAGAGGCATTGATGTTAATCTTCTCACGCATTGGTTTTCCACGGAAAATCTTGTCGGATCATGGGGTTCAGTTCATTTCTGAATCCATGTCTCAAGTTATGAAGACATTAGGTATAGACAGATCTCTTAGTTCTATTTATCATCCGATGTCAAATGGGTTAATTGAGCGTCTCAATAGGACACTCAAGCAGTTGTTGGGTAAGATGACCCAAGACCATCCCCAAGACTGGGATCGGGTCATACCCGCTGCTCTGTTCGCGTATCGCGAAGTACAAAATCAAGCCACGGGGTTTTCTCCATTCCAGCTAGTTTTTGGCATGCAACCACGCGGTCCGATGTCGTTAATCCATGACTTATTGGTTAACGAGAATATTGAAGAGGAAACTCAATCCTCTTATAAGTATGTGATCTCTCTGAGAAAGAGAATCATAGATGCTTGTAGACTAGCTACTGCATCATCCGAACAAGCCAAAGAAAAAGCTCGTCTATTTGCAAACAAGTATAGACGTCTTCGCCAGCTTATTCCTGGTGACGAAGCTTTTGTATTACTCCCTGCGCATAACAATCGTCTTTTAATTACCTGGAGAGGTCCTTTCAGGATCATCTCAAGAATATCCGATGTCGACTACATCGTTGATGTTAATGGTAAACATAAAACCTTCCACATTAACATGTTGAAGGAGTATTACTCACGTCCTGATTATCTACAGTCAGTGTTCCAGGCAACTGACGATCCTACACCTCCTATTCAACACTATTCTAGTTTGTCAGTCATCCAAGAAGAAGAATCTTCTTTCGATGATGTACAACTACCAATACCAGTTGTACCACTCCATTCCACTGAGAAATGGAATGATGTTACAATCTCATCTACTCTTTCGGCTGATCAACGTCAGCAAGTCTCTAATATTCTACACTCATATGAGGATGTCCTCACTGACATCCCAGGTCATACGTCAGTCATCCAACATGACATTATTCTGACTGACGATACGCCTATTCGAGTTCGCCCATATCCTATCCCTTTACACTTTCGTGATAAGGTTGATAAGGAATTGGATGAGATGCTTCAATTAAATATAATTGAACCATCTTCATCACCATATTCTTCTTCTATGGTAATCATAAGGAAGAAGGACAACAATATACGTCTTTGCGTAGATTACAGAAAATTAAACAAAGTTACAAAATTCGATGCGGAACCGTTAACTCTTTTAGACGACTTATTGGAGAGATTATCTCATGCCACATTCTTTTCGAAATTTGACCTTTCAAAGGGCTATTGGCAAGTGCCACTCACTCCTAAAGCAAAGCCATTCACCGCTTTCTCGACGCCACGGGGTCTTTTTCAATGGAATTTTATGCCATTCGGATTAATGAATGCGCCAGCTACCTTTGTACGCATGATGTGCCAGATATTGTCTCATCGTCCCGATGTCATTACTTATATAGATGACATCTGTCTTTTCAGTGACTCTTGGGATGAACATATTCATGGATTAAAAGCTTTACTTTCTACCTTACGGGATTATAACTTAACAGCGAAACCTTCAAAGGCTTTTGTCGGTTTTCATGACATCTCATTTCTGGGTCACCGCATAGGTCATGGTTTCATGTATACAGAAGACAGTAACGTCTCTAAAATTTTAAACATCTCAGCACCTAAGACAAAAAAACAAGTTAGGTCGCTTTTAGGACTAATACAGTTCTATTCAAAATTCATCCCTCATTTGTCTACTATAACTGCACCTTTTTCGTCTCTACTGAAGAAAGGCACATCTAATGTAATAAAATGGTCGCAGGATCACCAAACGGCGTTAGACTATATAAAACAATTTTTTTCAAATGAACTTTTTTGAGGTTGCCTAACAAAAATCTCACTTTCATTCTTCGCAGTGATGCATCTTCTTACGATATTGCGGCAGTTTTGATGCAGGAATATAACGGCACCTTATTTCCGGTGATGTACGTGTCCAGAAAACTTACGGAGAGCGAACTCAAATACTCCGTTCTGGATAAAGAGCTCCTCGCATTAGTGTGGGCAATCACAAAACTGGAACGTTACCTCCTCGGCTCACACTTTGTGGTGGAATCTGACCAAAAAGCTCTTACCGCACTGAACACGAAGAACGTTAAATCATCGAAGTCAGCGCGTTACGCTATAGCGCTTCAACCATTCAATTTTGAAATACGAGCTATTCCTGGAGTGAAGAATGTGTTCGCAGACTGTTTGTCGAGATGCCCAAGCGAACTTGTCGAAACTAAACCACTTCCAGATGTTGAAACATCCTCACCGATAACATGAATAACTTTGTACATTATCATTGATTGTACATCTATAAAGACTGTTTATATAACTGAAGTATTCGTATAAGTATAACTTTCAGTATATACTTACTTATAGATTATAACATTACTTCTTGTGTAGTAACATTTTATTAGTATGGAAACATTGTTAAGAGCGACAAATATACATTTGTTATTCCTATGGAACATATTACACTACATATCGTGTTCGAGAATATCTTTTATCGTGTATGGAACATTGAGAACATCGTCTCGTCGATTACTAACTAGTTGTAACTGAACATTGACATATTGATAGTCATATTGGAATTACTTAGAATATATTAGTAACTGGTTATTTGTTAGTAATTAAGAAATATATAAATTAGAATAATTCAATTTAATCTATTTAATTGATTATGGATCACACACATACTAACTTTCTTAGTTGTCACGTAATACCTGCATTCACAGGTCTTAGTTATGATATCTCACTGTTAGATCACTAGTCAACCGTACTAGTGTTAGAAAACATTAAGGGTGTTGATTCTTAAAGTGTTTCATTTTGCATTGCTTCATTTTTGCACATTGTATTTTCAATTTTTCTGTTTTATTGATTCTCTTGTCATTGATTATCATCAGTGTTGCTGTTCATTTTCTTTTTTGAAATCATATGTTTCAAATTTTTTTTTTTTTAAACTTAGTTGAATTTTATTATCATCTTTTTTTTATGGTTTTTTCATTTTCAAACTTGTTTTTACTTCGAATATTACCACATCGTTCCAAAGTAGGTCGATGGTGGATGTGTGCTTTAATGCATACTATCATTTAGTTATATTGATTTCGTTTAATATTCTTTTCTTAATATGGTATAACTTTATGCATTTCATATATCTTGTGGTAGTTTTGACTCACCTCTCTCGGGTACTAAGTTCAAAAAAATTAATAGAATTAATTTTTTTAAGGGGAGGTAATAAGGGAGCTGTTACGTACATTTATTACCTAAGGGGGTAGTCTTCGGTCCTGCCAAATGTACGCACCAGTCTTAATCTAGTTATATTATTTGTGCGTTCGATTGATTCACGCACTGACGTGCACAATGCAGTGTGAGTTGCTTTGGACGCACGGGTAACCTAGTTTAGGGATTCTGACGTCATGTATTGTATGGGGCAGTACGGACCATGTTGATGTCCATGGAATATTTCTTGTATTTGTGGCAAGTTCGTGGAAGCCATTATTTCTATTGATATATATATATTGGTCTTCATGTCGAAGCCAATAGTGGAAGTATCATGTAAGTGTCGCCCCATTTCACATTGAATGTTTATTGATTTTAATTGAAGTATCAGGCCGCTCCTAGTTTTGGTCTAGCGGGAATTCATCGTAGTATGTCATTCCTAGAATGGACAAACGGAGTCGATTGCCTTGTTTGAATTACCGTAGAGGGGAGGATACCTACGAGTAAACGAAGTTAATTGAATTGTATGCTTCACATGTTTTATATGCCGTATTTTCATCAATGCCAAAGTCGTGGCATGGATATAGAGAGGTTAGTCAACACAGAACTCTAACCTGGTCGTATTGTAGTGGATGACTTTGTTTGGATTATATATATGCTACATAAGTATTGTATGAAGAAAGTCTGGGCATTTTACGGGTATGATATCAAAGATTGATCCTTGAACATGAATCCGTTTACCACGATAGACGTCCTTGGAAGAAGGTCAATGGACTTCATTGTAAAATGTATATTAGAGGGTAACAGAAGTGATCCTCAGCTCACTTGGATAGAAGAGGACTTGATTGTTGAAGAATCTCCAAGAATTTAGGAGTATGATCAGCAACTTTAAAGTATGACATTTGCATCTGTAATCTGTAACCATGACCGTCTTGTGTATTCCCGCCTGTATCGTGTCAATAAATAACATGTACTTTCACCAACGACTTGCGTGCAGTCCTGAATTGGAAAATTGACTATTGCTTGTTGTTCAACTTAAGAACACTTCTGAGATATTTTCATTGAGAAAACCATTCGCGTATTTTAAGCTAGCATAGACCAGTGACACCATACACTAGCTTACAACTACCTCTTGACCAATAGAATGAACATCCAACAGTGGCATTACACCATTGTAAATTAGGACAATCACAATTGTGCTTATATGTTAAAAAAAAAAATCAAGAAGAAACTCTGAACAAGAACAAGCCAGTAATAGTATTAGTACATGTAATTCTCTATACATGTAAAAACAAAAATAACTTCTGGAATTTTAATTTTCCAGATGACTCCTAGTAGGAGTCATCTGGAAAAATAAAATTCCAGAAGTTATATGGATGGGAATGCAACATGGCTTGAGGTAGACTGCTTGTATTTTTTTTTTTTTTTCATAAAGCTACAGACCACAAAGTAACACACTACAAACAGATAAAAAGTGAAATGGAGAAGAGGAAGGAGCAGATAAAATAAAAGTAGAGAATGCAAGAGTGACGACGAAAAACCCAAAACATAGACTGAAATGGAAAATACGGAGTAAAGCGTCAGAGGGGGCAGTCAAAGAAAAAATTAAACAGCGAATAACTGACAAGAATAGGATGAAAAAAGAGAAAGATATTTGATGCGGGGAATAATTTGATAATTATTATTATATTTATTATTTATGTTTCTCAGGAACAGTCCACCAGACGTCCTGGGCTATAAGTGCATTAGACTCAATGCTTGGACACTCTTTATTATAAATCTTGGCCTGCTGAGTTCCCTTCCAGGGTTATCCTCATAGATTCCATTGTAGTAGTTATGAAATATTAAACATGGCCATTCATTCCATACACCCTGGCCCGCACCACAGGTACTCAGTCAATAAGGCCTAACTGCTTTTGACAATTTACACATTTATTAACATATACTCCATATTGAATAGGATTCGACATCGAAGCTTTTCTAAGCACATGTCACTACTGTCCTTGAATTGGATACTTTCAGTTTAATGGAGCAGTCAACTTACGTGCACAAGAATTCCACACACTCTGCTTAAACTAAACTGGCATTATATAATTAATGCATGCATAAGGCAATGATGGTAATATACATCTTGCAGGTGTGGTAATCATATTCTTCAAACGAAGGACATACTCTGAAATCTAGTCCTAACGGACACACGCCATGCATACTGGTCAAAAGACACAAGCGGAATAAATCCAGAGACGCGTTCCACGGCTGTTTGTGCCCTATACCAGAGCGCTCTTTTAGTTTCGGTGACCGGAATTCTGACACCGGGTATAAAATTTTCGTGTGCACCGTAAAAGACTATTTAAGTTTTTGGCGGGGAAAATCAGCTGTTGTGTGTGTAAAATCAGTAAAATATAAATCATTACACACTCGTTCTGGATAAATACAGCGCTAAAATTCTTTTGTGTACTATAACTTTGTTCTCTGCTCTATTTTTGATTGCATTTTTATTTATTTGAAATTAGTTTTGACGGAGTTACAGACTTTTGAAAACAGCGTCATCATTTGAGGAAATTCATAAAATAAGTAATCTTTTTATTAATTTAATATCTAAAAATCGGCCCATTCATTTGAGTTTATAATTATAAAGACTTCTCGAAGGAAAGCTAAAGATTATTTCCACATACTTTTTTTTTTGGTTTCATATCTTGAGAATGTGTGGTAGTCAATTTTGTGAGTTTGGCATTACAAGAACAAGCATATTGTCACCAGATTTTATAGCATTTAAATTACTGTAAACGCATTCCTGATACTCACAAATCTTAAATAAGGTTGTACAAAAATAACTTTTTGTAAAGCACCATCTGTTTTTGCATTTTCATTAATTTATAATGATATTTAGCTACGTATATAAGCGTCAGAAAACATGTAAATCTATAGATAGATTACTTCCACATACTTTGTTCTATCTTTCAAGTCTTGTTAATCTTGTATTTATAATATGAATTTTTTTTTTAATTGTGTGTGAGATAAGGACCGTTCCATTATTGTTCTTTGGTAGACAATCCTGTGCACATGACGGCTGCCAAAAAATTCTAAGTAACTGTTTGTATATCTTCTTTCATTCACAGATAAAGCATTCTACATCCTGGTGTTAGACTTGATAGTCCCAAATATTCCTCTATCTTTATACATACACAAGTAAACTATACTACATAACAACGAAATGGAACATACTGTTTTGCATCATATGAATTGTGCCAGTGCACTGTGCAGAGCCTGTGGCAAGAGAGCATTAACTTCCAAAACAACACGTTCAATTCAGAAAGCACTGAACTGTTCTAATTACGTTAATGATCTGTTCTTTGTGTTTGGAATTAACGTATCAGATGATAAACCCACACAGCATTCGACTATATTTTGTAAGAAGTGTTACTTACGAATACAAAACTCAAAAAGGAGGCATAATGAGAAGTGTCTTGAAACAGCCAAGTTACTATCGGAAAACAGTCAGCACATCTGGAAAGACTAAAACCATAATTTAACTATAAGTGAATGTCAACTGTGCAATTATGTTGCAAAGACATCTTTTGGTGTTTTAAAAACAAAAAGCTGCTCTATCCCCTGTGATGTTCTTTCTGACCCCTCCATGTCTAGTCAGTCATTTAGCTGTAGTCAGTCAGTTAGTTTGTAGTCAGTCAATTAGCTGTAGTCAGGATAGCTCTGTACAGTAGGAGGTTGATGTGCCTGCCCACATTAGTGATGATATTGTTCAACTGGAGGTTGATGTGCCAGCTCACATTAAAGGCGATACCATTATTCATTTGAAGGTGGATAACACTACTCACCCTAGCATGCCAGTTTTTGTTGCCACATCTACACCTACCAAGTCAGTTATACATACGACAAGTACATCCACCTCGCCTGTCTTCAAAAGCGACATCACAGTACAAAAGTTACTTGCTAAGCCACCTTCACAACCACTAACACAAAAGGAAGAACCCCTATTCACATCCATTGTTAGAAAAAAACTAGAAACAGCAAAAAGTAATATCATAAAATGCAAAACCAGAGGACAGCCTATTGTACTACAAAAACTAATTAAACATAGAAGAGAAACATCAGTGATGACGCCCAATTTATATTATGATTGAGTAATTGGCCGCCAATGACGCGTGCACCATGAGGTGAGTGATGGTGCCCGTGGTCTGGTTTTGTGAAGTGTGTAGATGATGTACAGTCAAACAATGATCATACAAAAACAGGGCAATCCATACAAAGACGTCAGTTAACTCACGACGTATAAAGTCAATGATGCTTGTAACAGCTAGTGACGTTTTTCTGTATCATTTATTGTGGACGCCACAGTGACAAAATGTATACGCGAATATGTAGGTACATCAGACAGTCATTATCACAGCAACAATGTCAGTATAGCAATGGACGGTAGACAGCATCATAATAAAGGTGATTCACAGGCATGTCAATACATTATAAGGCTGTAATGTAGTCGGGAAAATTCTCCATCCCTTTCTATCTTAGCCAGAAGATAACCAGATGTATGAGATCAGTTCACTCTCCTTAATCTGACTTCAGCAAGACAGGCACGTCTGCCGAAGTATAAATAATGTCCTCAAAAATATCCTCTAGATAACAAAGGTTTTCCAAACCTAGTTCATGTAACAAAGTAGCAAGTAATGGTCCTTGGGACATGCATCAACCGATGCAGTACAATACAGCGACATGTGAGCTGGGAAAACATCTCGTGACGACGCCTTTCGAAGACAGGCTATGAATCAAAAATCGCTCACGACCAAAAATCGATAGAGTTAATGAAAAGTTAATTTACCTTGCCTTCAGGAAATACACAGAAATATTACGCCTCCCGGCATGTGGAAATACACTAGAGGTATTATCTCGAATAAACGAAATATCCATTAAGAGGACTTCACATTCCTGACAGAACAAAAAATAGCGGAGATCCCCTCTCAGCGGGGCATCTTCCTAGCTATATAAAATCGCTCACTGGACTGGTGGGCGGAAATCGATCGACCAAGAAGCAAGACCAGTCATGCGCAGTCCAGCGCAAAATGACCACAGCTCAGAACTTAAGACGCAAGGACCTTTACTACGAACCAGCGTAAGAATGATTACCTTAAAAGGATAACCCAACAGGTTGCCAACCGTTTTTCTGAGAAAACGGCCTAGCATAGCAAACTTAACTGCATTCAATACCAACGCGAGGAGACAACTGCTGACCGAGAAAAGTGACTATAAATTTCAAGCAGTTGTTGCCCTTGCGTTATAAAATATATATTGTAATAAAACGATGTTGCGAGAATTTCTCACGCAACATATCACCACCTCCTCCCGATAAAAAAAAAATGTGGAACATATTTTTTTTTTTTTAAATATCAAAGAGCATGCGATAAGCGGCTCAAAACGCACGAATTATGCGCTGATAATTAATTAAATTGCCTAACATGAGGCTAAATATAGAGTGTCTGGTGAGGACATACCTCAACAGAAAAATAAATATGTCTCAAAAAATTTTCACATCGGGGAGGTGTCACCAACACACATCACGTTAGCATGTAAACACAATATACGTATGCAAGTTACCATAGACATCAATAAATAGCATAATCTAATATTGTCTTTAAAAATGGATGTACAAATCTGATAGGAAAATTTAAATAGTACATTATTTGACATGTAATGACATAAGTACATAGTAAAGTTAAACTACATGACGATCCAGGACATATCCTCTGGCATTCCGAGGGTAAGTACACAATCTAGAACTCGTCATGCTTGATAATAGTAAGGTAAGTCCTCAGCTCATCAATGACATTCTGAGAAAGTACAAGCAATATAATGCTAATTAATAACTAATATGCTTCATAAGGTACAATACATTATTAATAATTGTGGCTGTTTAGTAAACTAACGGCCCTTATATTAACCACTCAGTCTTCCTCTATCATCTTAAAAAACGAACAGAAGAAGATGATAACAAAGCACGATAGTGTGTACATATAAAGTGAGTACAGATGTGCTAATCTATTGTAGTAATATAGGTGTGTTATGACTCTGTAATATATGGAAATATAGGACAGAAGTATTAGTTGGAGTCATGTGGGCATCTAGACAAAATGTCAGCCATCACATTATCCGCACCACGGATAGCTCGTACCGTGAAGTGAAAAGGTTGAAGAGCTATAGCATATCGAGTGGATCTCGAACTCTTCAAATTCTTAGTCTGAATAGCTGTAAGAGCTTTCTGATCAGTCTCTAGAATGAAATGTGCGCCCAGGAGGAATCTTTGTAGTTTTAGAATTGACCAAACCATCGCTAACAACTCACGGTCTAAAACCGAGTAGTTCCTCTCTGCCGCATTTAGTTTTCTAGAAATGTACATAACAGGATGCAGAGTATTTGCATATTCTTGCATCAGTGCTGCTCCAATCCCAGTGGATGAAGCATCACTCCGAAGAACAAAAGTCCTATCAAGAGTAGGTAATCTTAAGATGGGAGGAGAAGAAAATATATTCTTGATTTGGTCTAGTGAAGATTGGCATTCTTCAGACCAACGGACCAGATTAGGCGAACCTTTCTTCAACAATGTTGAGAGAGGTGCCATGATCGAAGATAAATTTGGAATAAATCTCCCATAAAATTGAATTAAACCTAAGAGACTCCTAACTTGTTTCTTCGTTTTAGGAACAGAGATGTTCAGTATTTTGGAAGTATTGTGGTCTTCTGTCTTCAAGAGACCATGACCAACACGATGACCCAGGAAAGAGATTTCACCAAAACCAACAAAAGCTTTAGAAGGTTTTGCTGTCAAATTATTCTCACGTAGAGTGGACAGTAAGTCATATAACCCTAAATAGTGATCTTCCCAGGTATCACTGAAGAGACAGATGTCATCTAAGTATGCGATGACATCCGAACGATGTGACAGAATTCGACGCATCATGCGAACAAAAGTGGCAGGGGCGTTCATGAGACCAAAAGGCATAACATTCCATTGAAATAGACCCCTAGGTGTAGAAAAAGCAGTAAGAGGTTTGGCATGCTCTGCTAAAGGCACTTGCCAATAACCTTTAGACAAGTCAAGTTTAGTGAAGAATCTAGAATTAGAAAGTCTAATCAGTAGATCTTCTAACAAAGGCATCGGTTCAGCATCGAACTTTGTGACCTGATTCAATTTGCGATAATCAACGCAAATTCGTATGTTCTTATCCTTCTTCCGGACAATAACCATGGAAGAAGAATATGGTGAAGTCGATGGTTCAATTATATTTAATTGAATCATTTCATCCAATTCCTTTTCCACTTGCGACTGAAAGTGTATAGGGATAGGATAAGGCCTAACCCTAATTGGATTATTGTCGGTAAGAATTATGTCATGTTCTATGACATCTGTGTGTCCAGGAATGTCAGTGAGAACATCCTGAAATGTTTGTAACATCGTCGAGATTTGTCGATGTTCGTCACCAGAAAGATTAGGAGAAACAGAAACGTTTTTCCAAGATTCCGTGGAATGTAATGGAACCACTGGAAGGGGAAGATTGACATCAGAGAAGGTAGATTCCTCATCCTGTATGACAGACAGGGATGAATAATGACCGTGAGGTGCAGGAGCATCATCCGTTGCCTGGAAAATAGGCAGCAAATAGTCCGGACGTTCGTGAAATTCCGAAAGCATGTTTATGTGGAAAGTTTTATGCTTTCCATCAATATCGACCACATAGTCAACATTGGAAATCCGAGAGACTATTGCATACGGACCTTTCCATGCAATAAGAAGTCTATTTTCCCTACTGGGGAGTAGGACGAATGCTTTGTCACCTGGACAAAGTTGTCGTAGACATCTATTCTTGTTAGCAAACTGCCTTGCCTTCTCTTTAGCAATTTCTGATGAAGCAGTTGCTAGCTTACATGCCTCAATGATCTTTTGTCTAAGAGCAATGACATACTCATATGAGGATTGAGTTTCATCGCTAATATCATCGGCAGTGATGAGATCGTGTAATAAAGACATAGGGCCGCGCGGACGCGCGCCAAAGACAAGTTCGAAGGGAGAAAATCCTGTGTGTTCATTAGGGACTTCTCTATAGGCAAAGAGAGCCGCGGGTAAAACCCTGTCCCAATCTTGAGGATGATCTTCAGTTATCTTACCAAGCAAAGTCTTGAGCGTTCTATTCAGACGCTCAACTAACCCATTAGACATAGGATGGTAGATACTACTGAGAGATCGTTCAATATGTAAGGTAGACATTACCTGTGACATAGTGTCAGATATGAGTTGAGTGCCATGGTCTGACAATATTTCTCTGGGGAACCCCAAGCGAGAAAATATCAACCAAAGAGCATCTGCGATATCTGTAGTAGATATGCTCTTAAGAGGGATAGCCTCTGGCCAACGTGTGCACATATCGACACATGTAAGAATGAACTGATGTCCTCTGGCCGACTTGACCTTAAAAGGGCCAATAATATCTATGGCCATTTTCTGAAACGGCCGAATAGGAATGTCAGCAGCCTGGATAGGCGCAGCATGTCGTGGTCCTCTAGATTTGACCTCCTGACATACCTTGCATGATCGGCAGTAAATACGAATGTCCTTGTTGACAAAAGGCCAAAAGAAAGCCGCAAGGACTCTCGACTTCGTACGGGCAAAACCCATATGTCCAGCACATTGCGAGTCGTGAGCATGTTGCAATATTTGCACTCTCATGCTCTTGGGAACAAGAATTTGCGAATGCGCCGACGTAGTCGAATCTTGTACCATACGTACAAGTACGCCGTTTCTCATTGCAATCCAAGATTTTCTATTTGTATCCTGATTCGGATCACCTTTCTTCGCAAGAATGAAGAATTTTTTTAAAGAAGGATCTTCTTCTTGCAATTTTATGAAAGAGTCACGAGTGATTACTAAGTGACTATCTTGGCTATCAACTTCATTATCACTATTCAGTGAAGTTTCGGGTGTTTGTAGAGCTTGTGCTCTTGTAACCACTGCATTTGTAGCTTGCATGTTATTATCTTCCCAAGCAGCAATCTGCTGTGGGGTACACTCCCTAACTCCGTGAATACGACCAATAATAAGGTCCGCAATAGGATTAGGTAAGAGACAAGCATGCACATCTCCAGTAAAGAAAGGAGTGGCAATGCGAATTACAGCAGTAGGATATTTTTCTAGAGTGCCGCCAAATGTGACACATTTAATAACCTTTCCTGTAGCACAAGATGGATCTACAAGCGATTGTCTAACACCAATAGTGGTGCATCCGGAATCGAAAAGTAGTGAGACCGGAGTATCATTAACAAGACCCTTATGTAGGATTAAAGAACCCCTCCCGTCATGCGCAACAGCAGCAGGAAGAGCGGGAAGTGGGTGACCACAACTCAAAGTAGTTATGGTACCCGGTTCGAATAAAGTACTGCATTGGGGGCATTTGTTTGCTCTCTCAAAGTCAAAAGCAGAACCAGTGACAGCGTCACAGTTTTTATTATCAACAACATGATTACAGGCTCCCTCAGTTTCCTGTTGTACAGAATTAGCCTGCTGATATCTCTTTTTTTTGTGTTGAGACCTACCGCGACTATTATTACCTCTGAAGTTATCAGAGTTATTATTATCTCTGAAGTTATTGTTGTCTCTATTGTAATTGTTATCCTGGTTCGAATTCCAGTTTCCACGATTACTATCATGTTCACATTGATGCGAACATCTATTTGTTTGGTTTTGAGGTCTTCGGCAGGAATAACCTCTATTACCATATCCTCTTTTGAAATGCCTATAATTATTAGGGTGATAGTAACGAGTACTATCAGGTTGTCTCCAATTCTTCGAGAAGAATCACCATGAAATTGATTTCCATGATTTTGACAGAAATTACCGCTGCTCTTTCTATCAAAATTTTGTTGGGATCTACGAGCAAAGTTTTGACCATACGGTGCTGCCGAAGCAACCGGTAAATCTTCTTTCACCTTAGAGTTACCCATGGTTATGTGTGGGTGCGCAGTTACATATTGGCAACAGAAATCTTCCATTTCTTTTATTGTTTTAGGTTTACGTTCATGAAGGAAAGCAAGGAAAGACTCATTGACAGACGACATGACTTTGTCTCTAAGTATTAAGTCCATAAGTCCTTCATAAGTTTTTTCCGTCTTAGATAGTTCAACCCATCGTGAGAAAGTAATGCGTATTCTTGCAATAAACTCGGAGAATTCAACTCCATTTTCAGGTAACATGTTTTTAAATTGTAGACGATAGCCGTCTTCGTTAAGCTGATATTTCTTTAACAAAGCGGCCCTGACAACCTCATAATTGTTCTTGTCAGGTTCATCCACCATATTTAATATACTTAGAGCTTTACCTGTCAGTATCCCTGATAACTGATAAACATATTTTGCTTTGTCTATGTTATGAGCTGTACATGCTTGTTCAAATCTGTCCAGATAGAACATTATGTCATCACTGGAAGGACTAAATGTTGGTAACTTAATCTTAAAAGTATCATTATTAGCCTTACCAGAAGATGAACCCTTGTTTGAATCATTACCATTACTCATGTTCATCAATTTCAATTTTTCCAACTCTAAAGCTAAGACCTTTTCTTCATGTTCCATTTTTGCTTTCTCTTTCCTCTCATCAGACTCTCTCTGTAATCTTCTTTCCTCAGCCTGAGCCTCTATTTGAAGTCTTTCAGCTTCTTTCTCAAGTCTTTTATTCTCAGCCTCTTTTTCAAGTCTTTTATTCTCAGCTTCTTTTTCAAGTCTTTTATTCTCAGCTTCTTTTTCAAGTCTTTTATTTTCAGCCTCTTTTTGAAATCTTTCAGCTTCTAGCTGGAGTTTTCTTTCCTCAGCTTCTGATTCCCTTTTTTGTTTTTCCATTTCCATTTGGAATCTTTTTTCATCCACCTGCATCTGCAGTTTTTTTTGTTCAGCTTCCATTGCTTTATCATATCGAGCAGTTGCAAATTCTTCTAACTTATCACCAGTCTTCCCAAGCAATTTACCCTGCTCAATAAAGTGCTCAAATGTAGACATGATGAGTAATAATATGAGTTCAAAAACCTGAAATAATTAACTAATTTATTTCAAACCTAAGTGTAACAAGTCTTAATTAAGCACTTGTATATTCACATCACATTATATTATCCCAGTCTCTGTGGGAAACAAGTCTCCAATCAAAGAACTTGTATATGAAATATCAACACTCAATTCTTGATCATAAGTGCACTTCTCATTCAATAGTGCACGACACTATTCATCATTCATTTATCATCAGTGTAGTAGTAACAGTGCATTAGCATAGCCCATAAACTAATTACTATAACTGTAAACAATGACTATGTAAACACATGCAGAATGTAAACATTGAAAATGTAAACAATGCAAACAATGTAAACAATAACAATGTAAACAATAACAAAGATCAGCAACAATGCAAAAACGTTCGCAGAAATCAACTAAAAATAAAGCAGAAATTAATGAAATATCACAAAAAATGTGACGATATCTGCGATAGAATTAAACAAAATACATGACACCACAGTGTATAAACAAAAATGTTGTATGAAACTAAACTATAGTCAAGAGTAGGCTAACAAATACAAACAAATCAAAACAAAACTAAAGAATGCGAAATAATAACGAAAACAATATTAATACATGTCATCACAGCTAACATAAATAGCAACAGAAGTCGCTTAGCAAATTCCAGTATCGGAAATTTGCTCACCCTACAGAAAACGCTCACAATAGACGACCTCTATGACGTGGCATGATCTAAGGGAGACACCACCCAACCAAGAACCCGCTGAAATATAAACATATAAATATACGAATAACATATAAACATATAACATATAGAATGAGATGATACACAGAAGACTCAGCAGAAGTATAAGGGCACAGTTTACATACAAACAGGCCACTTAACTTATAGGCTTCCAATCGTCGAACAGCAGAAAAAACGGATGTCAATCAACGTCCTAAAGAGCGAAGCTCCAACGATGATGGCACATCTGAACTGCTTCCACTGCTAACACGATGGTACTAGAGCTTCTGAAATACTGTATGTTGAGTTGTTTCGGCACTTGACCCTCTAATCCAATAGTAAATTGATGGAAATCGGTACTTGGCCTTCTTCAGAAAACAACCCGTTTCAACCGGCACTTGACCTTCTCAAAAAACGACAGCACTGGAACCTTGATAACAGCAACTTGCTTGACTTGTGTTAACGACAACAGTAGTCCGTGTTATCCGGCAATATTCAACAACGCCGTGTACTGTCAAATTCCTGTTTCCGTCAAAAAATTGAAATTTTGACTTTTACCGGGCAACGCCGAGTACTTTGAAAATTTGAAGATGTTGACTGTCTTGAAGAATGTTAATTTCTTGAAGGATGCTGATGAATTCTTGTTGAAAATGAAGTGGGTAAGGGACCCCGTGTTTGCTGGTACCAGATCAAACCAGCTTATGGCCACCAAATGATGACGCCCAATTTATATTATGATTGAGTAATTGGCCGCCAATGACGCGTGCACCATGAGGTGAGTGATGGTGCCCGTGGTCTGGTTTTGTGAAGTGTGTAGATGATGTACAGTCAAACAATGATCATACAAAAACAGGGCAATCCATACAAAGACGTCAGTTAACTCACGACGTATAAAGTCAATGATGCTTGTAACAGCTAGTGACGTTTTTCTGTATCATTTATTGTGGACGCCACAGTGACAAAATGTATACGCGAATATGTAGGTACATCAGACAGTCATTATCACAGCAACAATGTCAGTATAGCAATGGACGGTAGACAGCATCATAATAAAGGTGATTCACAGGCATGTCAATACATTATAAGGCTGTAATGTAGTCGGGAAAATTCTCCATCCCTTTCTATCTTAGCCAGAAGATAACCAGATGTATGAGATCAGTTCACTCTCCTTAATCTGACTTCAGCAAGACAGGCACGTCTGCCGAAGTATAAATAATGTCCTCAAAAATATCCTCTAGATAACAAAGGTTTTCCAAACCTAGTTCATGTAACAAAGTAGCAAGTAATGGTCCTTGGGACATGCATCAACCGATGCAGTACAATACAGCGACATGTGAGCTGGGAAAACATCTCGTGACGACGCCTTTCGAAGACAGGCTATGAATCAAAAATCGCTCACGACCAAAAATCGATAGAGTTAATGAAAAGTTAATTTACCTTGCCTTCAGGAAATACACAGAAATATTACGCCTCCCGGCATGTGGAAATACACTAGAGGTATTATCTCGAATAAACGAAATATCCATTAAAGAGGACTTCACATTCCTGACAGAACAAAAAATAGCGGAGATCCCCTCTCAGCGGGGCATCTTCCTAGCTATTCAAAATCGCTCACTGGACTGGTGGGCGGAAATCGATCGACCAAGAAGCAAGACCAGTCATGCGCAGTCCAGCGCAAAATGACCACAGCTCAGAACTTAAGACGCAAGGACCTTTACTACGAACCAGCGTAAGAATGATTACCTTAAAAGGATAACCCAACAGGTTGCCAACCGTTTTTCTGAGAAAACGGCCTAGCATAGCAAACTTAACTGCATTCAATACCAACGCGAGGAGACAACTGCTGACCGAGAAAAGTGACTATAAATTTCAAGCAGTTGTTGCCCTTGCGTTATAAAATATATATTGCAATAAAACGATGTTGCGAGAATTTCTCACGCAACAATCAGTCACCAGAACGCCAACAAAACGTAAGCGATCTCAATTGCTCCACACTGTTAGAAAACATATTGCTGGAACATCAACTGATTCATTAGACCTGCAGCAGGCACATGAACTACAACGCTGTTCAGAAACGTCACATCAGGAAATTTGCAGGAAAGCAGGCATTGAAAGTAGAGTTAGAATAACCAAAAAATTAGCAATAGCCATGAAGGAAACAGTAGGTCTTACATGGGCACAGGAGAGAAAACAGAGAAGATTGAAAATTGAAAGACGCGCCAGCGGTATTAAAAATATAACTTCACAATTAAAATTTATAATGGAAACTCATTTGTTACAGATTTCTCCATCTGTGAATGTACAGATTCATCCTATAAAAAAAAGGAAGTGTGAATGATAATTGAGCGAAATTTTGGGGCTAGAGCAAATTATGGCAGTTGTTGCTTGAGATTGACAGAATTAACAGAGGGTGGAAATCATTTAATAGATGTATTTATTAAATACACCTATTTATCTATTAAATTGAACATTTCGTTTTACTCATGACCATACTCATTTTTACATGACCATCGTGATGTATGATTGAGATAATTGTTAGCTCTCATGTTTTTGGGGACAATTGGGTGTGTTATTTTAAGGTAATAAATGTGGACTTGCAATTTAATGTTTCAATAATTAATGTTTGACGCATGAAACCAAAACAAAACTTTGATATCCATTTTCTGCAGGTTTTCTACTTTTGATTTCTGTAATTTGTTATGCATGTTGATTGTGACCGATTTAGTGAAAATTGCATTATAAACAAACCATAACAAAATATAAAAAAAACGTAAATTTTACACTGTTTCAGACTATTATATCTTCTGTTCTAATTGTGATAAAATGTTTGTTCTTGTTCTAAAATTTACTCTAACATTTCTAGTCTAGCTTTACGCAAAATTAAAGCCGGTATTTATAATAATAAAGTAGCCTAAAAGCATTAATTAAGCCCTATCAAAAGTAGCCGCTGTAGCATAGTGGTTAGTGCACTGGCTTCGTAGCGCAGTGGTCTATGGTTCAATCCCCAGATGAGGTGGAAATTTTTTAGGCCACAAACGGCTCCTGGGTCGACCCAGCCCCAAATGGGTACCAGAGCAACTCTGAGAAGGTTAAGGCGGCCGGCGTGATGCCGACCACATCACCCCTAGTGTGCCGACGGTCAAGATAATATGGGCCTAACACCATATTCCCAATATGCCTCAATGGGCGTGTAACGGGTTCCTTTACCTTTTTTTTTTTTTTTATCAAAAGTAAACATCGCCACATGTTTTTCCCATAAGGAAGTTGACCACGTGACCTCTGTCAAGTGGGCTATAAATAGCGCGATCGGGGAAAAAGGGGGAAATAACTAAAAGATCGCTGGCAAACAGCCGTGGTTCGTGTTCCAGATTAACAAGCCCACATCTGCTACTATTTTGTGCAGAAGTCAAGATGTCACTTCCGGAAACTCATGA
The DNA here is from genome assembly GCA_024509875.1 of Oreohelix idahoensis. NCBI lineage: Eukaryota > Metazoa > Mollusca > Gastropoda > Stylommatophora > Oreohelicidae > Oreohelix > Oreohelix idahoensis. Next base: position 17,961 of record JAMPIV010009954.1, on the reverse strand, counting down.
CAACCGTCTGTAAACAACAACAAACCAGGAAGTGATCGTATACAACCAATGTTATGATATTTAGACATAACAATATTAAAAATGCAGAGAAGAAGATAGAGTTATATAACACAATCATAAGCCAAGGGGGTCTGTGCACCACAAAAGAGGATGTGGATAAAATTTGTAAAGGACGAAATGCCCTTAGAAATCTTAAGGCTTAGTTAAGATACTTACTTAGTCGTTCTCCTTCTACCTTGAGGTGTAGAGGTAAGATACAGATCATTAATATTGAATGATAAGGACATTAATATTGAATGATAAGGACATTAAACTATCAGGAAATATCAAAGAATTTTATTTTGGACTTCTGAAGCATTTAGGTTTTGAGGCGTCATTGCCCTCTCACAGGGAAAGAGTGCGCCATGATCATTCTTCTCCAGTTAAAAAATGTCTTTTTAAATGCTAATAACCAGTTGTTTTAAAAAAATATAGCGTTTAGATGTTGCTAATTATTGTTTAGATGTTGTTAATTATTGCCTACAAATTTTTTCAAATGAAATATGGACAGTATCTTAAAAAAAAAATGTTTCTTCATTTTCACATTTTTTTTCTTCCCCTGCGACAAATTGGCCTCTGGACACATTTAAAAAAATTATACAAGAACAAATAGATGTTTAAATCCTCTGAAAAAAAATGAGATATATTTATGTAGTATGCAGATTAATATGTACAAATTTAAACCTTGTACCTTTTATACTTTTTGAAATATGATGTTGTGAATATTGACTTTCATTCAACAAACTATATTTTTCGGTAATGTGTTTTGCAGATTTGCAATTTTTGGTCTCAAATATATTGATACTTATTCATGATGTAGCTCTATAGTTTTCTTTGTGTGATCAGTATATTCCAGACTATATGCTGTTTGTCAGAGAAAGTTGTAAGATTATATTTAAGAAGATGGCAGTATTCTGAAGTTGGTGTGATGTAACTTTTTCAATGTTGTGAAGTCCCCACATTCTTAAAAATGCTATAACTTTTTTATTTGTTGTCCTATTTTAAAAAATAAAGTACCAAATTTCCTGATTTACCAAGGGCTTCAAAACTACATTGTTTTCTCTGGTGTTTCTGTGCAAACAAAAATCACTTTGTGGTACCTAGTAACATATGTATTCAGAGATGCAGCTGAAGGAATGTGCTTTCACACTAGGTCAGATGGCTGTCTGTTTAATCTTTCAAGGCTGAAGGCAAACACAAAAATCAGAAGGGTCACCATAAGGGACTTGTTGTTCGCTGATGACACTGCAGTCGTCACTCAAAGCCAACAGGAGCTTCAGAGCTTGATGAATCACTTCACCCAACATGCAAGGACTTTGGACTCACAATAAGTCTAAAGAAAACAAATGTGCTGAGTTAGGATGTGGGTGCTGCACCAGTTATCACTATCGATAACTATGAATTGGTAGTGGTGCACCACTTCACATACCAGGGGTCTACCATCAATGACATACTCTCACTGGACACAGAAATTGACAGCCGCATTGGCAAAGCTGCAGCTACCTTTGCCCGCCTCACATCGCAAGTTTGAGGAAACTCCAAACTCACAATGAAGACCAAGGCTGCGGTATATAACGCCTGCGCCACCAGCACTCTCTTATATGGCAGCGAGACTTGGATAACCTATGCTAAGCAAGAAAGAAGGTTCAATACCTTTATTATGTGTCTTTATGTTAATGTTACTGGTACAGTTAAGATGTAGTGACAGGATGGTTCCTGTGGCTAAGATCACTTCTAGGGTAGTAAATGTATCAGACACCGCAACAAGCCAAATCACTGAATTATTTGAGCCACAATGGGCGATATACATTTTTATTAACAATTCACGCTGCTGCAAATTCAATACAGTTCAAGCCAATATACAAATGGCATATAATATGCAGTCGTCTGGAACGCTGTCCTTTTCATTTTTAACATTTTAATATATATATATTCACACTCGACACTGAGAAGCTATACTCCCTGTCAATGCAGATAACTAGATACACCTCACAGAAGATCTTGATGTATTAGTGATGGAATAACTCAGGGATATACACTATAAGTCCGGAGCTCAAACACATGCGTCCACCCGTCATGACACACACTGGTAGAAGACCTTGCAGACAATCTCCTCACTTCTGCATTTTTAGTTTCATGTCTGCCAAATAAACCATACCGTCATGACATCACTTCCTGTATTAATAACTTACTCTGTATAAAATAAACAAACAAGGAGCCCAGTTGAGCTACCCATTTACCGACACAATCGTTATGAATTTTAATCATAACAACCTTCCATTTATGGTGTCTACGCCACATCCTCGGCATCTTGTGGAAAGATAAAGTGACAAATGTCAAGGTGTTGTCATGTGCTGGCCTTCAAAGGATGTGTACACTGCTTAGACAGCACAGACTACGCTGGCTTGGCTATGTCTGCCGCATGGAAGATAGTCGCATCCCGAAGGGTATCTTCTACGGGCAACTAGCAGATGGCAAAAGAACAGTTGGGCAGCCGCAGCTGAGGTTCAAAGATGTGTGCAAGAGAGATATGAGGGCACTGGACATAAATCCAGCAACATGGGAGGATGAAGTTGCCGATCGCACCAGGTGGCGCTGCGCCACCTCAGATTGGGCAAAAAGAAGCTCACACAACAAGCCGAAGAGAGGAGAAAACATCAAAAGAAGCATCAAGAAAATAAGCAGCTGGAGGCTGTCACCTCATGGGCGCATTCCCATAGTCAGTTATGACTGAAGGGGCTATTATTATTATTATTATATGTACCATGTGGGTTTGTACATTTAATGTATTCTCCTTCCACAGAACATATAAATGGATATCGAACAAGAACTAGAACAACACCTGGAGATATAATAATGTAAGTGATTTATTTTTACTGTCAATATGCAAATTGTAGAAATGGTTAAGTACATGGGAGCATCAGGCAGCCTATTACTCTTAAGGGTTCTACACGCAGTGTGGTACAACAAGACCATACCAAAGGATTGGGAGATTGCCATCATAACACCAACTTTCAAAAAGGGTGACAATCGACAATGTGGAAACCATAGAGGCATATCTCTTCTCAGTGTCCCTGGTAAAATCTACTCTAGAATCCTAGAGCAGAGACTCCGACGCCTAGCTGAGCCACAACTGGATGAGGTCCAGTGCGGATTCCGAGCGAACCAAAGTACTCAAGACCTAATCTTCACACTCAGACAGCTGAGTGAAAAGGCCCTTGAGTACAAGAGTGAGATCCATCTTTGTTTCATAGATCTGGAAAAGGCGTTTGACAGGGTCCCCTGGAGCAAACTTTGGGATTGTTTGGCAAGGAAGAACATTCCAGCACCTCTGATTCATGTTATACAGAGCTTCTACAAATCTTGCAGAAATTATGTGAGGACAGCAAACCATAAGTCAGAAGAGTTCAGGACCACCACTGGTGTAAGACAAGGTGATATCCTGTCACCTTACCTTTTCATACTCCTCATGGACGATGTCATTAAGGCATGTAAGGAGAGAACAAGAAAGTATTCAGTGGGGTACTGGAAGATGAGACAGGTCTGTATTTCGGAGCTGGCATTTGCTGATGATGTTGCCCTGATTGCTAAATCAGAGGCACATCTCCAATTCAACCTGCAAGTCTGGAAGGAAGAGCTGGAGAAGAGAGGGATGATCATAAGCAGCTCTAAAACAAAATCCATGGTGATATCACGAGAAGAAAGAAGACATCAGATTAAGCTGGGAGAACAGGTCCTGGAGCAGGTAGACCACTTTAAATACCTCGGAGCTATTATTGACCAAAAGGGAGGCATCAAAGAAGAGTTGGCCACTCGAAAAGCAGCAGCTGGGAGACTTTTTCAGGCCATAAATCGAGGATTCCTCAGCAAGAGAGAGGTTGGTAAGAAAACGAAGATGGCTATGTACAGCTCCACCTATGTCCCAGTCTTGACATATGGATGTGAGTCATGGGCAATGACTACAACCCACAAAAGCCAGATCCAAACCTCAGAAATGAGGTATCTGAGGAAGGTGGTTGAAGTAACAAGAAGAGACATGGTACGCAACCAGACGATACGTCAAGGCCTTAAATCCCACCCCCTGCAGACCCAAGTAGAACAGTCCCAACTAAGATGGTTTGGCCATGTCTGCAGAATGGGAGAAGATCGGCTACCACGACAAGCATGGGAAACAAAGAGCCAAGGATCCAGACCCCCAGGACAACCCAGAGTCCGTTTGGAGGACAACATTAGACAATCTTTGAAGGACCGAGGACTAGAATGGAACCAGGCCAGGAGGAAGACAGCCGATAGGATAGTCTGGCGCTCTCTCTTCCAAACCTCTACACCTCACGGTAGAAGGGGAACGACTAAGTAAGTAAGTAAGTAATATGCAAATTGTCATCATCATCATCAGTTGCCATCTCCACAACGAAGGTTGGCTGTAATGGATCTCCAACGTCTTCTGTCTCTTGTCTTGGTGGTGCACTCTGATAGACTCCTTCCTGTCCATCTCTTGATGTTATCTTCCCACTTATAGCGCTGTCTTCCCCTTGCACGTTTGCCTTCAACTCTCCCTTCTATTATGGTCTTCTGCAAGGTGTTATGCCTTTTTATGTGGCCAAAGTATTTTAGCTGCCGAACTTTGACCTCCCTCATTAGTTCTCTTTTCATACCTAGATTTTCTAGGACCTCCTTATTTGTTTTCATCTCTTTCCATGAGATACGCCCCATTCTTCTATATATCCACATTTCAAGAGCCTCAATTCTTTCTTCCAAATGTTATTCATCGTCCATGTTTCTGCACCATACAGAAATGCAGAATATATATAACACTTTATGATTCTCAGTTTTAATTTGTGAGATAACTGTTTGGATGTCAGCATATGTTTCATGTTGTTGAATGTGGCTTTGGCCATTCCTATTCTCTTCTTGATTTCTGTTTCACATCTGCCATTTTCTGTTATTATATGACCAAGATATACGTAGCTCTTGACTTGTTCCAGGATTTTCCCATTTACGCTTATTTTTAATGTGGGTTTATCGTCTGTTTTGCTAATTATCATAGTTTTTTATTTCTCAATATTAATGTCGAGTCCATATTCATTACTTATACTGTTCACTTGCTTCACTAGTTCTTGTAACTCCTGAGGGCTTTCAGCTAACAACACGGTATCATCTGCATATCTAAGGTTGTTTATTGACCTTCCACTGATGTTCAGTCCTGGTATGTGTCAGTCAGAATTGACAGTCAGTCAGAAAATTGTCAGTCAGAAGCAAATATAACTTTATACATTTTCAAATGCAGACAGTGAGTTCGTATTTGATTAATGCTTTACAGCATTATCTCCAAAACCTACAGCCACAATATCTCATCTCATAATCGGAACCTCGTCTACCCTGTAAAACAAGGTGTGAGGGACCCAAAGAGCACAAGGCTCCTGGGCAAAACATGTAATCAAAAAGTTTGACAAACAGGTGATTAGCCCATTGTGTCTGGACTTGCCCTCAAGTGTACACTTAATCGCTATGAAACCTTCCTGGTTAGTTCCAGCCAAAACGGACAGAGCCTCTTGTACCCGAAGGTGTCGAGGATGCCCTTTCCTCTTCTGCCAGAAGGCATTTATAGAGGAATACTCAGGACCCGAAAGTCTGAGAAAAAAAAGCCATAGACAGTGAGCAAAATCAGAAACGGACACGGCGATCTGTATGGTTTCACAATACTGGTAGGGCCCAAAATGGGTGTACCACACACAGTCGATCAAGACAGAAGTTACCTCCAGTAGATCCTCGTTATATCCCCTAGTCGGACAGGACAAGCCGAAAGCGACACCAGCTTACTGACTGCCGGCCCACGACTCATTGCGAGAGCGGGGTCTTTTTCGAAACTGTTGTCGAGCCACGATACGGAGATGCGATGACTTGTTCACATCACGACCGAGGCTGCGATTTACGGACACAGGAGCCAAACTACTGCCTCGCTAACCGATGAACTGGGAGGGCCCGGTACCGGGATCGCTGCACGCAGTCTCTCGAGACAGCGACTGCCAGCCAGCCACAATATAATGCTCTATATCAGCCATTGCTGTGAATGAATGAGAAGCTGTTTAGGGTAAACAGTCTCACTTGTTCTGCCTGGAGGATATCCTGCATCAGCAGATCATTTATAAATAGTATTAATCTTTTCCTGTCAAGTTTAAAATTGCCATGTACTGCCCTGAACTCCACCTTTTTTTTTTTTTGCATCAGCTTAGTTTGGCCTAGTTATATTTTCATTTTGGCACTCCCATTTTCTTTGTGCACTCTCCAGTTTCTTACTGCTATGTGTAGCTAAAAACATTTACGTCACAATAAGAGATAAGGGCATGAAGCAATTATTTTAACCAATCAGAAAAAAGTGTTTTGATTTTAAAATTTTCATTTCTGCATCTTGTAAAGTTTTCAACAGTAATTTAGTGAAGCCTAAAATGTAGTGTCAAGTTAATTGCTAGTAGCATAGTAGCAAGTGTAAAAACTTTTGAATCATGTATAGGTTTAGTATTTTTGCATGCACTGTTAATGGTTGGTACACCGATTCCTAGAATGATAATGTATTGTCTAATGCAAGATTATTGCAGGACAAGTAATCCGAGTAAGAGTCATTTCCCCTGACCTAGGGACTTTTCTGTTGTCTAGTGTTTACCTTCTTTCTTTCTTACAAGCGCTTGCCAATACTGGTTTATTTTTATTATTTACTCTGCAAATGCCTCGAATTTCACTTTTTGTTTATCTTCAGATTTCTAACGCATAGTCCTGTTGCTGTCACAGTTTAGTGCAAACCCTTTTCTCATAAATCGAGGTGAACCAGTGTTCGCTGAGTCAGCCTGATGATTATGTGCTTGCTGGTTTAATGAATGTTAGCATTGTAATCTACTGACGGAAGCCTGGTCATTTATGAACCTGTTATCACCTGTTCACCAAAAAATTATGTACTGCCTCATAGAACTGTAACTTTGGCAATGAAGGCAGAACATTTACTTATTTAAGTCAAATTTGAGTTGGGAAAGAAAAATTACTTCGACTTATCCGAAAATTCTAGTTGTCAGAAGTTTTTTTAACAAAACCAAAGGAGACATTTGGCTGTGACCTTCAGAAATGCTTCTACTTAAGTGAAATTTGATTTACGTGAGTTCTGCTTAAGTGGACTGCACTGTAATTATATGAAAAGCTTGCATTCAGAGAAAGTCTACATGTAAACCACAAGGAGATTAATAAAAATAGAAACTAGGAATGTAAGAACATTGTATCAGGAAGGAAAACTGAACAAAGAGTTCAAATACCTAGGAAACATGCTCACTGATGATGCTAGAATGGATAGACAATATAGAAACAATATGTCAAAAAGCTAACACAGTGATTTACCAACTGACTCCACTTGCTCAGGCATCCACACATCTCCAGAGAGTTGATAAATAGCACATTGATGTCAATTCTTTGCTGTCAGTGTCAACATGGTACTCCTATTTAAAGCACAGTATCTGAAGAAAAAAAAGCTTTGTGTATCGCCAAAAGAGATCGAATGAGACACAAGGAGATTAGGAAATTGGTGGGACCAATGCCATGCACTAGCTACACAGAGAGAAAATAAAACTATGGACAGAAGATCTGCCTACGGGACAAGGGATACCCAAGAAGGTTGAAGAACTGTAAAGACATTGTGCATAAACACAGCATAGCGCTGACCAAAGCAACACATCTTATTCAGGAATGAAAACTGCTTCTCCTCAGGACACTTATCCAGGTGAACAGAGGAAATGAAATGTAAAACTAATGTGATTAAACTTGGGATTTTAGTCATGAATACATATATAATTTACAGTCCTGCAGGCTTAGCTTAAGAATTCACTACTATCATTGTTAAAGTGTGAATGTTGTGGTAACATTAATCTAAGATGTTGAATAGGGCATAGTGCATCTTTACAGGAGCACAGATGTTTTTAATGACACTTCAAGTTATTCAATCAATTCTCAGATTAGACAACAAGTTTGAGAAGATGCATGTCAACTCTGCTGCAAACCTGCAGACCATGAATGACAGCAGCAGTAGCCAAGTGCCTGCCAAAGTGGCAAGAACTGACAGTTCTGACCAGATGAACTTCTTGTGCTTATCTGCGACATGTGGTTTATCTGGCAGTCAGGCGGAGGTGGACTTACCACCTCGTAGCAGCTCTTGTGATGATAAGATCCCTGACCTTAAGGACCTTGTATCTACTGTCCGTATGACTGAAGAAGAGATTCGTTATCACTTCGAGCATTTTAGCCCTGTATGTCCAAATGAAGTGCAGTTTAGTCCTTTACTTCCAGATGAAGAGCAGATTATCCCTGTGCCTCCAAATGAGTCAAGCCTCAACCAGCTGTTAGAAAACTGTATGGAAGTGGATTCGCTATGAAACTGAGTATTTTTTCATAACATTCTTTGTTAAACTGTCGTCCTGTTTCAAAAAGATCTGAGTGTCCAACATACTAAATTCATTCAAAAGACATGAAGGAAATTGATGACACACATTATGGCATACCATTTGGTCATATCTAAAATAACAAATATTTTCACTCAAGATAGTGCTGCAATTTTCTAAGTAGTGTGGATAGTTACTGCAGGATTTTACTAATTAAACTTTTAATTTTGGTTATCTGATACAACAGTAAGTCTAATTGATGGAAAACAAAATCATCTACAAGGAATTGGAACTAGTGGCAAAGAAAAAATAAAATAAAATTCACAGATTGCAATTTTTGTGTTTGTTGATTCAAAGCAGGTTCAAGAAATATGGCACAAAATTATGAACTTATATGGAACAGAAATCTACTTGCCACATAGACATCACACTGAATAAAGCAGCTGATAAACTAACAAAGAAGAGGGCACAAACTAACCAACCATTGAGCATGCTAACAATAAGACAAATAATAATTTAAAAATTTTTAAAGCATATTTTAAACACAGGCTTTTAATGCACTAAAAAGCCACAAATAATTTTTCACGGAGTTTATAGCTTGCAGTACAAAAATGTAACATCAAATTGACAAAAAGCGTGTCTCAAGGTTTCTGCCATGCTATAAGACTTTTCCTCTTTTTTAACTGTTTATCTGACTTCCATATTTTCTCAGCACTTATGTAAAACTATATATCCAGCTTCCTCTTGGGTATCCAAATGCCTTGTGCTCATATCATATGTTGTTTAAAACCCTTGCTGACGAGCTGACTTAGCTACGTTCTGGCAAGGAGTCCAAGCAGTTTTATTTTCTTTCTCTTCTTGCAGGTTAATGCATTGTATTGTTTGCACCTGCTTTCTGATTGTAGGGTTCCAAAGAGTTGTCACATAATCATGTATTTTATTTCTTTTTTAATATACGCCCACTATTACTCGAGGTAAAATCTCCAGTTAATATGTCTAACCCAGAGGTTTTCAAACTTTTTTGGTCCACGGCTCCCTTGACCTGTGCATAAATCACCGCGGCTCCTCTCTATACTATATATTATATATAACCAATTGTACCCAAAAAGATATTAATGACTTTCCCAAGCCACCGCGACGCCCCTGGGAGCCGCGACGCACAGTTTGAAAACCTCTGGTCTAACCTGAGACTGATTTTACGTGAGTATCCCTTTTTTCCCTGTACAATGACAGGTGTCCTCTCGCCATTCAGGCAGATACTCGCTGATTTCAGAGGTACCCATTAGAGCTGGGTCGGCTCAGGAGCCGTTCAGGTTATTCCAGTCCCTGGTCGATGACACTCTTTCAAATGTTCTCGCCAGGGCTTGAACCTGGAACACCCGATCGCCAACGCGGTGTTAAGGTCAAAGGGGAGTGATACGTACTATACTGATTATACAGTGTGAATTCAGGGTTGTTGCACTTGTCGGCTTGTTTAATTGTGAGTTGTTTAAACATTTATATGTTAGAAAACAGAGTGTACAGAAAGCGTGTGAGCGCTAGTCATGTAGTTATTCTGTACTGGTTTCGGCTGGCTGTGAATAGCTCACGGCTAGTCCGTGAACAGCCGGGTCCGGTGACTGTTTGGCGGGAGATGTGTGTTCCCGTGGCAGTCGGAGAGAAGTCTAAGTTTGGGCAGTTGACTGGAGTCAGCCCTGTGTCTTGTGTGTGTTCCCAAGGGTAGTGTACGGGAACGATGTTTGGCCATTTTTCGAGGTGTACCATTATTTGCCTATTTTAAGTGTGATTATCTGCAGATAAGAGAAGATAAGGTGTACTTTATGTTAAGGACATGTTCTGGGGCCTTGGTGTCTACAGGCCGATGTTTTTTGAATCCTATTTACCTCTCTGATAGATTTATATTGTGCAGGAACGGCGCTAGGAGATGGGAAGGCCATTGTTCCTTATGGAGGGAGAGTTTTCTGGTGAATGTACTTTATTGAAGAGATTATAAGGCCAGGATTTGTGTAGGCCAGATTACTTGTAGACTGCAGAGCGGACAGTCTTTTGAGTATATATCTATTTAAGCCTGTACAGCGTTTTGTTAACTGCAGTGTATGCAGTCGTTGAAGGAGTCCTATATATGTAAGCCTGTGTGGCGTTTTTGTAACTGCAGTATCAGTAGTCGTTCTGGTGGATTTACTGATGTAACATTAGAACTGCGATGTAAACAGGGTTTACATCATACTGAACAGCTGTAACATTCTGTGCAATTGATTATTACTGATTTTTGTGTATCCTGTTGTACCTGTGTAGTGTATTGTACCGGATTGATGTTGCTGTGTGAATAAATCATGTGCTGTCAATTGGAAATGAACACCAGTCTGATTCGTTGATCTATGCTTGACAGTACAGGGTGAGTGACTGTACCCTCCATACCACTCACTACAGACTTTATCACCATTCATTATCAACATCTCGTTACTTCACCACTTGAACTTTATCACGCGGCTTCCCGTATTTTGTTTTCAACTCTGTGTGTTTTCAAGGCTGTGTCTCAAACCAAGTAGGTAGTTTACTAGAGTGAACAGAAATTCTAGTTTGTAGAAGTTATCAGAACATAATGCTAACCATACAGTAATGTGCACAGTGTAAGGAATCTCAGACTTCGATTTTGAAGTTTTCATAGTGGTATAAAATATGCACCCATGTGCCTCGTCCTAGGGTCTGAAAGGGCAGCAAAGAATGGTAATACTTTAACCTGCCTTATATGTTTGTAAAAGGCAGCTAAGGAGGGTTGGGCATTGGACAGGCTACCCCATCTTGTAGAAACATTTACTTACTGACTTACTTAGTCGTTCCACTTTTCTACCTGGGGTGTAGAGGTTTGCCAGAGAGAGTGTCATACTATTCTATCGGTTGTCTTCCTCTTGGACTGGTTCCAATCTCTGTAGAAACTTTTAAGCCACAAAACCTCAACAACAATAAGGACAAATCAACTAAACAAAACAACTAATTCAACTCAGCCATCCAAGACAGGAGGAACTATGTTGGTGAGAAGGCATGAGACTGAACTCTGATAAAACTGAAAGAAGTGTGACTCACCATTTTTTCTTCTGGGAAAACCTGACAGTTTGGCACCTGGAATGTTCGTACATTAGATGATCGAGGGAAAATCACAGGTGGCAGCTGAAGTTAGAAACTATAAAATAGAAATCCTGGGATTGTGGTGTGAAACAAGGTGGAAAGGAATAGAAAGGAAGAAGTTAAACACAGGATGCCTCTTGTCACCATTTTCCTTCTTACTGGCTATTGACGGTACTATGAAAACAATAATGTCAACCAACAGAAATCAAATTCATTGAACTTTAACAAAACAACAATTTAGATTTTGTTGATGACCTTTCTCTTCTATCCCATAACAGTAACCAAATGACAACAGTTGATGAGAGATCACAGCAACTAGGTTTGAAAATATACAGGGAACTGATAGAGATGAAAATAAATACAACAAGCGATAACCAGTTTCCACTGGGAGAAACATCCACAAATGATGTGGAATCTTACATATATATTGACAGTAATGCAAAGTTGAAGGAACAGATAAGGATATCAAAATAAGATTACAAAAGGTATGAGTAGCTTTAAACAACAAACAATATGGGTAGGTCAACTAAAGGAAACAAGTGAATTCAGCCATCCAGGATAGAAGAAGGTCCTCTAGCAAGGAGACTTATGGCACAACCCAGAGAAAGCCGAAGGGAGTCTGACTCATTTTTTTTCTTCTAGGAAAGTCTTCAGAATGGACAACTGGAATGTTCGTACTCAACTCCACCTATGCTGGTCCCAAGCCCGGATGAAAAAGGAAGAGGGCGGCCTGCATGGAGGCCATAAAGAGGCAGCCCCTCCACCATGCAAAGGCACAACAGGCCAATCACCTGTTTGCTTTAAATCACGATTACGAGCAATACAAGAGAGAGAAAACTGGACTGATTCTAAAGGCGACGAACTGGAACGGACTACGACTTATGGAACTTGGAACAAAGAAGTATAAATGGGAAGGAAGAGGAGCTGGTGGAAGAGATGAGGAAAGCAAAACTAGAAATCCTGGCTATAACGGAAACAAAGAAAAAAAGGACAAGGAGTCATGGATCTCGATGGCAACACGCTGCTCTACAGTGGTGTACCCATATCTGAAAGAGCTAAAGGGGGCGTGGGTTGCACTGTGGCCCAAATTCAAAAAGATAGTATCAAGGGATGGAACTTTGTCTCGGAGCGCATTGTGGTTGTAAAACTAAAAGAAGGAGAAACCATAGTCAACCTGGTCATAGTGTATGGGCCAAATGAGGATGAGAGAGCAGAGGTCAAGGAGGAATTCTTCGAGCTGCTTCAAAGGACAGTGGATGACTGCCTAGATGAAGTTATCATGCTCGGAGATTTTAATGCCAGAGTTGGAAATGACCATGCTAGATGGGGTGGAGTTATCAGAAGATATGGACAAGATACTCTCAATGACAATGGAAAGCGACTCCTTAGATTCTGCGGTGAGCAGAATCTGATCATTACAAACACAAAGTTCCCCCATAAGCGCATACATGCATACACTAGATGTGAACCAACCAAGAATGAGAAGTCAGTGATCGACTATGCCATTGTTCGGAGAAGCTCATTCAAATATGTCCGAGATGCAAGAGTCTGGAGGGGGCCAGAGATTGGAAGTGATCACTACCTGCTAACAATCAAACGAACAACTGAAAGAGTTGCTCAGCCTAGGAACTGCCCAACATCACGCAAGAAACCAAGTAAACAAAAACGGGAGAAATGAGCATTAGGACCTACAAGCTGAGAGAGCCAGAAATTAAGACCAGATATCAGGGGCTTATTGCTGCAGCGGTGAGAAACACAGAACAACAACCTGATGACTTGGAAACCCTCTGGCTTAAATTCAAGGATATCATAAAGACAGCTGCTGCAGAAGCATGCGGTGAAGTCCGACTTGGGAACCAGAGAAAGAGGACACCTTGGTGGACAGAGGAAGTCAAAGAGAAAATAAGAGAGAAGAAAATGGCATGGAAACAATACTTAGGAGCTAAAAACACAACAGGACAAATGGAAAAATATAGAGAATATGTGGCACTCAGAACAGAAGCAAAGAACAAAGTGCTAGCAGCAAAACAGAAGTCCTGGGAAGAATTTGGAGAAAAGCTAGAAAAAGATGCACAAGAAAACCAGAAATTGTTCTATAAGACCCTAAAGAACCTGAGGAAGGAAAAACAATGCCCTCTCAAATTTATAAAGGACAAGCAAGGCAAATTGCTTACTGCCCCGAAGGAAGTAATGGAAAGATGGAAAGAATATTTCTCAGAACTCCTTGATGGTGAGCAAGGTCAAGCATCAGAAACGATAACCACTAGCACAGAAGATGAAACAAATGGTGATGAAGATGACATAAAGATGGAAGAACTGAAGGCAGCACTGGAGAAAATCAAGATGGGCAAAGCAGCAGGGCATGATGGTATAACACCAGAAATGGTTAAGTACAAGGGAGCATCAGGCGACCTATTACTCTTAAGGGTCCTACAGGCAGCATGGTGCAACAAGATCATACCAAAGGATTGGGAGATTGCCATCATAACACCAATTTTCAAAAAGGGTGACAATCGACAGTGTGGAAACCATAGAGGCATATCCCTTCTCAGTGTCCCTGGTAAAATATACTATAGAATCCTAGAGCAGAGACTCCGACGCCTAGCTGAGCCACAATTGGATGAGGTCCAATGCGGATTCCGAGCAAACCGAAGTACTCAAGACCTAATCTTCACACTCAGACAGCTGAGTGAAAAGGCCCTTGAGTATAAGAGTGAGATCCATCTTTGTTTCATAGATCTGGAAAAGGCATTTGACAGGGTCCCCTGGAGCAAACTTTGGGACTGTTTGGCAAGGAAGAATATTCCAGCACCTCTGATTCATGCTATACAGAGCTTCTACAAGTCTTGCAGAAATTATGTGAGGACAGCAAACCATAAGTCAGAAGAGTTCAGGACCACCACTGGTGTAAGACAAGGTGATATCCTATCACCTTACCTCTTCATACTCCTTATGGACGATGTCATCAAGGCATGTAAGGAGAGAACAAGAAAGTATTCAGTGGGGTACTGGAAGATGAGACAGGTCTATATTTCGGAGCTGGCATTTGCTGATGATGTTGCCCTCATTGCTAAATCAGAGGCACATCTCCAATCCAACCTGCAAGTCTGGAAGGAAGAGCTGGAGAAGAGAGGGATGGTCATAAGCAGCTCTAAAACAAAATCCATGGTGATATCACGAGAAGAAAGAAGACATCAGATTAAGTTGGGAGAACAGGTCCTGGAGCAGGTCAACCACTTTAAATACCTCAGAGCTATTATAGACCGAAAGGGAGGCATAAAAGAAGAGTTGGCCACTCGAAAAGCAGCAGCTGGGAGACTTTTTCAGGCCATAAATCAAGGATTCCTCAGCAAGAGAGAGGTTGGTAAGAAAACGAAGATGGCTGTATACCGCTCCACCTATGTCCCAGTCTTGACATATGGATGCGAGTCATGGGCAATGACTACAACCCACAAAAGCCAGATCCAAACCTCAGAAATGAGGTATCTGAGGAAGGTGGTTGAAGTAACAAGAAGAGACATGGTACGCAACCAGACGATACGTCAAGGCCTTAAATCCTACCCCCCTGCAGACCCAAGTAGAACAGTCCCAATTAAGATGGTTTGGCCATGTCTGCAGAATGGGAGAAGATCGGCTACCACGACAAGCACGGGAAACAAAGAGCCAAGGATCCAGACCCTGAGGACGACCCAGAGTCCGCTGGGAGGACAACATTAGACAATCTTTGAAGGACCGAGGACTAGAATGGAACCAGGCAAGGAGGAAGACAGCCGATCGGATAGTCTGGCGCTCTCTCTCTTCTAAACCACTACACCTCACGGTAGAAGGGGAACGACTAAGTAAGTAAGTATGTTCGTACTCTAAACAAAGAAGGAAGATTGCACAGGTGGCAGCAGAATTACAGGATTTATATCCTGGGACTCTGCAGGACAAAGTGGAAGGGCACAGAGGAAGAAGTTGATGACACAAGAAATTGTGCTGTCATCAGGACATGAGGAAGAAAATACCCACCACAGTGAAGGGGTGGCTTTAATGCTGTCTAAGGAAGCACAGAAAGCAATTATAGAAAGGGAAGCAACAGGACCCAGAATGATAACGGCAACATTCAAAACAGCCAAAAATAAGATCATCATCCAGTGTTGTGTACCAATAAATGACAGAATTTTACACCAGACTTCAAAGTATCATGAATAAAATGAGAAGAAAAGACATCACAGTTCTGATGGGTGACCTAAAATAGGTGCAAAGAGCGGCTTTGAAGAAATCATGGGAAAACTTGGGTCAGGAACAATGAATGAAAATGGGGAACTATTCACAAAACTTCTGTGCTTGACATCAGTTGGCTATAGGAGAAAACATGTTTCCACATAAAAGAATACACAAAGCAACATGGATGTCACCAGATGACAGAACAGAAAATCTGTTTGATCATATATGCATTTAAAAAAAAAAGTTTAGATCACCATTGAATGATGTAAAGGTATGTCGAGGAGCAGATGTGGGCTCTTCTGTACAGTAATCGTAATCAGGTGCACTAGAGGAGAGGTCACAGCAGGTGAGTCTGAAAATACACAAAGCTGAGAATATATGCAAGAAATGATAACATTACACTTGAAGAAACCCCACTAAAAGATGTAGTCATGCGTATATCTTTGCAGCAATATAGACAAAGCTGGAGGGACAGAAATGACATCAAAATAAGAAAACAGAAGTCTAGAGGAGCTTTCATTGCAGTGGGAAATATTTGGAGAACAAACAAAATCAAATGCAACACAAAAACCAGAGAATATTCAATTCAAATATAAAGTCAGTCCAGTCCTATGGTATGGGCTCTGAAACATGGAGAAGAACAAAAACAACAACCAAAAAAACACTGTCATAATTAGGTGCTTGCATAAGGACAGAAGTAGTGAAGTTGGTGACAAGATCATCAATGTGTGGAACTGATGAGAACTATAGATAGTGCCAGTGGAACAAGAGATGAGAAGACAACAACTGGAAATGGATAGGGACACACATTGAGGAAAACCTGTTGAAAACCAGGCAATCTTTGATCTGGAAAAAATGCCAGGATTAAGAGAGGAAACAAGGAAACACACGGGGAGGGGGGGGGGGGGGGGGGGGGGGATGTCATATCGATACAAATGTCATTTCTTGTTATAATCATTGATGTTGTTTTAAATTCCTTAGACCCAATAAAGGGTTTTTTTTTTTAAAAAATAAAAAAAGTTGTCTTTAGTTTAAAGGTTTGGAGAACCTGGCGCTACGACTACTATTGAATCAAAAGCCCTTGACTCCTACGTTTTATCTAGAGACCTCCTACTTACGACCAGGAAGGTTAGTGAACAGCGCTAAACCAACTGCCACGATTAGTGTGAGTGGTTCATTCTCAACTTGAAGTAAGTTTCGATACTAGTTTTTGATTTGAAGTCTCGAATCGTATTTTATTTCGCGCAGGATTTCCACAGATCATAAAAACGAGAACTAGAGTATTAAGGGAGCCGTAAGCCTTTCGCCTTGGAGGCTAAAGCTGGCAGTTTTGCTTTCCCCCCCACCAGAAATTTATCTCGAGCTGCCACTATTTACTTGAAATACGAAACGATAAATATAAAGAACATCTTCTAATAAACCATTTGGAATTATCAAATGCTCTGCACCATGAAAGTTTCCATTGGACTGTTCGAGATGCTAATTACTTACCACCCCTTTCAAGAATCAATTTAGAATCCATCAAGGCACTTAATGAGAATCTACCAATTACCTGGGTTGTTCCTCCCTTTGTTCTGGAATTACTAATTAACTCTGGTGATTTAACCAGTTATTTACCAGAAGAAAAACCACTATAGAAAGTCCTGGGATTATTTCCTTATATCAAAGTAAAATACAGAATTACATCCCTTCCACAAAATCCACTATCACGATAGACACTGTCACACAGAGCCTGGGACTTTTTAGTGCCGTTCCCGTCTATACTTACTCCTTCCTATTCACCCGGTCACATAGTTTGACTTTTGGTGCCCGTGACCTTTCACACACCAGAGATTGTCATTTTCGGTGTGGTACAGCTTTATACATGATGGATCCAAATATGCAAAGCAGAAGTTTTGAAAATCAAGTACAATTGCTCCAACAACAACAAAATATGTTATTAAACAGAAGATACATGACATGCAAGGACAACAGCATGCGTTGACTCAACCATTGCAGATAACGCTGAAGTTCCTAATAGTTCTCTACAAGCTATATTGCTAACCACCCTTAGCTTGGTTACACAGAGTGCAAATCTGCACAACATCAATAACAGTGTTTAGCCTTTTTGTGGCGATCCGTCTCTTTTCGGCAGTGGTTAGTGACATTGAGAATTTACTTCAGTGATTCATCT
>JAMPIV010009953.1:0-67539 GCA_024509875.1 Oreohelix idahoensis | reverse complement strand
ATATTTATACTATAAATATATACTGAAGCACATTAAAAACGCACCACCTGTATAATCCAGGAACAGAGTGTGAAATGTAAATATAAGTGGTTACAAGTTTACATATTTGGAATCTTTATTCATTTTCCTATGAATCCATGCTGGTCATTAATTTGTACATTTGATTGTTATGAAATTCATTGCATTCTGAGCAGGCAAGGGAGAAAACAAAAAAACAAATAAAAAATAGCACGTGCGTGCTAGCCTGCTGAGAGTGAAAACTGAATCATCCCCAAATGTGAATACTGCCACCTCCAAATCGGTTGACACAGCAATCTGCAAAGCGCTCTCCACACCGTCGCCAAATCCGCATACGTCCATCAGCAAAGGATATGTTGAATCTGCTCTCGTCTGTGAATAGGACAGCATTCCACTGCAGTCTAGTCCATCTGACATGTTGCTCTGCCCATTGCAGGCGCTGCTGACTATGTCTGTGAGTCAAGTTTGGCCCAACATAAGGTCGTCTTGCAGTAAGGCCTGTATCTCTGAGTCGTCGTATGACTGTCATTCAAGAGACTTGCCCATGTCTACACACTATTGCTCTTGCTGTTTGACTTGCCGGGAGAGTACGATTCCTTAGGTAACTCAGCACAATATGACGATCTTGCGCAGGGGTAGTAACTCGTGGTTGGCCACTCCGAAGTCTATCCCGGCACTGCCAGTGGTTCCGTAACGTTCATTGAGACGTACAATAGTGCTGTGGTGGCAATTCATCCTTCTGGCAATGGCCCGCGAGCTCATTCCGGTCTCCAACATACCAATGGCTCGTTGGCGGTCGTTTTCAGATAGTCGTGGCATTTCAAGAACATGTACTGGGTGTTTTGTCTCAACGGCCTTTTTATACCGAGTATACTGCCACAACGTGTACACATTTTCAGGGTCATAGCTGTTGGGAATCGTGTTGCACGTGTAACTTTCATCGTTTTCATGTAGTCTGTACACAAACCCGTGGGTTGAATCATGCACTTTCCATTCCAGCAGCCATTCGCTCTCCACCTCTTGGCAAACACGGGGAAAAATCCATTCCCACACTTTTTTTTCCAGCTTTTCGGCATCAGTATATATAATAGTGGTGCGTTTTTAATGTGCTTCAGTATATATATATATATATATATATATATATATTATATATATATATATATATATTATATATATATATATATATATATATATATATATATATATATATATATATATATATACATATATATATACATATATATATATATATATATATATATATATATATATATATATATATATATATATATATATATATATATATATATATATATAATATATATATATAATACATATATATATATATATATATATATATATATATATATATATATATATATATATATATATATATATATATATATATATATATAAGTATATATATATATATATATATATATATATATATATATATATATATATATATATATATATATATATAAGATATATAATATATATATATATAAATATGAATAAATATATATATATATATATATATATATGTTAGTTGACATGTTAGTAATAAAAAATGTAAAATGACAACTGACACCAATCTTGGCTCCGGGGAAGAAGATTCCAGAAATATCTTAAAAAAACAACCTGGTTTAAGAGAAAGATTGAATAAAAAAAAAAACAAGTCAATCAATAAAATATTAATATCATTTGGCGAAAGATGCCAAGGAAATAAAGTTTATGACACATTGTGGCACGGTCTACAACAAACTTGAAAATTCTTAGGCCAACTTCAACCGGGGCGAAATAGAACTTGGAAAATACAAGCCACCGCATTCCTAACAAGATAAAACCTACCCAACATAAACCTGAAGACAGGTCCAAGAGAAATGTTCTTGATAAAAATCATTTTTTTTAATTAATCTGCAAATTAAACGGGTACGAAAAAAGGACAATATAGTAGTATTCCGTGCAAATTAATCTGAGAATAACAGTATTTACGTCAGTGAACCATGAAGATACAAAACCAGTTATTTCCCGTTTTAGAGAAACCTTATGAATACAATATTTTTACATCTTCAACCTCGAGAATACAGTTTAGCTTTCGCCGAGAATAAACCTGAGCCAAATATAAATATAAAAATAGTTTGAAACCTGAAATAACAGTATTATCCGTGAATAAACCTGAGAATACAATATTTACATGTTTGAACCTGAGAATACAGTCCGTTACATGAATAACTTAGAATACTGGTAAGGTGATTGGATCAGAAATTTTCATCACACCGAATTCGAGTGATTCCACTCTTCCTCATATTAGGGATTAATAAAATTTACACTCAAAATTCTTGCCTTCTTACTTCCAAGAATCGCTCAAAGACTTATTGTATAAAAAAATTTCCCTATAAATTTTAATATAATGCTGCTTTTCGCGTGGACTAATTCTAAATAAAAACTCCTGACTTTATAAAAAAATGAATATTTATAAAATATAAAAAAAATTATTTACCAAAAAAAATTTTAATCTTTGACCATTTTAAAACTAAAATTCATCCAAAATCAAAAAAATTGCAAAAAAATTAAAAAAAGTAAAATGTACAAAAAAAAAATAAAAATCTATTTTCATGTTTTAAAAAAAATAAATTAAAAAAAAATAAACAAGCTCAAAATAACGTAAAACATAACTGCATAGATTGTACAGAAAAACGATAATGGCTAACAAACACGCATGTTTCATAGCATTGTAATTAATGGTCTGGTAAAATCACAAAGAAATTCCTAACCCTCACTAAGCAAGTTAACTTGGTCATGAACAATCCTTGTCGCAAAATTGATGAGTACGTTATTGTTATTCACAATCACATTATGGAAAGTAATACTATCTCCTATTGATTGTTTAAATTTAAATCACTTAACATGCAATTTCCTCGAGATATCGTTAGTATTAATATCCTAAGGTATTGACAAAATTTTTTTTATAATTTAATAAATTTAAAATATAATTGTTGTTTATAATAATATAATAATTTTATTATAAAAATTTTAATAAAAAATAATTTGTAAAAAAAAACGGGGATTTTGTTGTTTTTTTTTGCACCGTTTTAAAAAATAATGCTTTATTCAATAAGGTTTACGATTATTAATTAACATGATCAGACACATAAGTATGAGAAGTCGTAAAATTTTTGATTCAATGTGATAGATTGGGTAAACATGGCTGCGTACAGATAGAATTTTTCTATGGTTTATAGATACAAAATTGGTCTTTTTACCTAACAATTAACAACAAAGAATGTTAGGATATAATTGGAATTAGAAAATAGGCTTGGGGTAGTGTTTGACATTATGAATGAATATAATGAACGAGGTATTTTTGCATCATAAAACTCATGGTGACCGTGGTAATAAAAATAGATAACTATGACAGCTGATATTGGTAGTTTAATGTGAAATGAATTAAACTATGTACAAGAGAGTCAAAAGAAAAAATTAGTACTTTATAAGAAACATGGAATTTACTTAAGGTCCAATAATCTCATCCCGAATTCAGGGAATGTGTTAAATACAGATTAAAATTTTGATTGATAAACTATTTGTATTATAAAATATGTTATAAGGTTGAATATGGTATTGGTCACTAATTTACATACAAAATAAAATAATAATAAATTAGGAAAAACTGTTTATGGATACAGTAGATAATTAATATAATGGCTATTCTTTTGGGATAAAAAAAAAATATACATTAAGAAACTTTGATGTCTTTATGAACTAACATAGATTTTTAAATTATAGGATTTGACCTTGTATTGGGTAATTAATAGATTAGATCACTGTGAATAATTTAGATATTTTTGGTTTTCGGTTGCTCTGGGGTTTAGGATAACCTACAAGTAAGAAAATTATCCCTTCAAAGGAACATATTCGTATTGGGTATGTCCATGCCCCTATTTACACTCGCAAATTTCCTTTAAATCTGGACTATTTAAATAAGAATTGTAGTGAGCACTAAATTAAGTCGAATTATACAACAAATATCAATAAATGCATTATTAATACTATATAATGGCGTTCAATTGCGGAGAAATTCCGACATTACAAAATATATCAGATTTTTTATTGTTATAAATTATAATTTAGCTCAAGAGTTCCCCTTTATTGTCTTTTTTTTTCAAATAGATTAACATGCGAATTATTGGGATATAAAATTCTCCAGAAAGTTCAAATGGTGGAAATGAATTCAATTATCAGGTGAGTTGTTATGTCATAGTTAAATTTGAGAATGCTAAATAAAAGGGAGAACTTGAAAAATAGCGTGCATTGTAAAAGAGCTATAATGGAACATAAATAAAAGATGGGCAGGTAAGAATCTGTCAAGTGGCAAATACCAAGATTTGAGACAAAAAAAACAATATGGAAATCCATTACAGTTAAACAAATTCGATGTGGTAGAAAGGAATTTGTCAATAAATGATTTTATGTTGATAGTATTGAGTATTTGGTTGGGGAATTAAAAAAAAAATTTGGTAAAACGTGAAAAAAAATTCAAGTTTTAATCATTGATCTATATTAAATGAAGTTTGCCTTTTATTTTTTCGAATGTTGAAATATATTATAACGTACTTCCAAGCTAGCGCTTGTTTGAATTTTTCTACTATTACTTCGTATTTCAAAAAAATGCTTGTTTCAGAGGAACAAAAAAGTATAAAAGATGAAATACAGCGTAACCAGACTTTTTTTTGGTTTATTGGTTTTAAGAACAAGGGGATTTTGCAAAAATTGCTGGTTCTCCCGACACATAAGATTATTTCAAAAAGAACATTCGAATTTGAGTAAGGTACCATTTTGGGAAAAAGATAAGGTCTTGAAGTAGAACACGGACTAAAAATAGGAAAGCTAAGTTAGTTTCCACTGTTATATAATATGTTACGTGTGGACTTTAAAAAAATAAATTTCTTTATAAAAAAAAATTAAAACTCCTTCTTGTTTTACTCGGTCTAAATAATAGGCCATCTAGAACATTGAAAGAAGAACACCGAGGAGTCCGGTTATCACTTAAAAACCCAGAAGTGCTTTTATTTTTCATTCAGTATGATCCAACAGACAAGATTGCTTAGATTCCCTTTAGAAAAAGGATTACTTAAATACAAAGTTTTTTCGGCATAAAGTAATAGTATATAAAAAGTTACAATAGTTGAAAATAATTCTCAATAGCCTGGTAGGAGTGATTAATAGAAAATGTAAAATGTTCAGATTGTAATAGAAAAAAAGAATAGACAGGGTAGAAGTAGGAGTAAATTGGGTACAGATAGGTTCATAAAAAAATAACAAAGATAGATAATAGATAGATAGATAGATTGAGATAGATAGATAAAGATAGAGATAGATACCTAGATAGATTAGATAGATAGGCAATGGAATAGGTAATTAGCAGTAGATACGATGACTAGTAGACCTAGACAGATAGATAGATAGATAGATAGATAGATAGATAGATAGATAGATAGATAGATAGATAGATAGATAGATAGATAGATAGATAGATAGATAGATAGATA
Source organism: Oreohelix idahoensis (assembly GCA_024509875.1). NCBI lineage: Eukaryota > Metazoa > Mollusca > Gastropoda > Stylommatophora > Oreohelicidae > Oreohelix > Oreohelix idahoensis. The sequence goes on along the minus strand of JAMPIV010009953.1, from coordinate 61,969 downwards.
GATAGATAGATAGATAGATAGATAGATAGATAGATAGGTAGTTAGATAGATAGATAGATAGATAGATAGATAGATAGATAGATAGATAGATAGATAGATAGATAGATAGATAGATAGATAGATAGATAGATAGATAGATAGATCAGTCTGGATTTGAAAATTTTATATTTTAAGTCCCTTCATTGAAAACATCAGAGGATCACTACATTACAGTTTTTCATTAAGAATAACTTGTTTGGTACATTTACCAGAGCAGGTTTGGGCGTATTCAATGCGACCTTTTTCTATATTTTCATATGTAACCTCATCGAGAATAGTCAATATACCTTGTAACCGATTTAGTGTCTTCGTCGTACAACAAAACATAGCAGGACTCCGTAGCATAAACAAAGCACCGGACAACCCAACGCGACCTAATATCTGGCCTTTGCTAGGATCATGTGTCTAGACACAGGGACCGGTACAGTGACATCCATGTGTCATTAGGTCCCTTGTGTGAGAACACAGAGGATCACTAGAACAGTGACACATTGTTTGTCACTCTGGGTCTTCTTGTGTTGGGACATGTGGTCTGACCAAGCCGGTTTGGGGGGGACTCCAATGCGACCCCGCCCTCATGCAGGATATACTAAAATATGCGACCTCAACGAGGAAGGAAAAAAAAAAAGCATAATACAAAGCTAAGTGTTTAAAATCGGCAAACCCAACTTCGGCCTAATAATCTGGCCCTTATCCGCCTTTCTAGGATCATGTGTCTAGACACAGGGACCGTACATGACATCATGTGTCATTAGGTCTCTTGGTGTGTGAGAACACAGAGGAATCACTACGTACACATGTTGTCATTGGGTCTTCTTGTGTTGGGACATGTGGTCTTGACCAGGCCGGGTTTTGGGCGGGGTAGATAATGCGACCATCATGCGAGGAAAAAAAATATGCGACCTCATGCGAGAAAAAAAATAAAAAAACCAGAAACAATGCTCCGGCAAACCTCAACGGCCTAATATCCGTTCTTGACTAGAAAATGTGTCTAGACACAGGGACCGGTACAGTGACAATCATTCATGTGTCATTAGGTCCCTCTTGTGTGAGAGAACACAGAAGATCACTACATTGACACAGTTTGTCATTGGGTCTTCTTGTGTTGGGACATTGAGTCTTGACCATGGCCTTTGTTTGGGCGGGTACTAATGTCGACCTCAAGCGAGAAAAAATATTTCGAACCTCAATCGAGGAAAAAAAAAAAACAGACATAACATGTGTCATTAGGTCCCTTGACTTATTCTGAGAACACAGATAGGATCACTAAATACATCGACACAGTTTATCTACATTGGTTCTTCTTGTGTTGGAACAGCGTGTCTTGACCTAGGGCCGGGTTTGGGCGGGGGCCAATGCAAACTCATGCGATGAAAAAAAGTATGCGACCTCCGGCGAGAAATTAAAAAAAAAAAAACCCGTCAATAAACTAGACTTGCTCCCTAGATTAAGGCTTTTGAAAAAATATTGTCTACGATTTATGGAACTCATTTTTGACCAGGAAAAAACACGGTTTTGGTGTTCAGTCTTCTCACTGATAAAACTGGGGTTTTTTTTTTAGAAACAATTATTTAATACGAAAACAGTTTCACCAGGCGACTCATGCACAGTTAAAAAAATTAATATAAATAGACCAAACATAAAGCTGGCGTGTTATCAGGTACATCGTAGGAAGGTAAACCGAAGTATAACACCAACAAGACAACAAAAAAATGCGCCTCATGAGGGCAAATTTGCTAAGAGATGCGACTCATGCGAGCATTAAAAAAAAAAACAATCGCAGTATAGTAACAGGCTGAGTGGTTAAGCTAGAGGGGGACCTCCAAACGTAAACGCCAAGATCAGAGAAAATGTACACTAGTCCACCAGCGCTGAACAACAACCAATGAGTATATACAAAACCAAAACAGCCACCCAGAGAGAAAAGCCGACCCATCTTCAAATACATAAGGAGGTGAAGAACATGCTCTACAACACATACAGTGACATGCACAAAGTAAGACAGAAGGCAGAACAGCCAACATCACCTCCCAGCTTCTGAAGGACAGAGGACAAAAACATCAGAACTTAATGAGTTTAGACCCAGAAAGATAATCATTAACGAAGCACTACGCAGAATTTGGAATACTGAGACGAGTTCCCTTAGTCATTCACCAATTAACAAGAAACATATTAGAATAACTCATGACTTACCAATAGCAGACATATAGATTAGTAAAGTGTCCCGACCGGGTGATCAGGAGAGACCGTCCCACTTGACCCACAAAAAACCGTCAAACTGAGACGGAAGTCGGACGTTCCAACGTTCGCTAGCCAGAATTGCCGTTTCTCAAAGGCAAGCTACAGGAGATGATCATTAAGATAACCTCAGAAGCCTGGAGGTGAGCCCGCTCAGACCCTTTCCGACGATAAATTTATCGATATCCACGAGGCAATAACGGCCAAAGGATGTAAAATTAGAGTTACAAGACACAAAAATGTGTTATAATAGCTCTAAAAAACACCGAGAAGACAAACAAAAACTGATGATCGAAAGGAGAGTCCAGCTGCCCCACCACATAAAAGGGACACTGTAGATGATCTACAAGAAAACCAAAAAGATATTGTAACTTAGGACTCCGAACAACAATTGGTCCTCTAACACAATTAATCCGCAGCCGCCTGCAATATTCATAAAACAAGAATGTCCACAATAACCACAGTCTCCCAAAGACTGAAAGACATGGACAAAAGGACACAAACCTAGTTAACCTACCTAGATACCAAAAACTTCCCAAAGGAACCATGACCAAGTCCAATTTAAAACCTAGACGATATGATTCGAAAAACAGAAGCGCACATCCCATCCTCCCAACTATGCAGTGCTCTAAACTGCCACATACTTTCCTCACACTATTTAAAAAACTGCAAAGAGTCACTCTTACAATTAATTTCCTCACGCGAAAAGGGATACCAACTATAAAGTGCCCAACTCCAACAGAAACCTGCGGCAGACTAACTCGGTAACAACATGCTATACTGAAGGAATATGTTAACCAAAAACGTCCCTTCTTCAGAAAGACTGCAAGACACTGAGTCGGCTTCAGGTGGCACTGCTTAAAAAACAGGATACAGCAACACACAAGATTACCTCAACTAATAAAAGCTTACCACAGATATGCTAACATAAAACCAAGAACTTCAAAGTCCGACAAGAAACAGCAGCACAACGAAACACCAGCAACCATAATAGTCGAAACAATAGGAGCCTTACAGAGAACTCAGACAATGTTACATCCAATGGAAATCCCTATTCAGCACCAAATAGGAATCGACAATCTACCAAACTCGCAAGCTAAAGTAAGGAGAATCGAAGAAGTCCTCAACAGAATTGAAACAGAGAGAAAGAGCATCGAGGATATCGTAACAAAAAGCCAATCAAAAAGAGAAAGAATCAAAGAAACCAAATTTACAAAATAATTACCCGAAACCCTAGAGGAACTCCTACCAAATATAATAGAGTCTGTCATAAACAACTTACAGCCGAAAAAGTTATCAATACTAAATCGAAAGGGACCTCAAACAGGCAGCCAGCGGGCCTTTTCAGGAACCAGTCTATTCAGGACTAGGAACGTGCTACATCGAAGAAGTTAACAAACCCTATATACCCCAAATATAATCCGTTTTGTTGGTAACAGGGTACTAAACGGCAAAATACATAGACTGAAAGAAAAAAAAAATCACAAATGTATAATGCGTCCATTCTCAATTCCCATTACAGTTGACGATGACAAGATTTGCAGAATATTATATAACTTCAACACCCGTCAATTCATAGAGAACAGAAGAAAAAATACAGATATAGATCCAAAATGTTACTTCGTTTTGGTTGCGAGACACAGACATATCGACTACACCCCACAGACGCCAATCCAAGCCACGAGGATGAGGTATCTGATGAAGGTGACTGGGAAAGTAAACAAGAAGAAACATGGTCCACAACCATGAACCATCACATCCAATCAATACCTTTTAATCTCACCAAGGCAAAACACATGCCAATTCTTATCCTGTCTTGTGCCATCCGCTCAAGTCTTTCCAAGCCCCTTTCCTCCTCATTTTCACCTCTGTTTCCAACTCTCTTCTCTAATGTTTTTTTTGGTCTAAGCCTCCTTCCTCTCTTTTTTTTTTTTTTCCCTGTGGATTCCCGGTCACAAGGACTTGCCTTGTAATGCTAATCAACAGGTTGTTGTCCTCATTGCGTGTCCCTATCCAACGCCCAGCGTCTTCGTCTCATATCTTGTTCCATCTGGGACTTGTAACTGGAAAAAACCCAGTCATCAAAGGTCCACATGGGGGGTTGTAATCTGACTTTTACATACCATTTCATGTCCTTCTATTCTTAACTTGGCCTTAGCACCTTATCGTTTTTCTGAGAGTCTGTTCCTCGTTCTTTCATTCTGTTTTTTGTTGCTCTCCATGTCTCAGAGTCCATACAATAGATTGACTTCGGCTAGCATTGGGAGTTGAAGATTCTTATTTTCGTGTGGGACTTCCGATTTCATGGTTCTGGTTTACCCCATCCCGTAAAAAAAACGTTTTACCAACAAAATATCTTCAACAAATGTCGAAGGCCGGTACACGTCAAGACGATACACTAAGCAATGGCCTCGAAAACGCAAATCCTGCAGTCCCCTGATATGAACAGTCCTAACTAACATTACACCTTTGTCCATGTTTCCCGATACTGGAGAACCACTGATCGCCACCCCGCATGTTAGTCTGCAAAAACTTCTTGAGCCCCTGGGATCCAACCTCCAAAAGCCCGTTGGGAGGCAACATCTAGACAATCTCTTTGAAGGACCGAATCGCTAGAATGGAACCAGCCAGGATGGAATTGACACCAATCTGGATAGTAATGACACTCTATCTTCTCTAAACCTCTACACCTCACAGTAGAATGGGAACGACTAAGTAAATGGTAGTTAAGTAAACCTTGAATCTACTGAACGACAAAGAGACAGAGGAATGCTATGATCTGTAATTTCATAAAACAGTGACAGAAACTTTAACTACTTTGAACAGATCATTACACAAAATACAACAACAAAGTCTTTTGTATAAAGCTATTATGCTCAACATCTTTTCACAAAATTACTCCAATCCATTAAAGTTCAGTTACTTACACTTTTGACAGAATATAGATATCGAATTTGGATTTGCTAGAATAAAGCCGTCTATGAAAAAGGATTTTTTTCACTCTAATTTCTAATTAATTTCACACAGAAAACAACCTAACACTTTAAATCATTTCTATCTATTCAAATTATAACTATTATCTAAGTCTATCTATTCAAAATAGCCTATCTAATCTATCTATCTATCTATCTATCTATCTATCTATCTATCTATCTATCTATCTATCTATCTATCTATCTAACTTTCTATCTATCTATCTATCTATCTATCTATCTATCTATCTATCTATCTATCTATCTATCTATCTATCTATCTATCTATCTATCTATCTATCTATCTATCTATCTATCTATCCATCTATCTAACTATCTATCTATCTATCTATCTATCTATCTATCTATCTATCTATCTATCTATCTATCTATCTGTCTATCTGTCTATCTATCTATCTATCTATCTATCTATCTATCTATCTATCTATCTATCTATCTATCTATCTATCTATCTATCTATCTATCTATCTATCTATCTAACTATCTATCTATCTATCTATCTATCTATCTATCTATCTACCTACCTATCTATTTATAGAGACATAAAATAAAAATGACAGATTAAATGCCCAAACGTAAAAACTCGTTTTGGATTTATGCGAGTCACAGGCAACGACTACAACCCAACATTAAGCCAGAGTACTGTCAAAACTAAGAAGCCAGGATCCAGACCTCCAGGAGACCGCTGGTGAGGACAACATTAGACAATCTCTGAAGGACGTGCAGTAGAATGGAACGAGCCAGGAGGAAATACAGAGCCGATAGGATAGTATGACACTCTCTCTTCTCCAAATCTCTACACCTCACGGTAGTAGAGAAGTGGACGACTAATTAAGCAGTATGTAAGTAAACTTTGAAGACTGAACGCCAAAGAGGCAGAGGAACGCATTATCTGTAATTGTAATACAGTGACACAAATAAATAAGTATTTAAATGTGTAGTGGAAGACGAATAACAAAGAATAGACGGATAGGTTGAAGTTACACATTACTGGACACAAGTATTTTTGCCTTTATTTGGTCTATACTTGCTGATAGGAAAGTTATATTAGTGATTGCGTCTTTAAAACTGTCTAGGTCGTCCACGGGTCCTATACCATAGTTGTGTGAGTGTTACGAGAATGACCTCAGCCAATAATGCACTTTTTTGGAGGTAAAACGGTTCAAATAAAATAAAAATAAAAAATTAAAAATAGTAATAAGTCTTACAAAGAGAAAGGACAAGAAAAACCTACGTTGCGGCCAACAAGGCCTTCGCGACAGGGACAGACAAACAAGAGACAGGAGGGACAGAAAATGAGAATTAAGTAGAGAACACAGAAACTGTAAAAATTATGAGAAAAAAAAAACACTCCCCTTATGTCCAGTCACATGGTGAAGCAAAGATGGCTGCCACTAAACCGGCATGGTTTTTTTTGGGGTGCAAAATTGGCTCTGCGTCCATTCACGATGTACTGTCACAGCAAGGCGATGGCGCCGTCTGGTTGGTCCTAGGTTCGATTCCCGGTAAGCCTATCACTCATATTTTCTTTAATGTTGTCTAGTGCCACCCTTTAAATGTCCAACGAGTACCTGTTAATTACATTTATTTATTATTTACTTATTTATTTACTATCCACAGGACTCAGGTTTCCTTCATTATTTAGTACAGTTACACAAACTTTGAACACTTTTGAACAGACATTACAAAAAATACAACAAAAGAAGTAGTTTTGTATAAAGCAAGTATGCTCAACATCTTTCTCAAAATTACCTCCATGCATTAAAAAAGTTCAGTTAACTTACACTTTTGGCAGAATATAGAGACATCTAGTATGAATTTGAAGAAATAAAGCCGTCTATGAACAAATGATTTTTAACTCAGAACTTTTTCTACAATATATTCATACAGAAAACAAAACAATTAAATCATTCCACGTCGTTTTTTCCAGGTAAAACAAGCACTATTAACTTGTGTAGATATTGCAACTTAGATTTATTAATAGTGAAAAGAAGTAAAGTAGCGTATGTATGTATGTTTATACTTATGTATGAGATGGTGTTGTGTGTGTGTGTGTGAGTGTGTGTGTGTGTGTGTGTGTGTGTGTGTGTGTGTGTGTGTGTGTATGTGTATGTTGTGGCTTCTTCAAACGCATGTTTCTTTGTCCTGGTATATGCAGTTACATTTCTTTATAATTTGTATTTCTCCATTTTTACGTGTATTTTAAACAAATTCACTTTTAAGAATTAAAAAGAAAAAAAAGTATTTAAAAATAAATGAGAAGATGTGCTTGTGTCCGGAGTGAACCAGCTTGACCTATTATCATATTCAAAAACCATATTTAAAAAAAGTAACATCTCCCTTTAATCTTACTTTCTATGTAGTTTACTTTTAGTACTAGTTAATTTGTTTTAATATTAATTAGTGGCTATTAGGATTAGTTAACTTTTAGCTATAGCTATTTGTTAAATAAATTGAATTAGTCAGTAGTGTCCTGTGTATCCCATTGACCATTTCCTGTCGGTCAGAGCCAGTTCTATAAATGAGTATGTCATCTGCTAAAAACAATGTTTGTCCCAGCGAAGTTTGCGGAATGGAGGCTGCGTTTACTGTTTAGATGTTAAACAACACCGGTGATAGTGGAGGACCTTGGTGGTGGTACCGGACAAATGCGCATTGGTTCAGATGTCTACGTTTTCAAGCGTAATACAAATCCATCTTGTTAACCAAGGGTTAACACTGCACGTCATTACATAATTCATTAAAGTTTCACATGTCACACTACTGTCATGATTTGTTTGAAATGTCTGCCACTTTTAACCGAGTGGTCTGCCCTGTCTTGTTCATAATATTTGTCCACGCCCACTCTTCTGTCTTATAGCTCCCAATAGCGCTAGTTCTGACATTGGTCATGACAATCTTAAGTTGGATAGGCTAATTCCACCCTTTTACACATGGACAGTGGAATCTAGCTTTATTTTCTTTTATTCTACCTTCCTTGTCGAGAATGGCTATTTCCCTGTTTTTTTGAGTTACAGAGAAACCGTGGACACGAGGACAACTTCTACCATTTTATGTGTACCACCCTCGTCTCGTCTAGCGAACCCCAGAAGCAGGTAGAACCGCCAGCGTTGCGTCAAATTACGTCCTTTTCTTGTATCTTGAGTCGCCCGGGGAATATCTCCCCAAGGTCTTACGTCTGAATTTGTTTTATCTAGTACTAGGTACCACAAAGTGCCCGCTTCGAGCTGTTGAAAACGGACTACACTGGAGAAAACTGAGGGAAATTTGTCAAGTTTAAGTCATCACTGTCCCTTTGCTATTAAGCGAATTGTAATAAAATTTATATCACGATACTCTTTGTCTTCTTCTCTTTTGAAATGTATTAATTTCCGAATAATAAAAGTTATTGAAGTATTTTTTTACTAATAAAAACAAACAGCAACGTTACGCGTAGTTGGCCCCGGCGCGCGGCCAACTCTCGGCGTTTTTGCCTCACCCCCGCTTCATTCAAACGGGTTTCGCTGGACCAGCAGACGTCTGATTTGCATACGGCTTTCACCATTAGGATGGGCAGATGCATACCTCTAATTTCGTATAATGCAAGCTGTAGAAAACAAAGTGAAAGACGTCGATTTCTCGAAGTGAACTTGAAATTTTACAAGATTTGACATTTTAAGTGGTGTTATAATTCCTTGCATGGTATGAGAAGATTTGGAAGCCATTTTTATTTATTCCTTTAAAATATCAAAGTTTTCTGATATTTGCTAGTGGAGCGAATTGACTTTAAGTAACGCTCTCTCAGTCAAGAATTTTAGCGAAAAATGCAGAGCGAGGCTGTTACATCGACCGGGGTCACCCCAGATGTCGATCAAGATCGGCATGCCACTTATGTTGGTTCGTGTTCAAACTTCATCACATCTTCTAATTTGAAGATGACTATACGTGTAGTGGTGTTGATGGTATTGTATGATGTTGATATTACTAAATGTAATTGTATGAGGCCAGCTGTGAAGGCTCCTGAGATAAAATGTAGTTGGGAATTGTCAGAAGGCCTTTCTTGCTACCACTACGACCTCACACTTAATTTTTTTTAATTTTTTTGATAGAATTACATTTATTTTGTTCTGGATCAATTTTTTAGGTTGACCAGAACTTAAAAGGATTTAGAAATTATGAAAGAAATGCATGGAATATTATATCATAAATGCAATAGTGTACATATATATGTAATATACTAGTTAGTTTTATTAAAATGTTCTAGTAGTCATCTACTTGGGAGGATAGTTACTGTTTGTGCTGTTGGGGTGGCCTCATCACACCTGTCTATATTGACTACACAGTGTCCAGAAAATGGTGGGAATTTTTATGAGGGTATTAGTAACTAAACGGGGTTGGTGAATGTCCAGCAGACCAGAGGCTCACTCATCTTGTCGTTGCAGCTCTGGTGCTGAAAACTGATGATCCCACCTCTCCGTGCTGGCGGGCAATAATGGTGGTCTCTGTCACAAGTACTGCACAGATACACTCGAGTAAGTCACCAACTGAATAGACACTGCTTGGTTGACAACAGAAACTCGCAGCTCAGATTATGAATAAATAACACAGAATTGCTAGCAAAACTCAGCTGAGCTGCTGGCTATAGTATGGCGTCCCTAAATTTATTACACTTTCTTTCATATGGAAATCACCACACTTTAAAATCTGTGTCTATCACTGAACTACTATTGAAGAATGGCCCCACTTTCGCGTCTGAGCGCTAATGATATGATTGTCTGTGGCCAATCACTGCCTAGGTTTATTTTAAATTTCAAATTTCCTCCACTAAAGTCATTTCAGTCATGCTTCAGTCAAGTATGGATGGTTATCTGTTAGTCTGTCCGTCTCTACTTGTGTTTCTACAAAATTTACTTGATTTTTGAACCAACCTTTCTCTCCCCTCCAAAATTTTGTCGTTAAAAGTTATTTTTAGACACAGCCACCACAAATATCCCTTCTCTTCCATACTACGTAGATTTGAACACCTGCGTTTCGAGGTCGTGTTTTTTTTTGTGCAATTAGCGACACTTTTAGATTCAATACAGTCTGTCGAAGATGTGAACAACACTGTCCTTTGTCATTATCTTCAATATTATCTATCCGTCTGTAAAAGTAAGAACATATTAGTTCACTGCTCAGAATAGGCCATCCGGCCAGCTAATTTTTATATTCCTAACATTAATATTAAGAAAAAAGTACTTTTTAATTTTTGTAATATTCCAAACATCTGCGTTTTAGCCGCTGAATTCAAATCAAGGGCTTGGTATTGCAAAAGCGTCCAATAAATGACTGTGGCGTATTATATCTATGGTCCCTTCTGTCGAGTTGCTTACTTTTTATGTCAACTTAAGAAACGTGACTTTTCTCCGTTTCCCCCCCAATTGCGTCTCCTTAGCCTTTCTAGTCTCACGCAATCTTTCCAGTCATATTTTTTTCCTTTTTGATCCGCCGTTCCCCTCCTGTTTAGCAAGTCAATTATTATGGAGGATGATGACCCGCGGTCTAGGCGATCATGTACTATTCGCAGCCTACGCATTATGTTTTTATCCTTAAATGTTATCTTTGGGGATATTTTACCGTTGTATCTCTGTCAATTTCACTACACATCTCCCCACTTGAAAACATGCCTATAGCAAGTTCCAAAACCAGCGATACACATAGGTAAAATTACTCCTCACGTCTGCCACTACTCTAATTTTGATCACAGGGGTGCCGACTGAGGAAATCTGCACCGACATTCAATTTGCCTGGGATATATTGGATACTAAACTGATAAGGTTGAAGCAACAAAGACCACCTCAGCAATCGTGCGTTTTCATGCTTAGCCTGAGACAAGAACACGAGAGGCTGATGGTCCGTCTCCACCACAAATGTCCTACCATACAGATAGATTTGAAACTTCTTTATTGCCCAGATTAACGCTAAACATTCTTTTTCGCTTGTGGAGTATCCTTGTTCCGCCTTATTCAATTTACGGCTTGCATAAGCGACTGGTTTCAGTTCCCCATCAGGTGAAGCTGATCTTTGCAACAAAGCCCCTCCTAGTCCTACATTACTTGCATCGGTTCTTAAGACAAAGTCCTGTGTCAAATCAGGCAGTTTGAGAATAGGCTTGCTAGTGAGTTTTTCCTTTAACTCTTGGAACGCTAGTTCACATTGTGCAGTCCAAATAATTTTATCTGGAAGTCCCTTGCGAGTCAGATCAGTCAGAGGAGCACAAATAGCGTTAAAATTCTTGATGTATTTCTGATAAAATCCGCATAACGACACAAATGATCGCACGTCCTTTTTTGTTTGTGGCCTAGGTGCTCTCTGCAGTTTTTCCAAGTTCTTAGGATCAGGGGTCATATTACCCTGATATACAGTGTGTCCCAAGAATTCCAACTCTTTGCATCCAATACAACATTGTTGGCCTAGCAGTTAAGTTCGCCTCCCGAAGTCTATCAAACAACATCTCCAGAGCTTCAATGTGTTCTTCAAATGTCTCTGTGGCGACGAGAATATCATCCATGAAATTCGAGATACATGGGTTATTCAGGGGATCCAACAATTTTCGCATCATCCTTGAAAACACACTCGGAGCATTTTTCAGTCCGAATGGTAGCATATTGAATTCATAATGTCCATCCGAAGTGCTAAAAGCCAAATAAGGTCTCACTTCAGGCTTCACTGGGATCTGGTAATAGCCTTTACTAAGATCCACCTTTGAAAAGTATTTTGCCTTGTTCAGTCTGGCAAATAACTGTTTTGTGTCTGGTAATGGATCCACTTGTCCTTCTGTGACAGCATTCAGTTTCCTGTAATCTATGCACAATCTGTGTTCCCCAGACGGTTTTCTCAACAAAACGACACTAGAACTAAAAGATGATTCACTGTGCGAAATAATCCCCTCCTTCAACAAATACTCTATTTCTTCCTTCAATGCCTTCTCCTTCGCGAACGGAATAGAATAGGCTCTCATACAGATTGGGTTTGAGTCTACCAGTTTCATGTCATACTGTAGCAAATTTGTATGGCCTGGTTTATCTGTTAATACATCTGTATGTTCCTCCAGAACCTTTTGAACTCTCTCCCTCTGGTTTTTAGTCAGGTGCTTACTGACTTTTACCTGTGCTGCGGTTTCACAAGGATGTAATGGGTATTCATGTGAGGTGAGTGGTTCTTTTTGCATCTGGGTTGCAATAGCCAAGGTCAATAAGGGGGTGCTTTCCTGGAGTGGTCTGTCCAGATACTTCTTTAACAGGTTTACATGATAAACTTTTTCCTTCCCCTTTTTGTCAATTTTATAGTTTGTTCTAGACACCTTCTCTAGAACCGTATATGGACCTTGCCAACCAATTTGTAATTTATTCTGGCTTCCCGGTAGTAGAAGCAGCACCTTCTCTCCGACTGCCAGTTCCCTGTCCTTTGCCTTCCTATTAAAATATGCTGCATGTTTCTTCCTGGCTTGCTTCAAATTATCATTTGCCAGTTCCCATCCAGCTTTCAAACGAGTAGTCAGTTCGTTCACATATTGATAAGATGAGGTAACAGTCTCTTCCGCCTTCTCATCTGTCCAGGTCCTTAATAGTTCTACATCTGGATCTTTAATTTATCATACGTAGTTATCATGGAACCCGTCAGGTCCCGTCCTTTAGAAGCCCTATAGTGAGGACTTTTCTTCCTAGAATCATCACTCACAAAACGACCACTACCAATTTTTTTCTTGGGTTTGTCTCCCCACTTTAGATTGCTTATGAGAGATCTTCGCTCTCTTTTCTGTTCTTCCAGCTTATATAATCCTGACCGAGGGATTGTCAGATTATTCTGGGTTAAATTTCTTCTTTGTACTTGTCGCATAGTGGCCATGTTAATCCATTCAAGTGAAGACTGGGTGTGAAAAGGGGGCTCCCATTGCACTTTGTCTACCTGAGTATAATTTGTTTTCCCTCCAGGCCTAATTTTGCCCCGTGGCGTTTCTAGGTCCTGCACATATTTTCCCTTTGTGGGTGTTCCCTCATGAAATATGCCACATGCTTCTACAAAGTTCTCAATATCGACATTTACGTCGGGCCAATAGTATTTTCGAGCAATTTTTTGGCAGATGGTACCGACTTTTTCATGGTCACCATCTTTTCCAACATGTAAGCTCCTTATCAAATTTGCCCTATATATCTTGGGAAGAACCAACTGTCCGTGACCACTGGATCTAGTTCCTGTCTTCCTGTATAAGAGTTTGTTCTTCATGAAATATTCCCCCTTGCTCGGAGGTGTGTGGCATTTGGGCAATTTTTTAAAACATGGCTTGAGTGTCCTATCCTCAGCCTGCGCCTTCCTCATCTCCTCTGGATGGGCATTTATAGGTTCACCTTCTTCCTCCTTCTTCTGTGACCTGGTCTGCACTGTCGCCATGATCACAGGTTTCTCGGGATTCCCCAAGAAGACGTATCTACACCCCAATATCAGAGGGTAGATTGGTTCATCTATCACTGCTGCTCTGATTTCTCCTTCCACATAGCGAGTTTTCACCGTTATCCTTGCGATGGGAAGTGTCATGAGTGGTATGTCCTTAGTCGCCCCTTGTATTTCCACTGTTTCTGTGGTATACTGACTTGGGTCCACTAGGCTAGACTTCACAACTGAATCATAATCCAAACCTGTATCATAAAGGCACCTTATGGTGACCCCATTACAAATAACATCCTCACAAACTGGGGGGTGATAAGGTTCCTGTTGTCCCTTAGGATTAACCTTTAATCTTTGCGTCCCCGACTTCATTGCAGCAATGTTTGAAGGTTTCCTTCTACAAAATTCGGTGTTATGGTTATCCTTCTTGCACCATTTACACCATCTTTTTCCTTGGTTCAACGGTTTTCTTTCATTGAACTTTTGGTCATTGAACTGTGAGTTTCTGTCGCGATAGTCATTTCTTGGCCGCTCAAAGTTTGTCCTACCTTTATTTCCCTGCTCTCTATTATCAAATTTATTAAATTGCTGTGGAGCTTTAAAATTGTCTATGTGCTTCTTTTTAGCACCACTTACCTCTGCCTGAGCTGCCTGATACCTCTCAGCAACATTTAAAATTTCCCCCAACTTCTCTGCACCTTGTTCCATGAGAAATTTTCTCATGTCTGGAGCCATGGACTCTCTCAATTGCTCAATCATGATCATTTCTTTAAGATCTTGGGTCTTCCCCAGAGCCGTCCATTTCTCCAAATAGGTTTCTAGTCTAGCAGAGAATTGGTGGTATGTCTCCCCAGACAACAGTTTAGCATTTCTAAATTTCTTACGATAAAATTCACCATTCTTCTCGTACCTTAATAACAAAGCCTGCTTTAACATGTCATAATTGTCTTGGTCTTCCCTGTTCATTTTGGCAAATACTTCATAAGAAGTACCTCTCAATCCCTGTGATAGCTTTAAGCTCCACCTCTCTCTCTCTAACCCATATGTAGTAGCTAATAACTCAAAACGTCCTAGGTACCCCTCTATGTCATCGTCTTTTTCAACAAAATGGTCTAAATGAAACCCCATAGCTGAGTTTGAGGCTCCCAGACTGGGCGTAGCATCTGAGGCAAAAGGGCTGGCACCATTTTCAGGAGCCGGGCCTTGTAATTCCAGCTCCCTTAGTCGTAATTCGTGCTCCCTTTGCAACCTTCTATCTTCTGCCTCCCTTTCGGCAGTCAACCTTTTTTCTTCTGCCTCCCTTTGCTGTCGTTTTTCTTCTGCCTCAATCTGCAGCCTCTTAATTTCTCTATCAGCCTCTAACCTCTCTCTTCAACCAACCTGTCAGACTCCAATTTTCTTTCAGCCTCTTTTTTCTAATCTCCTTTCTTCCCGTTCAATATATTTATCACATTCAGCCGTTACGTATTGAATTAAAATTTGACCATCCATTCCCATCTCCTTCGCGGTGAGCACAGCAGCTGATCTAAATTTTGCCAGCTCCGCCATACTTTTTAGACAATATAATAATATACAAGCTAAATCTCTAACCAGTAAATACACTAAGTACTTCTTATGACTATAGTCTAACTAATTCTAACTAACCAGTTAACTAATTAATTATTACTGGCTGTGAAGATTCACCAACTTTTATCTGCAGGGACACTTTTAATGTTAAAGGGAATTTTACAATTTATTTCCCTACTTTTATTTCTCCCACCAGGAGATCCTAATATTACTGTTGGGCTAATTATCCCTGGACAAGACCCCAATTTATGTAGTGGTGTTGATGGTATTGTATGATGTTGATATTACTAAATGTAATTGTATGAGGCCAGCTGTGAAGGCTCCTGAGATAAAATGTAGTTGAGAATTGTCAGAAGGCCTTTCTTGCTACCACTACGACCTCACACTTAATTTTTTTTTTTTTAATGAATGTGGCTACGTAAAGTGTCTAGGGTTATGATATGTAGTGTGGTGTAAAAGACTAATAATATTAACAAGTGTTAAAATACACTGAACTAACTCACGTGTGTAAAATTTTTTTTGATAGAATTACATTTATTTTGTTCTGGATCAATTTTTTAGGTTGACCAGAACTTAAAAGGATTTAGAAATTATGAAAGAAATGCATGGAATATTATATCATAAATGCAATAGTGTACATATATATGTAATATGCTAGTTAGTTTTATTAAAATGTTCTAGTAGTCATCTACTTGGGAGGATAGTTACTGTTTGTGCTGTTGGGGTGGCCTCATCACACCTGTCTATATTGACTACACAGTGTCCAGAAAATGGTGGGAATTTTTATGAGGGTATTAGTAACTAAACGGGGTTGGTGAATGTCCAGCAGACCAGAGGCTCACTCATCTTGTCGTTGCAGCTCTGGTGCTGAAAACTGATGATCCCACCTCTCCGTGCTGGCGGGCAATAATGGTGGTCTCTGTCAAAAGTACTGCACAGATACACTCGAGTAAGTCACCAACTGAATAGACACTGCTTGGTTGACCACAGAAACTCGCAGCTCAGATTATGAATAAATAACACAGAATTGCTAGCAAAACTCAGCTGAGCTGCTGGCTATAGTATGGCGTCCCTAAATTTATTACACTTTCTTTCATATGGAAATCACCACACTTTAAAATCTGTGTCTATCACTGAACAACTATTGAAGAATGGCCCCACTTTCGCGTCTGAGCGCTAATGATATGATTGTCTGTGGCCAATCACTGCCTAGGTTTATTTTAAATTTCAAATTTCCTCCACTAAAGTCATTTCAGTCATGCTTCAGTCAAGTATGGATGGTTATCTGTTAGTCTGTCCGTCTCTACTTGTGTTTCTACAAAATTTACTTGATTTTTGAACCAACCTTTCTCTCCCCTCCAAAATTTTGTCGTTAAAAGTTATTTTTAGACACAGCCACCACAAATATCCCTTCTCTTCCATACTACGTAGATTTGAACACCTGCGTTTCGAGGTCGTGTTTTTTTGTGCAATTAGCGACACTTTTAGATTCAATACAGTCTGTCGAAGATGTGAACAACACTGTCTTTTGTCATTATCTTCAATATTATCTATCCGTCTGTAAAAGTAAGAACATATTAGTTCACTGCTCAGAATAGGCCATCCGGCCAGCTAATTTTTATATTCCTAATATTAATATTAAGAAAAAAGTACTTTTTAATTTTTGTAATATTCCAAACATCTGCGTTTTAGCCGCTGAATTCAAATCAAGGGCTTGGTATTGCAAAAGCGTCCAATAAATGACTGTGGCGTATTATATCTATGGTCCCTTCTGTCGAGTTGCTTACTTTTTATGTCAACTTGGGAAAAGTGACTTTTCTCCGTTTCCCCCCCCAATTGCGTCTCCTTAGCCTTTCTAGTCTCACGCAATCTTTCCAGTCATATTTTTTTCCTTTTTGATCCGCCGTTCCCCTCCTGTTTAGCAAGTCAATTATTATGGAGGATGATGACCCGCGGTCTAGGCGATCATGTACTATTCGCAGCCTACGCATTATGTTTTTATCCTTAAATGTTATCTTTGGGGATATTTTACCGTTGTATCTCTGTCAATTTCACTTCAATACGTAAGTATATCACTTATTAACAATGTTATGAACTTTAAATGTAAACTTTACAATAGTTTTAATATTATTTAGCAATTTAACACGATCACATAGTTGTTGTAACAGCGTGGAATGAATGTGTTATCACCACTTCAGACATTCACGCATCAATCTAATTATTTCACGAGCTTGAAAAGCTAAGAAAGTTACTAATCTGAATAAAAAATGCATGTTTTGATTAATGTGTAATTGAATGAAGGTTTATTTTGCAACATAATAGGGTGAATTATGATCTCACACGCGAAGGATATCGCAAGGCCAAAGCCAATTGAGTCAAGGCTAGGAGACCGGGAAATGCCATAATTAAAAAAGCTGATGCTGTACTGAAATGTCCGGACTCGCAGCCAATAGTTGATAGTCTTAAAATTCCCCGAAAAGAAGATATATATATTTATGTTTGCTTAAGGAAGAAAAATATCCCGTTCAACCTCTGATGGGTTATAATTAGGATAGATATTGTTTTCAATTCCAAATAACATGAAGAAAAAAAAATCAAGAAGAAACTCTGAACAAGAACAAGCCAGTAATAGTAATAGTAGCCTACATGTAATTCTCTATACATGTAAAAAAAAAAAAAAAATAACTTCTGGAATTTTATTGTTTCAGATGACTCCTACTACGATGCTATGAAAAACCATTTTTAATGACTGGGAAGGGTTGCCGTCCAAAGGTGCCAGCTGTCAATCTGACAAACAAGGTCCTTGCACAACTTTATTATCTGAAGGAGGATGGGAATGCAACATGGCTTAAGGTAGACTGCTTGTAGTTTTTGTTTTTTTCATAAAGCTACAGACCACAAAGTAACACACTACAAACAGATAAAAATTGAAATGGTGAAGAGGAAGGAGCAGATAAAATAAAAGTAGAGAATGCAAGAGTGACGACGAAGAACCCAAAACATAGACTGGAATGGAAAAAACGGAGTAAAGAGACAGAGAGGGCAGTCAAAGAAAAAAATTAAACAGCGAATAACTGACAACAATAGGAGGAAAAAAAGAGAAAGATATTAAAAATGCAAAGAAGAAGATAGAGTTATATATCACAATCATAAGCCAAGGGGGTCTGTGCACCACAAAGGAGGATGTGGATAAAATTTGTAAAGGACGAAATGCCCTTAGAAATTTTAAGGCTCAGTTAAGATACTTACTTACTTAGTCGTTCCCCTTCTACCGTGAGGTGTAGAGATAAGATACTTACTTAGTCTTACTTAGTCGTTCCCCTTCTACCGTGAGGTGTAGAGGTTTGGAAGAGAGAGCGCCAGACTATTCTATCAGCTGTCTTCTTCCTGGCCTGGTTCCATTCTAGTCCTCGGTCCTTCAAAGATTGTCTAATGTTTTCCTCCCAGCGGACTCTGGGTCGTCCTGGAGGTCTGGATCCCTGGCTCTAAGATACAGATAATTAATATTGAATGATAAGGACATTAAACTATAAGGAAGTATCAAAGAATTGTATTTTGGACTTCTGAAGCATTTAGGTTTTGAGGCGTCATTGCCCTCTCGCAGGAAAAGAGTGCGCCATGATCATTCTTCTCCACTTAAAAAATGTCTTTTTAAATGCTAATAACCAGTTGTTTTTAAAAAATGTAGTGTTTAGATGTTGCTAATTATTGTTTAGATGTTGTTAATTATTGCGTACAAATTTTTTTAAATGAAATATGGACAGTATCTTAAAAAAAAAAATTTTCTTCATTTTCACATTTTTCCCCCCCTGCGACAAATTGGCCTCTGGACACATTTTTAAAAATTATACAAGAACAAATAGATGTTTAAATCCTCTGAAAAAAATTGAGATATATTTGTGTAGTATGCAGATTAAAGTGTACAAATTTAAAGCTTGTACCGTTTATACTTTTTGAAATATGATGTTGTGAATATTGACTTTCATTCAACAAACTATATTTTTCGGTAATGTGTTTTGCAGATTTGCAATTTTTGGACTCAAATATATTGATAATTATTCATGATGTAGCCCTATAGTTTTCTTTGTGTGATCAGTATATTCCAGACTATATGCTGTTTGTCAGAGAAAGTTGTAAGATTATATGTAAGAAGACGGCAGTGTTCTGAATTTGGCGTGATGTAACATTTTCAATGTTGCGAAGTCCCCACACTTTTTAAAATGCTATAACGTTTTTATTTGTTGTCCTTTTTTAAAAAAATAAAGTACCAAATTTCATGATTTACCAAGGGCTTCAAAACTACATTGTTTTCTCTGGTGTTTCTGTGCAAACAAAAATCACTTTGTGGTACCTACTAGTACGCGTGCAAACGCAACCTGCAGAATCTAGCTTGCTATTTAAGCAAGAGGTTTCTATCCCTCAGTACCGTCTCAAGAGGGATTATGCCACTGAACAAAGTGATACTTCTGCGCAGGGCTAAAAACAGTTGTTAGTGCAGGAATTCATTCTTTATTCGGTAAGCTAATTTACTTGTTTAATTCTTTTGGGTTTTAACTTAATCTAATAGAAAAGATATCACCTGTTCCTTAAATCGTGTTAAATATATACAAATTCGTTTTTTCTTCAAGGTAAATTTTGTCGTTTCCGGGATGCTCTGAATTTTATTAAGTGAGCCACTATACATCACCACTAAGTGTTAGCCAGTCAGGAAGAGTGAGTCGGTGTAAAGTTAATTTTTACATTTGTTTGTGAGTAGAATATTGCTATAAAGAGTTTTTTTTTGTTGCTATTTGATACATATTGAATATACGCTCAACACTATTTGGGTAACTCAGTCAGCGTGGTAACTTAACAGCGTGGGCACATTTTACTACAGTGTTGAGACCAGGTGTGTGTGTGTGTGTGTGTGTGCAAATATGTTCACTGTTGGTCGCATTCAGCCTTGCGCGAGAAGTCTCGCGGGCCAAGCCAACGTGTGGCTGAATTTACCAGTGTGAACTGTTAGGCTAACTAAATCAACGAGGGCAAGTGAGAGAAGGGCTTGTTTTGATTTGGGGCGAGAGAGAGAGAGAGAGAGAGAGAAAGAGAGAGAGAGAGAGTGAATTAGAGTTGGAAGTTGTTTTGTAAGAAACGAGAGGATGGTTGTTACAGCGGTAAACGAGATTTTTGAATTGCTGTATACTTTCAGAGCTTTGGTCAGCATTTGTTTTGTGCTTCTTGATGCGATTTGCTCCTGTTATGGGATTACGATTTCAAATAATAAATATCACCAGGCAGTCTACCCCATACTGCCTAGTTTTAATTATAAGGTCGCTATGCAGATTACTTAACCACAGTCGATTGTTGAATGTGTTTATCGCTCCAACACATAAGGGGTTTCGCCTTTGCCATCAAGTCATTTTTGGCAACACTCTCCGATCCATTAACAGATAGGAGTATACGAGCCGGCCGACAGAACGGATTCGTCGATGGCCAGTACTTGTGAAGCACACATTACTCGTGCTATTTGGAGTATACCACCATACATTGATTTCTTTTACCTACACGTAAGCAGTAGTCTTGCGTCCTGGATTATATACCTACTGCACATATTGCCGCCAGTTGCAGTTAACCATCGTCTTAACATATACGGGCTGTCACTTTTGCCATACAGTCAGTTTCAGCAACACTGTCCGACCCCTTGATAGCCGGTTACCTATGAGTTTACTGACATAATGACCAAGAGGAGAAGTCAGTTGCCAGCACTCGTCACCCGTGTTGTTGTTCAAGTCTTCAATATCCAGTATAAGAGGTGCCCTAGCGTGCCTAATGGATTCTCGCTCACCAGCAAAAGTCCTCGTCGTTTGGACAGATTTGGATCAGTGGGTGAATGTATTTCTGCAGTCGTTTTAATTTCTTCCACCTGCTAGTGTGGCGTCCAGCTACAGGAAATTGTGAATGCATAGGATTTATTATGACACTGTTACAGAAAGAGCATATCTACATAGCCTTGAAATTTCAACTTAGGTGGAACAGTGTAGTGTTTTTTCTTCTAGCTGAGAAAGTAACTTACTTACAAGGATTATTACCATAAGGAATGACCGTTTTCTCCCGATACTAGGGGCTTAACTCCTTTGGTTAGATTTTTTGGGAGTGAGAAAGTGTTTGGGTGTTGATGGTTTGGAGTTAGACGTTGTGTCTGAGAGATTGGGTGATATATTGTGTTATTTGTCTTTGGTTGGGATCTTGATACATTCACTAGCCCTTCAGGGGCAGTGAAGGCATTGGTGAGGTTTTTTGTTTGGTTCAATGTTGTGCTTACTTTAATAAATATATTTATATGTACTAAGCGGTCATAATTCACTATATTATCACTGACACTTAGAGTTTGCTGTTGTACTCCTTATTGTAGTAGAATATTCTATTTATCCTTGAAGGACGGACGAGGGTATGACATCTTAAACAGAGTCCGCGTATGGCTGGGAAGTAGACATACGATATTTGATTATATCTCTCTTCTCTCCAGAAGTCTTACCTCTCTCAATATTTCCATAAGTGATTTTAACTTTCTGTATTTTCAAATTTCACATTCATATTCTGTCTAAACTCAGACATTCTCTGTTTCCATACTTGAGAGAAATATTATACGTAGGGCTAGGATTTTTATGACCTAATATTTGCTAGAAAATGATCAATAAAAAATTTATATATGACCGAAAAAAATAAGCGGAAAAATGTCGTATAAAACAAAGAAATGACCTAAAAGAAAAAAAAATTATATTTTAGTTTCCGAGCTAAATTAAAATTATTGTGTATTATTAAAAGAAGAAAATAAACGACATAAAACAAAACCAAACTGAACATAACAATATAATCAAACGTTTATTTCCTGTTACTGTGTCAAACTGTTACCTTCATGTTACTGTGTCAAACTGAAACCTTCATGTTACTGTGTCAAACTGTTACCTTCATGTTACTGTGTCAAATTGTAACCTTCATGTTACTGTGTCAAACTGAAACCTTTATGTTACTGTGTCAAACTGAAAACTTCATGTTACTGTGTCAAACTGTTACCTTCATGTTACTGTGTCAAATTGTAACCTATATGTTACTGTGTCAAACTGAAACCACGTTAAAAAAAAAAACCCAGCAAAACAAAGCAATGAAAAAAATTGGAAAAATACAAGTACTTCATTTTGTTAGTTTATGTGCACAAATGTTATTAAGAAACAACGTGCAGTCTAAGACACATGTACGCACAATGACACCTTAACAATGCAATTTAAATATTCACAGTGTTTGTGACAAACTGAAAATGTTATTTTTATTAACAAAATAATTCCTTTTTTTAAAAGAAAAAATTAAACACACACACACACGCACACACAAACATAAAATTATGACTGAATATTTTTACTATTTCTATGTCAAACAAAGAGTATATTCCCCGTGTCAGAAAAGAGCACTGGTATCACAGGATAATCACGGCTGTGAAGGTCTCAACTTCAGATAGTAATCAGATAAAGGTTAGAGCCTAAGATGGCACCTTTGCTATGTAACTAACCTATGATAATCAACAATTCAGTAAAAACTCAAGTGCACTAATATAAAATTGATAAGTCAGAGGATTACAATTACTGAATCATTTATTACGTAGATCTATCTTTGGTTTCGTCTTGTGCAATTATAAATGATGAAAGTTGATGAAATTGGATGAAATAAAAGATTAATTTCACACTTATTCAAAAGCGAAGTTGTAATTATTAATAAGACAAAAAGTTCTTCAAAATAAACAGAATGTTCCTTCAAATTTCCTTTAAAACTTAAACGGCACTTGTCTTGAATCTTGACTTAGAACAGTTAATCATCATAACACTTATACTTTTGATCTTTACTTTTGACCGCGCACAATGGTTGGTGAATATTCACGTATATTTTACTCAGCTTCAGTGTTCTGGTACAGCTCTTCTGGTCTACACAAGTAATACTCACAGCACTTGGTTATTGACTCTGCACTAGGCTAACCAACACCTGATGGAGCCTACCACATGAACAGAATCACACCGAGGTGATCCTTGTTGTTGAAATGAGTCACGAGTGTATTTCAGTTCGAGATCCTGCTGTTCCAAACCAGAACAGTAACCTGGAACAAAGTGTGACATGTGGCTAACCTTTGGACGTATGGCCCACAAGTCTACATGTCAGTGAGTGAAGGTGTTCAGAGTAATGCACGTGTTTGTTTAACACATGGACCTGTCCTATTGGCAGTATAACAAAGACATTACATGTATCTAAATAAAACATTTTCGTAAATAAATATAAACTGTTAGGGAAAATCACGATGCTGCAGTCTTCTTTTACAGTTATAGTAGCTTGCATTCATCTATAAAAGTATTCTTATGGATTATAAGCTTTTGAACATTCATGAGTGTCCATTCCGGCTTAACCCTGGTAAGTATCGTGTTCGTTTTGTCATCCACAAATTAAATTGCACATTAGTCCTCACAACTCGATTAAACTTATCTAACCTGAAATGAAATTGAATTGAATTTATATACAATATATATAATTATAAACCTAAAACATCACCTTTAAAATTTGGTGATGATTTGAATTGCTCAGCACGCAGATGGAAAAATATGTTTTCCGAGCATGCTGCTATCTCAACCTTTAGCAGTCTGTCCATTTTCTGATTTTATTTTGCGATCTGTACGTTTTTGAAAAAAAACCAACGCTTGCTTTTATAGGCTGAGCGCGGACGAATGAGAGGGCACAGTGCCAACTACAGGTTTAATTTTTTTTTTCTCTCGCTGATATGGGGAATCTGTGCTCAGCATGGTCCTTAAAACGTGCTCGTCCTATTCAACCAGATTATGGATC
Source organism: Oreohelix idahoensis (assembly GCA_024509875.1). Classification (NCBI taxonomy): domain Eukaryota; kingdom Metazoa; phylum Mollusca; class Gastropoda; order Stylommatophora; family Oreohelicidae; genus Oreohelix; species Oreohelix idahoensis. The sequence goes on along the minus strand of JAMPIV010009953.1, from coordinate 37,871 downwards.
ATTGTCATTCATGTCTCCTTTTTATTTGTACGATCGTTAGCTTCATGTATATATATGGTTGTCCTTAATAGGTTTTGTCTTCAAATTATTGTTAATATCTGTATTCGATCGACAAAGATTCCAACCAATCTGGTCCAATTAAGCTCGAATATCTCATGAACGAAATAACATAGCAACCTGTTCTTTGACATTCATATAGTAACCCTTCTTCTTCGACAAACGAGACTAATTGGGCTGTTGGTTATATTAGGGCAACATTTGTTTTCAGGGGTTTAAGGACAATTATTAAATAATAATAAAGAAAGCAGTGAAGTAGAGGAAATTGTGGAAGAAAAACACAGTAATTTTTAACACTAAAAAATGCCTACTTTTAGTGAATAATACCTAAATATACAAAGTAATGACTCAAAAATAACAAACAGTGCCTTATTCCAACAATGGCATACTTAAATCAGCTTAGTTTTTTTATGAAACACATTTATGTTCAACTGAGCAATGTTTTGTTTATGCTGGGCTCCCTCGTACACATCGTACACAAATGCTCCAGCCTTACCCCGTGTTGCTTTAGTGAGACTATAGCTATCCAGGGTATCGAGAAGGATGTGCGTATTTTCAAGGTGGTTCATTACTTGTGTAGAATCTATCTTATCAAGTAATTTACCATATACATTCTGCAGTGTGATACTTCGATAGCTGATGCGCAGTATGAGATCTTTATCAGGTTTAGGAAGTAGCCGTAGGTAACTGTGTAGCAAATCTTCCGGTACCTCAGCGTTCTGTATGCTGATATTGAAATCCCTCACCACATTCATTATTCCTGTGTCGTTGATAAGGGTGGATTTAGGGCTCGCCTCTCTTCGGTGACAAGTCCGCTATTGTGATGCTTCCATAATGATAATGGTAGGACTGACCACCATGGACGTTGTAGGTAAAGGTCCAATTTCGTTGCAAATCTTTAGCCCCGTCACAATACCACCCCTATCGACATCAGGTATTATAGTTCAAGATGTAGGGTGTCTTATCTGGTTTTGTGTTGTTGTGGTTGCTGTGTATAGTAGTGATGTAGTTTATAGTGTTACAGCACATAGGGTACGACATGTGAAGTCATAAATGAGTAAACTGCTCATTGACGTTTTCATCATTTATTGTCGACGCCACAAGTACAAGAACGTACATCTAGTTCACAATAGAGCAAAGTCATGACATTCACGAATATCAGCTTACATAGTTTATCAATGCATTTGGCATATTCTAAAGATGATGATATGGCGCCAAGGGATTATATGGTTGGCTCCAAATACAAAAGTACATCATCAAAAAATCCTCTTACTGTTCAGATGTGGTAAACGAGTCAAATCATAAATCGCACGAGGATGGCATTCCAGTAGTGCAGGTCAAACTGACCTTTACAGGCATTCCTAAGTCTAACCTTGACGTAGGCGTGATCGCTGACACACAGCGAAGTTCATAGAACAAAGAACTGTCCTTCGGGCTGAGTAGGACCCGTGTACATATAGATCTCAGGTATGAAGATACCTGGGGCGTGACATCTATTAGAAGAACCTTCCTTTCTGTAATGCATACGTGAGCAGAGATCGACCATTGTCAAACATTAAGTAAAGTTACAGATTGGATGTAAATGAGGCATTACCTTCGTTCGAAAATCCACACCACAGAAAACATACGCCTCCAGGCGTTTTAGAATACTCAAGGGAAGGACCTTGTAAGCTAACTATCTCACAAAAGGCTCCTAATCCCTAACAAAATCACAGAGACGCCGAAACGCGTCCTTTCTGCTTCACCGCTTTACATCGTCTCTCAAGATAAGAAACTTCCCAGACGCCCCGCGTCCGGACATGCGCAGAACCTATACACTTGAATAGCAAGACGATCTAGGAACATTCCAGATAAGATTTAACTAGATCGAGTCTTATTTGGACATGAACAGAGACCTCAACACAGGTTTTCAGACATTCCAACAACAGTTGACCGATACTACCAAATAAGGAGAATGGTCACACTTCGTTAATAAAAATATGGACCGACCGTGTCTCGACACAAGAGGAGGTAACATCATATTAAATGATAATCTCTATTATCCAGAGTTATGTAGCTTTGACCGAAACAAATTAAAGTGTACATTCCAGTCAATCTATTTACACAATGTCTTTAGCAAAAAATGATCATACAATGAATTTAGGAAAAAAATGATCATATAATGAATTTAGAAAAAAATGAAGATCTGTGCGTAACATTACCGCACCCTCCCGGGAAAAAAAATGAAACACTTTTTTTTTTTTAATCTTGGAGCCGGGAAAAACTCTAGGCTCCTAACGCACGTATAATGCGCGGATATATTGCCTAAAAATGAGGCTAGCTCGACGCATGGAGCGAAACTGAGATTATATCTCAGATCCTTAGAGAACAAAAATTTATCTGAGTATACGCGTATATATTCCAGGAAGGTGCCACCAACACACGCCATAGTGATGGCAATATCATAATGAAATTCAAATTATACTCATACAAATCTATGAAATTAAATATATTATCATAGTGTTATACAATGAAGTGTTGTGCAAACAGCGGTGTAATATACCAATCTACCGCAATATATTATTACACATATTCAAACAAATAGTACATTAAATAATGCATTATTAATCATTACTAATACATGTGCTGTTCCTCGTAGACATAAATACAATCGATAAAAGAAGATGTGGACATCATCTGCTCCCAATCTAGGACAGGACTGGATAACTTCAAAGTTCCACAATGTACAAAATCTCGCAGACTTCAAGGATGTGCTGCGAAAATATCAATAACACAAATCTTTAAGACAAATGTTAAATCTCTTAATACAATCATTAAAATATAATATCTAAATGTGGCCATGTGATCTTTTGGCCCGTATATCGCTAACTAAGCCTTCTTCTGTTATGATCAAATTGGTAACAGAAAAAAGGAAATTACATGGTACAACGTTATAAATTTCCAAGAAGTGAAAAAATATGTGCTAATATGTCATTATAATATTGAACTGTATATCAGGAAATATATGTGACAGAAGAATTATGTGGAATCGTGTGGGCACCTGGACAGAATGTCTGCCATCACATTATCCGAACCACGTATAGCTCGCACCGTGAAGTGAAATGGTTGAAGAGCTATGGCATATCGAGTGGACCTCGAGCTCTTCAAGTTTTTGCTCTGAATAGCAGTAAGTGCTTTCTGGTCGGTTTCCACAATAAAATGTGCGCCTAGAAGAAATCTTTGTAACTTCAGAATAGACCATACCATAGCTAATAATTCACGGTCTAAAACCGAGTAATTCCTTTCTGCGGCATTTAATTTCCTAGAGATATACATCACCGGATGCAGAGTATCAGAATACTCCTGCATAAGTGCTGCCCCAATCCCAGTTGACGAGGCGTCACTTCGAAGAACAAAAGTCTTCTCAATAGTAGGTAACCTAAGGATAGGTGGAGATGAAAATAGAGTTTTAACCTGGTCCAATGAGGATTGACATTCTTGAGACCAGCGGATCAGATTAGGCGATCCTTTCTTCAATAAAGTAGAAAGCGGTGCCATAATGGAGGACAGATTCGGAATGAATAGTCCGTAAAATTGGATCAAACCTAAGAGACTTCGTACTAGTTTTTTCGTCTTAGGGACAGAAATGTTAAGTATTTTTGAAACATTATGGTCCTCTGTCTTTAAAAGACCATGACCAACACGATGACCCAGGAAAGATATCTCACTAAATCCTATAAAGGCTTTAGAGTGTTTTGCAGTCAAGTTATACTCGCGAAGAGTAGACAGCAATTCGTATAAACCCAAATAGTGATCTTCCCAGGAATCACTGAACAGACAGATATCGTCTAAGTATGCTATGACATCTGTACGATATGCGAGAATTCGCCGCATCATGCGTACGAATGTAGCAGGGGCGTTCATAAGACCGAAAGGCATGAAATTCCAGTGGAATAAACCCCTAGGTGTAGAAAACGCTGTAAAAGGTTTGGCACTTTCAGTTAAAGGAACTTGCCAATAACCTTTAGACAAGTCTAGTTTGGAAAAGAACCTAGAATTAGAAAGTTTATTTAGTACCTGTTGGTGTCGTTTTCATAGTGATGAATTGAAACGCAAATGGTTACAACGGAATAAATGTCAACAATGTTTTTCAAACGAAAACCAACAAGTATCTTGAATTGGGTGAACTGGTCAAGTATTGGCAGCACACAAGTCGTTGGTAACTTTACATAGATTTTATTCACCAGGACACGAAGTGGACAAGACGGACATCGTCACAGGCGCAAAGATCACACGACAACATATTAATTATTGCTGCTAAAGTTCCTGAAGATTCTCTTCTAGTAAAGACCTCTGTCCATAGACTAAGGATTACAAAACTGTTACCGTATAATATCCTTCTCAGTCACGACCGTTGACCTTCTTTCAAGGACGTCTATCATGGTAACGTATACATACTCTGGGATGAAATCTTCCATATTACATTTGTTAAAATTCCCAGACGTTCATCCTACATAGCGTTGTACATCATATAATTTCACACAAAGTCATATACGATAATCCTATCAGTTAAAGGCTTTCAGTTGGCTAACCTCTCTTTACATCCATGCCACGACTTTGGCATTGAAGCATGTACGGCATTTAAAACATGTGCATAAGGTAAACAATATAACTTCTTCTACTCGTAGGAATTCTCCGTCTACGATCCAAATCTTAAAGGCAAGCGACTCTGTAGATCCATTCTAGGAATGATAAAATTCCCGCTAGATTAGTAGTAGAGCGGCCTTTTTATGCAGCATTAAAATAAGAAGTGGGCGATAACTTACGTGACATTACTGCGATTGGCTTCGACCTGAAGACCAATACAAATCACAATAATAAATGGCTTCCTTCAACATGCCATTGGATACACAATATAAAATTACAATCATGGACACAAGCCAGTTCCATGTTTCCACTTCAAAACATGACGTCACAAACTACTCAACTAGGTTACACGTGCGTCCAAAGCAACTCACACAGCATTGTGCACGTCAGTGCGTGAATCAATCGAACGCACAAATAATATAACTATCTCAAGACTGGTGCGTACATTTGGTAGGACCGACGACTACCCCCTTAGGTAATAAATGTACGTAACAGCTCCCTTATTACCTCCCCTTAAAAAAATTAATTCTATTAATTTTTTTCGAACTAATTACTCGAGAGAGGTGAGTCAAAACTACAACAAGATTTATGACATGCATAAAATTATCATATTAAGAAGAGAAAATTTAAAATAAATCAATATAACTAAATGATAGTATGCATTAAAGCACACATCCACCATCGACCTACTTTGGAACGATGTGGTAATATTCGAAGTAAAAAGAAGTTGAAAATGAAAATGAAAATGAAAAATCAACAAAAAAGATGATAATAAAATTCAACTAAGTTTTCAACAAAATTTGAAACATATGATGTCAAAAAATGAAAATGAACAGCAACACTGATGATAATCAATGATAAAAGAATCAGTGAAACAGAAAATTTTGAAATACAATGTGCAAAAATGAAGCAATGCAAAATTAAACACTTTAAGAAGCAACGCACCTACTGTTATCTAGCACTAGTAAGTTTGACTAGTTATCTAAAAGTGAAATATCATGTAGTGGGATACGTGACTACACGTATTGCGAGACACTAATAACGTTAGTAGATGTGTGATTTATAAACAATCAAATTGATTAAATTGAATTAATCTAATTCTAGTACTTAATTACACATAAATAAATAACTAGTAATTTATTCTAAGTAATTCTAATTTCAGTCATTGTGAATATTCGTTCAGAACTATTTAGAGTCAACAAGAATATGTTCCTAATGTTCCATGCACGAAATAAGTTTACGAACACGATATGTAGTGTAATATGTTCCATAACACTAACGAATGTCTATTTGTTGCTTTTTTTCCAATGTTTCCATACTAAAAAAAAAATGTTACTTTAATATCACTGTTCCCGTTCTAATAAAAAACGTTACTTCACAAGAAATAATGTTATAATCCATATGTAAGTATGTTCTGAAAGTTATATTTATACGAATACTGCAAAACTATACATAGTCTTCACAGATGTACAATTAATGACACTGTACAAAGTTATTCATGTTTCGGTGAGGACGTTTCTCCATCTAAAAGTAGTTTTAGTTTCACCAAGTTCACTAGGGCATCTTGAAAGACAGTCTGCAAATACATTCTGCACTCCAGGAATAGCTCGTATCTCAAAATGGAACGGTTGAAGAGCTATAGCGTAACGCGCTGACTTTGATGACTTAACGTTCCCTGTATTCAATGCGGTAAGAGCTTTCTGGTCAGACTCCACCACAAAGTGTGATCCGAGGAGATAACGATCCAGTTTTGTGATTGCCCAGACAAGAGCAAGGAGCTCTTTGTCTAGAACGGAGTAATTTATCTCGCTCGTTGTAAGCTTTCTGGATACGTACATAACAGGAAATAAGGTGCCTCCGTATTCCTGCATCAAAACTGCCGCAATAGCGTAGGAAGAAGCATCACTGCGAAGAACAAAGGTGAGATCTTTGTTAGGCAACTTTAAAAAAAGGCTTATTTGAAAAAATTTGTTTTATATAGTCTAACGCCGTTTGGTGATCCTGCGACCACTTTATTACATTAGGTGTGCCCTTCTTCAGTAAAGACGAAAGAGGTGCAGTTATAGTAGACAAATGAGGGATGAATTTAGAATAGAACTGTATTAGTCCTAAGATTGACCTCACTTGTTTTTTTTTGTCTTAGGTGCTGAGATGTTTAAAATTTTAGAGACGTTACTGTCTTCTGTATACATTAAACCGCGACCTATACGGTGACCAAGAAATGAGATGTCATGAAAACCGACAAAAGCCTTTGAAGGTTTCGCTGTTAAGTTATAATCCTGTAAGGTAGAAAGTAAAGATTTTAAACCCTGAATATGTTCATCCCAAGAGTCACTAAAAAGACAGATGTCATCTATATAAGTAATGACATCGGGACGATGAGACAATATGCGGCGCATCATGCGTACAAAGGTAGCTGGCGCATTCATTAACCCGAAAGGCATAAAATTCCATTGAAAAAAGACCCCGTGGTGTCGAGAAAGCGGTGAATGGCTTTGCTTTCGTAGTGAGTGGCACTTGCCAATAACCCTTTGAAAGGTCAAATTTCGAAAAGAATGTGGCATGAGATAATTTCTCTAATAAGTCGTCTAAAAGAGGTAATGGTTCCGCATCGAATTTTGTAACTTTGTTTAATTTCCTGTAATCTACGCAAAGACGTATATTGTTGTCTTTCTTCCTAATGATTACCATAGAAGAAGAATATGGTGATGAAGATGGTTCAATTATATTTAATTGGAGCATATCATCCAATTCCTTATCAACCTTATCACGAAAGTGTAAAGGAATAGGATATGGGCGAACTCGAATAGGTGTATCGTCAGTCAGAACAATGTCATGTTGGATGACTGACGTATGACCTGGGATGTCAGTGAGGACATCCTCATACGTGTGTAGAATTTTAGAGACTTGCTGACGTTGATCATCAGTAAGAGTAGATGAGATAGTAACATCATTCCATTTCTCAGTGGAATGGAGTGGTACAACTGGTATTGGTAGTTGTACATCATCGAAAGAAGATTCCTCTTCTTGGATGACTGACAAACTAGAATAGTGTGAATAGGAGGTGTAGGATCGTCAGTTGCCTGAAACACTGACTGTAAGTAATCAGGACGTGAGTAATATTCCTTCAACATGTTAATGTGGAAGGTTTTATGTTTGCCATTAACATCAACGATGTAGTCGACATCGGATATTCTTGAGATGATCCTGAAAGGACCTCTCCAGGTAATTAAAAGACGATTGTTATGCGCAGGGAGTAATACAAAAGCTTCATCACCAGGTATGAGCTGGCGAAGACGTCTATATTTGTTTGCAGATAGACGAGCTTTTTCTTTGGCATGTTCGGATGATGCAGTAGCTAGTCTACAAGCATCTATGATTTTCTTTCTAAGAGAGATCACATACTCATAAGAGGATTGAGTTTCCTCTTCAATATTCTCATCCACCAATAAGTCGTGGATTAACGACATCGGACCGCGTGGTTGCATGCCAAAAACAAGCTGGAACGGAGAAAACCCCCGTTGCTTGATTTTGTACCTCGCGATACGCAAAGAGACAAGCGGGTAGGACCCGATCCCAGTCTTGGGGATGGTCTTGAGTCATCTTACCCAACAACTGCTTGAGTGTCCTATTGAGACGCTCAATTAACCCATTTGACATCGGATGATAAATAGAACTAAGAGATCTGTCTATACCTAATGTCTTCATAACTTGAGACATGGATTCAGAAATGAACTGAACCCCATGATCCGACAAGATTTTCCGTGGAAAACCAATGCGTGAGAAGATTAACATCAATGCCTCTGCTACACTGGCAGATGAAGTGTTCTTGAGAGGGATGGCCTCAGGCCAACGAGTGCACATATCAATGCACGTAAGAATATGCGTATGCCCTCTAGCAGATGGAAGCATTGGACCAATAATGTCAATGGCCATTTTATCAAATGGTCTAATCGGGATGTCCGCAGCTTGAATAGGAGCCGCATGAAATGGACCCCGTACCTTAACTTCTTGACATATCAAACAGGACCGACAATAGAGAGTAACATCTCTATGGACGCCTGGCCAGTAGAATGCCGAAAGCACTCTGGATTTGGTACGCGAAAAAACCCATATGGCCCGCACATTGCGAGTCATGAGCATGTCGTAATATACGAGATCTCATACAGGATGGGACAAGAATCTGAGAACATAAGGATAAATCCTTTTCCCGTATTACTCTAACCAAAATCCCATTTTTAAGTATAAAGTCATGTCTAGATTTTGCAAGTTTGTTGCTTGTATTCTTTTTGTTAACATACTGAAAGAATTTTTTAATGAATTATCATTCTTTTGCAATGTTGCAAACAACTCCCGTGAAATAGGAGCATCATCATTACCAGTGGTATGAACAGTAGGTTCAATAGGTGTATCATGCGACATATTAGTAGCTTGCGCTCTAGTCACTACTGCATTTGCAGTTTGAATATGTCGCTTTTCCCATTCAGCTATTTGCTGTGGTGTACACTCTTTAATACCATGTATGCGACCAAGTATAACATCACAAATTGGATTCGGAAGGAGACATGCTTGGATCTTTCCTGAAAAGAAAGGTGTGTTAAGATCAATAATAGCAGTGGGAAATGTTTCAATAGTGCCACCAAATGTTACACATTTGACAACCCGGCCCGTGGCACAACTTGGGTTGATCAGCGAAGTCCGGACACCGATTGTTGTACAACCTGAGTCAAATAGGAGAGAGCATGAAATATTATTGACAAATCCCTTGTGAAACTTAAGAGAGCCCTGTCCCTGGTGTACTGACGCAGCAGTGGCTGTACAGACTGCAGGCAGGCTAGGCAAGGTATGTCCGCAACGCAGCGTCGTGATCGCCTTAGGCTGGAAAAGAGTCGAGCATTCTGGACAGTCTTTCACCTGGGAACAATCTAGAGAACAAGACATAGCATTGTGAGTTTCAGCTACTTTACCCTGTTCAATGTTAGCCTGTGTATCATTAAAAGCAACATTAGAATGTCTACCTGTATTATGCGACGATCTAGATCTTCGGCGCGATCGATTGTGATTTTTGTCATTAAAATTGCCATAATTGTCGTTTCTGCTAGAGTTAAAATTTGGATTAGTCCGATAATTTGTAGAATGATCGTTATGATGTTGGTTAAATGGTTTATTTCCAAAAAATTGTCTGTTTTGCGGACCCTGAGTCCTTGATCTCCAGTTTTGTTTATTATAATGTCCTTGATTATTTTTAAAATAATTGTTACCAAAATCTCGCGATCTGTGAGTTTGGTTCCAAGAAACATTAAATGGAGCAGATTGTTGAAATTGCTTCCCTTTGTAAAAGTTATCATTGTTGAAATTATGATTATTTCCCTTATTGACATACCTATCAGCACTAAAAGAACGATTGCGTGAAAAATTGTTTTGTTGTGCTGCAAAAGCAACAGGCAATTCACTCTTAATCTGCGCATTACTCAGATCCATGGTTGGGTGAGCAGTGCAGAAGTTTTTTTTTGCATGTTCTTCTAAATTTTTCATTGATAAAGGTTTCCGTTCGTGTAAAAATGCGAGAAATGTAGGGTTTACCGACGAAAGTACCTTATCGCGCATCAGTAAATCAAAGAGACCTTCATACGACTTTTCAATTTTGGATAATTCGATCCATCTTTCTAATGTTAGTCGTATCTGTGACAGAAAATCACTAAAATTTCTGGCAGATTGAGGTAGTAATGTGTGAAATCTCAAACGATATTCGTTTTCTGTCATTTGGAATTTTTGCAGAAGTGCTGCTCTAAGAGCATTGTAGTCATTTTTCTCACCAATGCTGGTGGTATGATAAACTGCTAATGCATCCCCTGTAAGTAATCTGGATAAATATGTACAGTATAGCGCTTTATCCACGTTATAAGACCCACAAGTGGCCTCAAACCTATCTAGGAAGAATATTACGTCATCAGACGGGGGATTAAATTTTGGCAATTTAAGGTTAATCTCCTTAAAATGATCCTGTCTGGATGAAGTGTGGCTTTCAAAAGTTCTCTGAGAATTAGATTCCTGAGTTAACCTAAGTCTCTCATATTCTGACTCTGCTAATTTCAGTTCATGCTGTCGTTTTTTTTTCATTCTCTTCCATCTCAAGCTGAAGTCGTTTTACATTTTGTTCCGCTATCAATCTTCTCTCTTCCATTTCCTTTTGTTTCTGTTCCATTTCCTTTTCAGCTATTAATCTTTTTTCTTCCATTTCTTTTCTAAGTCTTTCTTCAGCCTCCTTTTGTTTCTGTTCTGCCTCTCGCAGAAATCGTTTCTCTTCTAATTCAGCGGCTAATCTCATTTTTTTCTCATCTTCCTCAGCAGTTAATCTCATTTTTTTTCTCATTCTCCTCAGCCTCAATCCGTTTCTGATCTGCCTCAAATTTCATCTTCTTCTCATGTTCCTCAGCCTCAATCCGTTTTTGATCTGCCTCAAATTTCATCTTCTTCTCATGTTCCTCAGCCTCAAAATCCGTTTTTGATCTGCCTCAAATTTCAAATTTTCCAAACGTAAAGTTTCTAACCTTCTCTGATCAGCTTCTATTTCTTGAGCTTTCTTATATTCTGACATAGCGAATTGTCTTACCTCTTCAGCAGGTATTTGCAAAGCTTTTGCTTGCTTAATGAAATAGTCTAAGGTAGCCATTTCAATATTATTATGTAATAATACTACTTAAAAGTGTTACTACAACTAGTGTTCTTCGTTCCTGTTCTAGAACGGTAAAATCAATTTATATAATAGGCAATAATATTAATAATTAATAATGTAATTTATAACATGTAATGGTGTGAAAGCAGTAATGTGACAGACAATAGCACAATAATGACACGACAAGATATTCAAAACAAACGAAGACGTTCGCAGAAATCCAATTAAAATAAAATGAGAAACTAAAATGGAATGTCGTAAAGAATTACGATGATAACTGCGATTAAATAATGCACAAGACAATTGACAACACAGTGTAAAAAACATAGGTTTTGTAAAAAACTAAACGACAGGAAAGGTGAGATGGACGCGAAATACAAACAAAATTCATCATAAAACCAAGGTACAAGTAAAAATAGCTACCAAAAACAACAATTAAACGTGACGAAACAGCTAAATAGATAGTATTATAAGAAGCAACTAGCGATCGGAACTTCGGCAAGGTTTCTAGCCTTGTACCGGAACTATCGCTCAATTGAAACTTACAAAATGATCCCTACAGAACGTCTGAAGAAGAGCCCGAATTGGCTTCGAGATGGATCTCGTTCGTCAGATCTACCTCCCAACCTCCCGCGAAGAATACACAAAACAAAACATAACACATAACATAGAAAATATATATATATGGACATTTAAGGCACAGCTAATTGTAATAAAGCGTACAACGACAACACGCTATACTCATCTCGCGTGCAGGTAAAAAATCAATGTGCCTCGTCTCCGTGGATGTACGTCTACAGATAAAATACTTCGTTCTGCTTATCTAGATTACAGCTCGCACGCAATAATGATGAAGAGATGATCTCCAAGTAATCAGTCACTGTGAAACTTGACGTGGAGGTTGATTGAAGACTTTGAGCATTTGAGTTGATTTTGATTCATATCCCGCTAGGATCCAAATTGAGATGATGTCGCCTTGAAAGTAAAAATTCTTCTTTTCAAACGATCAATTGGATGGGTACGTTCCTGAAATTACTTCCAGACCGCACTGGCCTACCAGTTATTGTTGGTGTCGTTTTCATAGTGATGAATTGAAACGCGAATGGTTACAACGGAATAAATGTCAACAATGTTTTTCAAACGAAAACCAACAAGTATCTTGAATTGGGTGAACTGGTCAAGTATTGGCAGCACACAAGTCGTTGGTAACTTTACATAGATTTTATTCACCAGGACACGAAGTGGACAAGACGGACATCGTCACAGGCGCAAAGATCACACGACAACATATTAATTATTGCTGCTAAAGTTCCTGAAGATTCTCTTCTAGTAAAGACCTCTGTCCATAGACTAAGGATTACAAAACTGTTACCGTATAATATCCTTCTCAGTCACGACCGTTGACCTTCTTTCAAGGACGTCTATCATGGTAACGTATTCATACTCTGGGATGAAATCTTCCATATTACATTTGTTAAAATTCCCAGACGTTCATCCTACATAGCGTTGTACATCATATAATTTCACACAAAGTCATATACGATAATCCTATCAGTTAAAGGCTTTCAGTTGGCTAACCTCTCTTTACATCCATGCCACGATTTTGGCATTGAAGCATGTACGGCATTTAAAACATGTGCATAAGGTAAACAATATAACTTCTTCTACTCGTAGGAATTCTCCGTCTACGATCCAAATCTTAAAGGCAAGCGACTCTGTAGATCCATTCTAGGAATGATAAAATTCCCGCTAGATTAGTAGTAGAGCGGCCTTTTTATGCAGCATTAAAATAAGAAGTGGGCGATAACTTACGTGACATTACTGCGATTGGCTTCGACCTGAAGACCAATACAAATCACAATAATAAATGGCTTCCTTCAACATGCCATTGGATACACAATATAAAATTACAATCATGGACACAAGCCAGTTCCATGTTTCCACTTCAAAACATGACGTCACAAACTACTCAACTAGGTTACACGTGCGTCCAAAGCAACTCACACAGCATTGTGCACGTCAGTGCGTGAATCAATCGAACGCACAAATAATATAACTATCTCAAGACTGGTGCGTACATTTGGTAGGACCGACGACTACCCCCTTAGGTAATAAATGTACGTAACAGTACCTCTTCCAATGAAGGCATAGGTTCAGCATCGAACTTCGTAACTTGGTTCAATTTGCGATAATCTACGCAAATGTGAATGTTATTATCCTTCTTTCGAACAATAACCATAGACGAAGAGTATGGTGAAGTAGATGGTTCGATTATTTCCAACCGTATCATCTCATTCAAGTCTTTCTCGACCTGTGACTGAAAGTAGATAATTATTGCATAGGGTCTGACTCTGATAGGATTATGGTCAGTAAGCACTATGTCATGTTCGATGACATGTGTGTGTCCCGGGATGTCTTAAGGACATCATGAAATGTTTGCAACATCGAAGAAACTTGTCGATGTTCCTCAGCGGAAAGATTAGGAGAAACGGTAACGTTTTTCCAAGATTCCGTAGAATGAAGTGGGACCATAGGAAGTGGAAGATTGACATCAGAAAAAGTAGTTTCCTCATCCTGTATAACTGACAGGGATGAGTAGTGACCATGAGGTACTGGAGAATTGTCCGTTGCCTGGAAAATAGGCTGCAAATAGTCAGGTCTTTCATGAAATTCCGTGAGCATATTTATGTGGAAAGTTTTATGATTTCCATCAATATCGACAACATAGTCGACATCGGAAATTTTGGAGACTATTGCATATGGACCTTTCCATGCAATAAGAAGTCTGTTCTCCCTTGAAGGAAGTAGAACGAAAGCTTTGTCACCTGGAAAAAGTTGTCGTAGACATCTATTTTTATTTGCAAACTGCCTTGCCTTTTCTTTAGCAAATTCGGATGAAGAAGTTGCTAGTTTGCATGCCTCGATGATCTTTTGCCTAAGAGCAATGACATACTCATAAGAAGATTGAGTCTCATCGCTAATATTATCGGCAGTGATAAGATCGTGTAGTAAAGACATAGGGCCGCGCGGTTGCGCGCCAAAGACAAGTTCAAAAGGGGAAAACCCTGTGTGTTCATTGGGAACCTCTCTATAGGCAAAGAGAGATGTGGATAAAACCCTGTCCAATCCTGAGGATGATCCTCAGTTATCTTCCCAAGTAAAGTTTTTAGAGTCCTATTCAAACGCTCAACTAACCCATTAGACATTGGGTGATAGATACTGCTGAGAGACCTTTTAATATGTAGCATAGACATTACCTGTGACATAGTGTCTGATATAAGTTGAGTGCCATGGTCTGACAATATTTCTCCGGGAAAACCCAAGCGAGAAAATATCAGCCAAAGAGCGTCTGCGATATCAGCAGTTGAGATGCTCTTGAGAGGTATAGCCTCTGGCCAACGTGTGCACATATCGACACATGTAAGGATAAATTGATGTCCTCTGGCCGACTTAATTCTAAAAGGACCCATAATATCTATTGCCATTTTTTGAAAAGGGCGAATAGGAATGTCAGCAGCCTGGATAGGCGCAGCATGCCGTGGTCCTTTAGATTTGACCTCCTGACATACTTTGCAAGAACGACAGTAAATTCGTATGTCCTTGCTCACAAATGGCCAAAAGAAAGCCGCAAGAACCCTCGACTTTGTACGGGAAAAACCCATATGTCCAGCACATTGCGAGTCATGAGCATGTTGCAATATTTGCAATCTCATACTCTTAGGCACAAGTATTTGTGAATGAGTGGACGTAGACGAGTGTTGTATCATACGCACAAGTACGCCGTTCTTCATAGAAATCCAAGACTTTCTATTAGTATTCTGATTTGGATCACCTTTTTTTGCTAGAATGAAGAATTTTTGTAAAGAAGAATCTTCTTCTTGCAATTTTATAAATGAGTCACGTGAAATAATCAAGTGACTATTTTGGCTATCTACTTCCTCATTATTAGTTAATGAAGTTTGAGGTGGATCCAGAGCATGTGCTCTTGTGACCACCGCATTGGTAGATTCCATGTTTTGCTCTTCACAAACAGCAATTTGCTGTGGGGTACATTCCCTAACTCCGTGAATACGACCAATAATAAGGTCCGCAATAGGGTTTGGAAGAAGACACGCGTGGACATCTCCCGTAAAGAAAGGAGTAGCAATATGTATTATGGCAGTAGGATACTTTTCCAAAGTGCCACCAAATGTGACACATTTGATGACCTTTCATGTAGCACAGGATGGATTTACAAGAGATTGCTTAACACCAACAGTAGTACATCCAGAATCAAATAAAATTGAGACTGGATTACTATTTACAAGACCCTTATGTAGTATAAGAGAACCTCTTACGTCATGCGCAACATTAGCAGGAAGAGCTGGAAGAGGATGACCACAGCTTAAAGTAGTTACGGTAGTTGGTTCGAACAGAGTACTACATTGGGGACATTTATTTGCTCTACCAAAGTCAAAAGAAGAACATCCTTTAGCATTATGGTCTTTATTATTATTAACTTGTTTATCTGCTCCCTGTGATTCTTGTTGTACAGAGTTTGTCTGTTGATATCTCTTTCTCTTATGAAGAGATCTACCGCGACCATTATTGCCTCTGAAATTATCATTATTTTCTCTCCTGTAATTGTTATCCTGGTTTGTGTTCCAGTTTCCATAATTGTCATTATCATCTCTATATTGATTTGAAAATCTAGTAGATTGATTTTGAGGTCTACGCGAAAAATAGCTACCTCTATACTGACTACCTTTGCGGAAATGTCTAAAATTATTAGATCCATAATAACGAGGAGTGTCAGCTTGTCTCCAGTTATTCGAAGAAGAATCACCATGTGATTGATTGCTATGATTTTGATCATAATTACGGTTACTCTTTCTATTAATATTATGTTGAGTACCTTGAAACTTACGTTTGAAGTTTTGGCCATATTGTGCTGCCGAAGCAACCGGCATACCTTCTTACTTTAGAGTTGCTAATGGTTACGTTAGGGTGCGCAGTCACATACTGGCAACAGTATTCTTCCATTTCTTTTATGTTTTTAGGCTTACTCTCATGAAGAAAGGAAAGAAAATATTCATTTACAGAAGACATAACCTTGTCCCTAAGTAGTAAGTCCATAAGAGCTTCATATGTATTTTCTGTCTTAGACAGTTCAACCCATCGTGAAAAAGTAAGACGTATCCTTGAGATGAATTCAGAGAATTCCACTCCAGTTTCTGGTAACATATTTTTAAATTGAAGACGATAGCCGTCTTCGTCAAGCTGGTACTTCTTTAACAAGACTGCTTTGACATCCTCATAGTTGTTCTTGTCAGGCACATCTACCATGCCCAACATAGTTAAAGCATCACCTCTAAGTATTTTGGACAGCTGATAAACATATAGTGTTTTATCTATGTTATGCACCTTACATGCATTTTCAAACCTGTCTAGATAAAATGTTATGTCATCAATGGAGGCATTAAATGCTGGTAGATTAAGCTTACAATCCTTAGCATTAGTCTTAATTACACCTTATCTACATTATTAGCAATACCAGTGTTCAACAATTTCATCTTTTCTAACTCTAAAGCTAAGAGTTTTTCTTCATGCTCCATTTTTGCTTTTCTCTCATCAGCCTGTCTTTGTAACCTTCTTTCTTCAGCCTCAGCCTCTCTTTGTAACTTTTTCTCTTCAGCCTCAGCCTGAAGACTCTTATTTTCCATCTCTATTTCTAGTCTTTTATTTACAGCGTCTTTTTCAAGTCTCTTATTTTCAGCCTCTTTTTCAAGTCTCTTATTTTCAGCCTCTTTTTCAAGTCTCTTATTTTCAGCCTCTTTTTTCAAGTCTCTTATTTTCAGCCTCTTTTTCAAGTCTTCTATTTTCAGCCTCTGTTTCTCTTTCAAGTTTTTTCTCTTCAGCTTCTCTTTCAAGTTTTTTCTCTTCAGATTTTGCTTCTCCTTCTCTTTTTTGTTTTTCCATTTCCATTTGGAATCTCTTTTCCTCCACCTGCATCTGCAGTTTTAAATTCTCAGCCTCTATTTTCTTCTGTTCCGTTTGTTCTTTCATTTTCTTCTCTTCCGACTTCAATGCCTTGGCATATTGAACAGTCGCAAATTCTTCTAATTTATCACCAGTCTTTCCAAGGGATTTACCCTTCTCAATAAAGTACTCAAATGTTGACATGTTGTCTAAAATATGAGTCCAAAACCTGAAATAATTAATTATGTTATTTCAACCTTAATAGTAACAAGACTTAATAAATTACTTGTATAATCCCAATGTTTAACCCAATCTCTGTGGGAAACAACTCTTTGACACCAAACTTGTATTATCAAATGTATAATAATATCACAAGTCACTTCTTACTCATCAGTGCACTACACAAATCAGTGCATAACCATCAGTTATTTATCATAACTGCACTACAATAGTGCATAAGCAAAAAACCACCAGTTAGTTATGATAAGTGCACTATAAATCAATTGTGCATGAGCAAATATGTAACAATAGTGAAAGCTAATTACTCAAGAACTATGTAACCTATAACAAAGAACAAAGACAATGTAAACAATAACAAAGATCAAAGTCAATGTAAACAATAACAAAGATCAAAGTCAATGTAAACAATAACAAAGATCAAAGTCAATGTAAACAATAACAAAGATCAAAGTCAGTGTAAACAATAACAAAGATGAAAGTCAATGTAAACAACAACAAAGATCAAAGTCAATGTAAACAATAACAAAGATGAAAGTCAATACGAAAACATTCGCATAAGTCAACTAAATAAACAGCAGAACTAAAAGGAAAATATCACAAAGAATGTGATGACAAAATGCGAAGAATGTACACAAACAAATGACGTCACAATGTATAAACAAAAATTGTGTATAGAACTGAATAATAGAAAAGGGGAGACCTACAAATACAAACAAATGAAATCGGAACTAAAGAACAGAAAAAAAAATATTACAAAAAACAACGAAAATAAAGCACAACTCGTCACAACTAAACAAATATAGCAACGGTTGTCGCTAGCAAATTTCACAATAGGAAATTTGCACAGTCCCTAAAGAAAACGCTAACAGTAGAAACCTCTGTGACGTGGTATCTTCTACTGAAAGACACCACCCAACCGAAACCCGCTGAAATATAAACATATAAATATACAAATAACATATAACATATAAACATGTAGCATGTAAACAGTGTGAAATGTGTGATAGACAGAAGGCTCAGCTAGAACATAAGGGCACAGTTCACAAACAAAACAGCCCACTTAAGTTCTATGTGTCCAAACGTCAGCACGGTGCAGAACAGGTTGAGATCAGCATTCTGAGGATAATGATCCAACTTTGATCAACATCTGCTCCTATAGCTAGCGTGGCGCAGGAAAATGAGCTTCTGATACCGGAACAGTTGTTACGGCACTTGTCCTTCTTCCTTACTGATCAGGAAATCGATTCGCTCGGTACTTGTCCTTCTATCGTAGGAAAACTGCAATACAGCCGAGCAGCGCCGGGTAGTTTCAAAATATTACCAACTGTCATTAACGCCGGGTACTTTCAAAAAATTTCATGGAAGGTAGTAGTTGAAGCTGTAATGTTGTCTTGTAGTGTGATGATGATGTCTGGGTTTGTTGACCCCCTTGAGAGCTGGTACCAGAATAAACCAACTATTGGCCACCATGAAATGATAAGGGTGGATTTAGGGCTCGCTCCTCTTCGGTGACAAGTCCGCTATTGTGATGCTTCCATAATGATAATGGTAGGACTGACCACCATGGACGTTGTAGGTAAAGGTCCAATTTCGTTGCAAATCTTTAGCCCCGTCACAATACCACCCCTATCGACACCAGGTATTATAGTTCAAGATGTAGGGTGTCTTATCTGGTTTTGTGTTGTTGTTGTTGCTATGTATAGTAGTGATGTAGTTCATAGTGTTACAGCACATAGGGTACGACATGTGAAGTCATAAATGAGTAAACTGCTCATTGACGTTTTCATCATTTATTGTCGACGCCACAAGTACAAGAACGTACATCCAGTTCACAATAGAGCAAAGTCATGACATTCACGAATATCAGCTTACATAGTTTATCAATGCATTTGGCATATTCTAAAGATGATGATATGGCGCCAAGGGATTATATGGTTGGCTCCAAATACAAAAGTACATCATCAAAAAATCCTCTTACTGTTCAGATGTGCTAAACGAGTCAAATCATAAATCGCACGAGGATGGCATTCCAGTAGTGCATTTCAAACTGACCTTTACAGGCATTCCTAAGTCTAACCTTGACGTAGGCGTGATCGCTGACACACAGCGACGTTCATAGAACAAAGAACTGTCCTTCGGGCTGAGTAGGATCCGTGTACATATAGATCTCAGGTATGAAGATACCTGGGGCGTGACATCTATTAGAAGAACCTTCCTTTCTGTAATGCATACGTGAGCAGAGATCGACCATTGTCAAACATAAAGTAAAGTTACAGATTGGATGTAAATGAGGCATTACCTTCGTTCGAAAATCCACACCACAGAAAACATACGCCTCCAGGCGTTTTAGAATACTCAAGGGAAGGACCTTGTAAGCTAACTATCTCACAAAAGGCTCCTAATCCCTAACAAAATCACAGAGACGCCGAAACGCGTCCTTTCTGCTTCACCGCTTTACATCGTCTCTCAAGATAAGAAACTTCCCAGACGCCTCGCGTCCGGACATGCGCAGAACCTATACACTTGAATAGCAAGACGATCTAGGAACATTCCAGATAAGATTTAACTAGATCGAGCCTTATTTTGACATGAACAGAGACCTCAACACAGGTTTTCAGACATTCCAACAACAGTTGACCGATACTACCAAATAAGGAGAATGGTCACACTTCGTTAATAAAAATATGGACCGACCGTGTCTCGACACAAGAGGAGGTAACAAATTAAAGTGTACATTCCAGTCAATCTAATTACACAATGTCTTTAGCAAAAAATGATGGTACAATGACTTTAGGAAAAAAATGATCATATAATGAATTTAGAAAAAATGAAGATCTGTGCGTAACAGTCGTCCAGCTGTTTTATGTGTTGATAATGTAGACCAGCGGTTTTGAACCTTTTTGAGTCTATGGCTCCCCTCACCAACTACATTCTTTCTGCGGCTCCCCTGTGGGATAACTGGTTAAAAACTCTAGGGATGTTTTGACATTTAGCATAACTTTTTTTTAGCAGGAGAGCTTTGGAAATGCTTTTAAACAATGTTATTTTATTATATGGGACAAAATTGCACGTACAAGAAAAAAATATACACAAGTGCACTTTTAAAACCCTTACTATGAAAAATAAAACACCACAGATAAAGTAGTTTCTTTCTAACATTTTTTTAAATTTTCGTCTGAAAATCATTCACTGATATACTGCACTCATGATTCAATCTCTCACTGATATACTGCACTCATGATTCAATCTCCATAACCAAAAACGTGTACAATAAAACTAAATGATGAATAAAGTACCCGTCACCTCAGTGTGATACTTGAGCTTGCTTGTTCTTACACAGCTTGTCAAATCTTGGCACCAAGTGAGATGAAACTACCCTCATTTACCTCTCCACATTAAATCTTGATCTGAACTTGGTTTTTATGACAGCAACTGATGAAAACCCAGCCTCGCCGAAATGGGAGGTTGCAAAAGGAATTAATATCTTCAGTGCTCTCTTGCCCAAGCTTGGGAACTCCTGTTTTAATGAATATCAAAATTGTGGGAATGCCATGGATGGAAATTTAGCTTGTAGTGAAGAGTCTGATGAAAGTTCTAGTAGTTCCTCCTCTTCTGCAGTACTGAAGTCCGAAGGAGCATCACTACTGAAGGGATTTTTAACCCATTGAAAACTTCCACAGTTTTCATGAAAATATTTTTCAAACTAATCACTGAGTTGAGATAAGCGTCGGTGAATTATAGAAACAATATCAGCACTAAAATATATACTGAAGCACATTAAAAACGCACCACCTGTATAATGCAGGAACAGGGTGTGAAATGTAAATATAAGTGTTTACAAGTTTACATATTTGGAATCTTTATTCATTTTCCTATGAATCCATGCTGGTAATTAATTTGTACATTTGATTGTTATGAAATTCATTGCATTCTGTACAGGCAAGGGAGAAAACCAAAAATGCAACCAATAAAAAAATTCATTCACACTATCCTCAGTATCTGGTATGTCCACCGTGTGCTTGCAAACAAGCTTGGCAGCGGCTCCGCATGGAACGCTCAAGTCTCTGAAGGAAATTTCGGGGAATCAAGATCCATTCGCGTGTAAGAGCAGCTTCGAGTTGTTGCAGATTAGCTGGAGAAACTTGCCTGTAGACTCTGCGTCCAAGCTCGTCCCACAGAGGTTCTATAGGGAACATGTCTGGTGATAGGGCAGGCCAATCAATCGTCACAATGTTCTGCTGCTGTAGATATTGCTGCGTAATGCATGCGGTGTGCGCACGTGCGTTATCCTGCTGGAGAAGCTGCAAGTCTGGATAATTTGTGAACGCAGGAGCAACCAATGCATCCAGAACCTCATCTCGATATGTCACAGCATTAACATTTCCACGGAAGACGTGAAGAGGCAAGCGATGGTGAAAATTGAATCCTCCCCAAATGTGAATACTGCCACCTCCAAATCGGTTGTGCTGACGAACACAGCAATCTGCAAAGCGCTCTCCACACCGTCGCCAAATCCGCATACTTCGATCAGCAAAGGATATGTTGAATCTGTTCTCGTCTGTGAATAGGACAGCATTCCACTGCAGTCTAGTCTATCTGACATGTTGCTCTGCCCATTGCAGGCGCTGCTGACGATGTATGTGAGTCAAGTTTGGCCCAACATAAGGCCGTCTTGCAGTAAGGCCTTTATTTCTGAGTCGTCGTATGACTGTCATTCGAGAGACTTGCCCACGTCTACCCACTATTGCTCTTGCTGTTTGACTTGCTGGGAGAGAACGATTCCTTAGGTGACTCAGCACAATATGACGATCTTGCGCAGGGGTAGTAAGTAACTCGTGGTTGGCTTCTCCGAAGTCTATCCCGAAGTCTATTGAGACGTACAATAGTGCTGTGGTGGAAATTCATCCTTCTAGCAAAGGCCCGCGAGCTCATTCCGGTCTCCAACATACCAATGGCTCGTTGGCGGTCGTTTTCAGATAGTCGTGGCATTTCAAGCACATGTACTGGGTGTTTTGTCTCAAAGGCCTTTTTATATGGAGTATACTGCCACAACGCGTACACATTTTCAGGGTCATAGCTGTTGGGAATCGTGTTGCACGAGTAACTTTCATTGTTTTTACGTAGTCTGTACACAAACCCGTGGGTTGAATCATGCACTTTCCATTCCAGCAGCCATTCGCTCTCTACCTCATGACAAACAATGGGAAAATCCATTCCCACACTTTTTTTTCCAGCTTCTCGGCATCAGTATATATAACAGTCGTGCGTTTTTAATGTGCTTCAGTATATTTCGTTGTCTGTAATGAACTGCTGCAAACCTGGGAAGTAGTCCATTTCTCCTCCTTCATTGTTTTTTTTTTCTATTCTAAAGAAGAAGCTTCTTTTTGAAGGCCGAAACTTTGTCAATAAGTTGAATCAAATGAGTTTCACTTCCTTGCAGAGACATATTCAACGAGATCAACTTATCAAAAAAGATCACAGAGGTAAGCAGCTTTTAACAGGAAGTCAGTGTCCAGAAAGCACTTAGCACTGACATGGTTTTCTTCTTCAAGATGAAAATAGAGTTCCCGCCTAAGTTCAAAAACGCGCGATAATACTTTCCTTGGAAAGACATCGAGTGCTGCTATAAAATAAGAGAGACGTATGCTCAACCCCCATATCATGACACATTTTACTGAAAAACCTAGCTCTATGAGGTTGAGTTTTAATAAAGTTCACCAAATTTATGACAGTTTGCAGGACTTCTTTCAAATCAACACACAAATGCTGTGAAGCCAGTGCTTCTCTATGGATAATACAATGGGTCCAAACAGCATCAGGAGTTTTGCCTCGGAAGAGGAATTGTAGGCCACTGTAACAGCCCGACACTGAACGAGCACCATCGGTATACACACCAACACAATGAGCCCAGTCTATTTTATTTTCCGCCATGAAGTTGTCCACAATTTCAAATAAACGTTTTCCTGTCGAACCTGCATTTATGTCCTTACAAAAAAGAAGAACTTCCACCATTTCGTTTTTTTCATCAACAAACCGCACATAACAGATTAAATGAGCATCTCTATTGCTATCTGTGGCCTCATCAAGCTGCAAAGCAAAGTCCTTCCTCCTCATTTTTTCTATAATCTGTTCATTAAGATCCTCTCCTAAATCTTGAATTCTGCGGCTGATTGTATTGTCCGACAAAGGAATGGGCAAAAGCTGTTTTCCCACGGACTATCCAACCATAATGGACACCATATCAATAGCACATGGTAAAACGAGTTCTTCTGCAATCGTGTGGGGTTTCTTACATTTTGCTACCGGCTATGCTACCTTGTAGGACGCTAGAAGAGCTTTACTTGAGATTGTCGCCTGCTTAGAAAATGCTGCTTTTTCTTCTTTCATTTGGCTCAGCTTTCTAGAGAAATATTCTCTTGGTTTGTTCATCATGTGACGTATTCTTTCCAGAACGTTGTCTCCATTACAGCTGCTCTGAACGCATCAAGATTCTGGGCAAGTCGACCTGCATCAGCCAAAGACAAGTTCAGACTCTCTGTGATGTCCTGGGTCCACCGTCGTCTAGGTCGACCCCTTCCCCTTTTTCCAGGGACCATGCCTTCCATCACTGTTTTTTCAAGGTTATTATGTCTTTTTATATGTCTTTTTGGTTTGTTACGTCATTCTTATGAACACTTTCTAAATGGCGCTTCAATTTGCTAGGCAGCATACATTCGTCAAAGTGTATTTTGACACACAAAACACCCTGTGGACGCTCTTCATCGTTCACAAGAGTGCACGGGAAACCAAAATCAAAGTAACCTTCGTTGTATTTTCTAAACTTACGTTTCCTTTCCTCATTACCACTTTCTTTGTCATCCTCAACAAGTTCTCGCTTTTTACTAACACTTGCAAAATTAAAATATCTTTCCATGGTTTATATCAAACTCACAACACAATGAAAAACGTTTGAAAACAGAAAATCACCGTGTTACCTACTGTGGTCTCGCGAGGAGAATGCGCGGAAAGTTGATAGGCGGGTCGGGGGAGCGGGACTTCAAAAGCTAGCTAACATCAAATTTCTCCTGGGTCACGCAGGTTGACAAACATCAAAAGTGAAATTGTCCACAGCTCTGTGTTGTCTTTACAGCAAACAACGAAAACAATCCACGCTCAACCGTCACTCATGGCGCCCCAGGGCGCCGCGGCGCACAGGATGAAAAACGCTGATGTTGACCATCAGGGCTTGTGAAGGAGTTTTTACTGGTTTCTAAAGTGTGCATAATGCCACTTTTTTAACAAATGTGGTCGACATATACATCACATTTTGTGTCATTCACCAAACATGATCCTTAATTTAGAGATAGGCGGATAGATGGATAGACATATATATCTATATATAGATAGGTAAATAGATAGATAGATAGATAGATAGATAGATAGATAGATAGATAGATAGATAGATAGATAGATAGATAGATAGATAGATAGATAGATAGATAGATAGATAGATAGATAGATAGATAGATTGATCAGTGCTAGTTTGTATTTTTCAGGGGAGTTTACTAAGGTAAGTTTATATGTTTAAGGGAAAGAATTACATAAAACTTAAAATATAAATTTGAAAGTAGCTATTAACTTATTTTAATCTATTAATAATTTAAATTAGCTTTTTCTTCTTTTCTGCTGCATATCTGTATGGTGATCGTGAGACATATTTCATAATATAAGTATTGTAATCTTTTTGGCATCTACTTTTTTAAAGAATACATTTTACAAGAGCAGGCTGAGTTTTCAACTATTTTTCGATATTTGCATGTGTAACTTTTAATATATAACTTTTAAGGATGGTGACAATCACGCATTTTCGTCGTACAACAAAACATCGCAGTTAACTGAAACAGACTGCAATATCTTTTGTAAAAGAAGAGGGTCTTTTATTATTTTTCACTGCGACTGAATCTTCTTCTTTGATCCAAAGCAGTCTGTGGCCATCACGCCCGGTGGCGTCTTGTAGGGCAACAACAAATTGATTCCACTTTGCTCGGTCTTGAGATGGCATCGGGGTCTCTTGTGAGGACATGGCCAACCCAGCTCCAGCGTCTGCCAGCTATGATGGTGTGCATGCCCTCTTGTTTGCTCCGATTAAGCAGATCTTGGTTGGTGATGGTATTCGGCCAAAAGATTCGATAAATTTTTCTTAGGCATGTAAAGTGAAAAGAGGACAATTTCGACATTTCCTTCTCTGTAACTCTCCAGCATTCCGCACCATAGAGAAGCACACAGCTCTGATATAATCTTAATTTTGTCCTTGTGCTGTACTGAGAAGACTTCCAGATGTTGTTTAGACTAAAAAAGGCTGTTCTTGCTTTGTTCATTCTGTTGTTGATGTCTTTGCTTGCTCCGCCGTCTGGTGTTACTGTGCATCCTAGGTATGTAAAGGTGTCTGTCAAAATAATAGATGGAAAGAAAAACAATGGATAATGCATTACCAATTCCGTTACAGTTGACAGTGAGAAGATTTGCAGATTTTTATATAACTCAACACACTTTAGTCATAGAGAAAGAAAGAAACATACAGATTAATCCCAATGTAAACTAGTTTGGATGCGAGTCACAGGCAACGACTACAACCCACAGAAGCCAGATCCAAGCCTCAGATATGAGGTATCTGAGGAAGGTGATGAAGTAACAAGAAGAGACATAGTCCACAACCAGACGATAAATAATGGTTAACAAATCCAACCCCTGCAGACCCAAGTATAACAGTCCCAACTAAGATAGTACGGCCATGTCGCTAGAATGGGAGAAGATCGGCTACCCTGACAAGTATGGGAAACTAAGAGCCAGGGATCCAGACCTCCAAAAGTCCGCTGGGAGGACAACATTGGACAATCTCTGAAGGACCGAGCACTAGAATGGAACCAGGCAAGAAGGAAGACGCTCATTAGGATAGTATGGCACTCTCTCTTCCAAACACCTCACGGTAGAAGAGGAACGACTAAGTAAGCTGTAAGTAAATAAACTTTGAAGACTGAACGCCAAAGAGGCTGATCACTTGGTCTGTAATTGTAATACAGTGACACAAACTTTGAACTTTTTGAAAAAGACATTACAAAAAAATTACAACAACAGAAGTAGTTTTGTATAAAGCAGTTATGCTCAACATCTTTCCCAAAATTACTCCATGCATTAAAGTTAAGCTATTTACACGTTTGGCAGAATATATAAATCTAGTATAGATTTGCAGAAATAAAGCCGTCTATGAACAAAGGATATTTAACTCAGAACTTTTTCTACATGTATTCACACATAAAACAAAACACTTAAATCATTCCACTTAGTTTTTTTTAGATAAGACTTGCAAAATTATCTTGTGCGACATTAGATTTATTAATAGTATAAAAAAGCATTAGTAGCGTGTGTATGTATTCTTCTTCCGTCCTTATCCAAAGACCGACCAAGCAGTCAGAGGCCATCACGCCTTGTGGCGTCTTAAGGGCAACAGCAGATTGATTTTCTCTGTTGTAGTTTCCCATCACGCCTAGCGGCGTCTTTAGGGCAACAGCAAATAGATCCATCTGCCGTTGTTTCCGTAATCGGTGTGACAAGCCAACGGGTGATCAGCCCATTGGGCATGTGTGTATGTAAGTTTATACTTATGTATGTGTATGTATGTGTGCTTGGGCTTGTACCAACGCATGTTTCTGTGTCCTTGTATTTGCAGCTACATTCCTTTATAATTGTTATGATTGAATTTTTAAATGTGTAATGTAAACAGATTCACTTTTGAGAATTAAAAACATAAGAAAGATTTTTTTTTTTTTAAATGAGAAGGTTTGCTTTTGTCCGGAGTGAACCAGCTTACCTATTATCGTATTCACAAGTCATAATCCAGATAAGTAGCATCTCCATTTAAGCTTACTTTATCTGTAGTTTACTTTTAGTACTAGTTAATTGTTGTTAATATTAATTAGTGGTTAGTAGGATTAGTTAACTATTAGCTATAACTATTTGTTAAATAAATTGAATTATTCGGTAGTGTCCTGTGTATCCCATTGACCATTGCATGTCGGTCAGAGCCAGTTCTATAAATGAGTATGTCATCTGCTAAAGGCAATGTTTGTCCAAGCGAAGTTGGCGGAATGGAGGCTACTTTTGCTGTGTAGATGTTTAACAGCATCGGTAATCGTGGAGAATCTTGGGGTGGTCCGGGACAAATGCGAATAGGTTCTGATGTCTATGCTCTCAAGTGTAATACAAATGGTCTCTCAGATATGGCAGTTGCTATCCATCGTGTTAGCCATGGGTTAACACTGCACGTCATTAAACACTTCATTAACGTTTCATATATTTCTCACTATTGTCATGGTTTTATTGAAATGTTTGTCACCGAGTGCTCTACCCTGTCTTGTTCATAATTTTTGTCCACGCCGGCTTTTGTGTCTTATAGCTCCTAATAGCGCTAGTTCTGACATTGATCATTTCACTCTTATGTTGGACAGGCTAATTACCCCCCCCCCCCCCCTTTTTTTTTTTTACATGTGCACAGCGGCATCTCGCTATGGGTTCTTTTATTCTACCTTTCGTGTCGAGAACGGCTATTTCCCTGTTTCTTTGAGTTACAGAGAATCCGTGGACACGGGAAAAACTTGTACTCTTTTATGTATGCCGCCCTGGTCTCGTCCAGCGAACACCGGTCGCTCGTAGAACCGCAAGCGTTACGGCAAATTACGTCCTTTTTTGTATCTTGAGTCGCCATGGGAATATCTTCCCTAGGGCTTACGTCTGAATTTGTTTCATCTACTGCACGTGAAATTGCCACCTGCAGTTTGCTATTTAAGCAAGAGGTCTCTATCACTCAGTACCACTGTCTCAAGTGGGATTCTACCACTGAACAAAGTTCAGCGCAGGGCTAATAACAGTTGTTAGTGCATGAATTCATTCTTTATTCGGTAAGCTCATTTACTTGTTTAATTCCTTCGGGTTTTAACTTAATCTAATAGAATAGAGATCCCGTGCTACTTTAATGCATGTTAAATATATATACATTCTTATTTTCCTTAAGGTAATTTTTTTAGTTACCGGGATGCTCTGAATTTTATTAATTGAGCACATATACATGACCACTAAGCCAGTCAGGAAGAGTGAGCTGGTGTAAAGTTAATTTTTACCAAGTTTTTTTTTACGCTTGTTGTACACTGTGTGTAGAATATTGCTGTAGAGAGTTTTTTTGTGTGTGCTATGTGATACATAAAACGGTATGGAAGGAGACATGTGAAGAAATACTGGGGAAAAGGGAAAGACAACAAAAAGCATGAATAACAACAGAAACCATCAATAAGATAAAAGATAGAAAAAACAAGAAAGCAGAGTTAAACACAAGCAAAACCAGAAGTTCCAAAGCCAAGGCTCAAGAAGTGTACACAGAAGCAAACAAAGAAGTAAAAAGAAGTATCAAAAGAGACAAGAGGAAGTATATTGAGGAGTTGGCAAGAGAGGCAGAAGATGCTGCAGCCAAAGGAAATATGAGAGAACTGTATAGCAGCACAAAGAAGCTAACAGGGAAATACAAGCAAACAAGTTGCCTCATAAAAGATAAGAATGGGAAACTGCTCAGCAATATACAAGAGCAAATGAAGAGGTGGACAGAATATTTTGGGGACCTTCTCAATAGACCAGCTCCACAAAACTCGCCGGACATCCAGCCAGCAGAAGAAGAGCTACAAATTAATGGTGAAAGACCAATGAAGGAAGAAATAAAGAAAGCCATAAAGCTTCTAAGAGATGGAAAAGCGTCTGGACCTGATGGCATTCCAGCAGAAGCCATCAAAGCAGATAACACGGCTACAGAGATGTTATATAAATTACTTGGTAAAGTCTGGGAAAAAGAAGAGATACCAGCAGAATGGAAGGAAGGATATCTGGTTAAGTTGCCTAAGAAGGGAAATCTACAAGAGTGCACAAATTATAGAGGAATAATGTTACTATCAGTGCCAGGAAAGGTATTGAACAGGATTATCCTTGAGAGATTAAAGGAGTCCATAGACAAGAAATTGAGAGATGAACAAGCAGGTTTTCGACAAAACAGATCATGTACAGACCAGATAGCCACTTTGAGAATAATAGTTGAACAAAGTCTGGAATGGAATTCACCACTATACATCGGATTTGTGGACTACGAAAAAGCATTTGACAGTGTGGACAGAGAATCACTTTGGAAATTGATGAGGCATTATGGAGTTCCCCTGAAGATCATTAATTTAATAAAGAAAACCTATGAAGACATGACGTGCAGAGTTCTTCATGAAGGACAGCTTACAGAACCATTTGGGATAAGAACAGGAGTGCGACAGGGATGCCTCTTGTCTCCATTTCTTTTCTTGCTGGCAATAGATTGGGTTATGAGATCATCGACAACACACAACAGAAATGGAATCCAGTGGACTCTGACTAAGCAGTTGGATGATCTGGATTTTGCTGATGATTTGGCTCTCCTGTCCCATAACCGTAATCAGATGCAGGACAAATTGGAAACACTCGATGAGAGGTCACAGCAATTGGGTCTGAAAATACACAGGAAAAGACAAAAATAATGCGAATAAATGCAGGTAATGAAAACAGGGTTGAACTTGAAGAAACACCAATACAAGATGTAGAATCATACACATATCTTGGCAGTAATATAGATAAAGTTGGAGGGACAGACAGCGATATCAAAATAAGAATACAAAAGGCAAAAGGAGCTTTCATTGCATTGGGAAATATATGGAGATCAAGAGAAATCGGATCCAACACGAAAATAAAAATCTTCAACTCAAATGTGAAGTCAGTCCTATTGTATGGCTCAGAGACATGGAGAACAACAAAGACAACAACCAAAAAGCTACAGACTTTCATAAATGGGTGCTTGCGTAGAATAGAGGGATTAAAATGGTATGACAAGGTTACCAATGTGGAACTGATGACAAGAACTGGACAAGTGCCAGTGGAACAAGAGATGAGAAGAAGACGATGGCGATGGATAGGACACACACTGAGGAAGCCTGTTGATAGCATTACAAGGCAGTCCTTGTTCTAGAACCCCCAGGGCAAGAGAGGCAGAGGAAGACCAAGAAGTACATGGAGAAGAGAGTTGGAAACAGAGGTGAAAATGATGAGGAGAACATGGAAAGAACTTGAGATGATGGCACGTGACAGGAGGACTTGGCATGTGTTTGTTGAAGGCCTATGCTCCTTTGGGAGTGGAGGGTTATGAATGAATGAATGTGATACATATTGAGTATATGCTCAACACGTGGGCACTTTTTACTAGAGTGTTGAGACGAGATGTGTGTGCGTGTGTATGTGTGCAGATATGTTCGCTGTGGGTCGTATTCAGCCTTGCTCCAGCAGACACGATGGCCAAGCGAACCTGTGGCTGGATTTATCTGTATGAACTGTTAGCCTAACTAAATCAAAGAGAGCAATTGAGGAAAGGGCTTGTTGTGATTTAGGGCGAGAGAGAGATAGAGAGAGTGAATGAGAGTTGGAAGTTGTTGTGTAAGCAACGGGAGGATGGCTGTTACAGCGGTTAACGAGATTTTTTAAATTTTTGTATATTTTCAGAGCCTTAGTCAGCATTTTTTGTGTGCTTCCTTATGTGATTTGCTACTGTTAGACGATTACAATCTCTATTAATAAATTTCACCAGGCAGTCTACGTCATACTGCAAGGTTTCAGTTACAAAACCGCTGTGCGGATTACTTAACCACAGCCGATTGTTGAATGAATTTATCGCTCCAGCACATACCGGCTGTCGCCTTTGCCATTCAGTCATTTTTGAAAACATTGTCTGATCCATTAACAGAAAGTTAACTCAAAGTATACGAGCCGGCCGACAGATCGGATTCATCGATAGCCAGTACTTGTGAAGCACACATTACTCGTGCTATTTGGAGTATACCACTATACCTCGATTTCTTTTACGTACACGTAAGCAGTAGCTTTGAGTCCTAGATTACATACCTACAGCACATATTGCCGCCAGTTGCAGTTAACCATCGTCTTAACACATACGGGCTGTCGCCTTTGCCATCCAGTCAGTTTCGGCAACACTGTCTGACCCATTATAGTCGGTTACCTATGAGTTTACTGACATAACGACCGAGAGAAGTAGCCAGTTGCTAGCACTCGTCACCTGTTTTAAAGTTCAAGTCTTCATTATTCAGTATACGAGCTGCCCCAGCGAGCAAATGGATACTCGCTCACTGTAGAGGAGAGGATTTTCTATTCATCTGCTTGTAATATATTTAATTGAGCAGTAGTGGTGATTGATGGTAAGTGCAAAGGTGAGTCTTCATATCAAAATGCGACTTGAGTGAGTTGACAACAATGTCTTGTTAGAGTTTACGATTACTTCATATTTATTATACGATGAAACATCAAAAACATACATGGCAGGAATTAATGCATAGCTTAGTGCAGTCTCTTATAATATATCATTCATCGTCAAAAGGTTCAACCTTTTTACACGCGATGCCGTCTAGCGGAACATCCGGTAGTGATAATTGGAGTTTGGCGATCTAATAATATTACTAATTATAATAAAATGTACTCCCTGCACATCTTCTTTAAAGAAAGTTACTCAAAAGATACGATGCTTCATTTCTGCATCGTTAATAATAATGACGACCCTTGGTACAATAGTTGAGGAAAAATCTGCACACTAATATCTCGGGACTACTACAGATCACGTGTTGCTTCGACAGAGATCGTCATCAAAAGGGTCCAGAAAGACCGTTGTTATGACGTCATCACTATTCATTGACGTCCACGCATAATGGCGTTCATTAATACAAAACTATTGTGCAAAACATCTCGTGTTGGCGTCAGATAAATATGTCAACGCGTAAATTTAACTGGTGACAAATTTAAGTGGGGCTAACATGATACATACATAATAACATCGTAACAATTCCATCGTAACACTCACCAGCAAAAGTCCTCGTCGTTTGGATAGATTTGGATCAGTGGATGCATGTATTTCTGCACTCGTTTTAATTTCCTCCACCTGCTAGTGTGGCCTCCAGCCACAGGAAATTGTGAATGCATAGGATATATATTATGACACTGTAACATAGAGAGCTTATCTCTATAGCCTAGACATTTCAACCTAGGTGAAACAGTGTAGTATTTTTTTCTTCTAGCAGAGAAAGTAACTTACTTACAAGGATTATTACCATAAGGAGTGGCAGTTCCTCGGGAAACTGGGCAGCTAACCCCTTTAGTTAGATTTTCTTGGGAGTGAGAAAGTGTACGGATGCTGGTGGTTTGGAGTGAGACGTTGTGACTGAGAGATTGAGTGAAGACTTGTGTTATTTTTCTGTGGTTGTGATATTGATACATTCACTAGCCCTTCAGAGCTAGTGAAGGCATTGGTGAGGTGTTTTGTTTGGTTCAATGTTGTTGTTTCTTTAATAAATAAATGTATATGTACTAAGCGGTCATAATTCACTCTATTATTACTGACACTTAATGTTTGCTGTTGTAGTCATTGTAGTAGATTATTCTATTTAGCATTAAAGGACGGACGAGGGTATGACATCTTAAACAGAGTCCGAGTATAGCTGGGAAGCAGACCTAAGATATTTGATTATATCTCTCTTCTCTTCAGAAGTCTTACCTCTCTCCAAATTTCCATTAGTGACTAACTTTCTCTATTTTTGACATTTCACATTCATATTCTGTCTAAACTCACGACATTCTCTATTTCCATGCTCGCGACAATTATTATACGCAGGGCTAGGTTTTTAATGACCTAACATTTGTTAGAAAATGACCAATAAAAAATGTATTTATGACCGAAAAAAAACGAAAAAACTGTCTTATAAAATACAAGGATGACCTAAAAGAAAAACCATCTTTTCTTAGTTTCCGATCTAAACTAAAATTATTTTGTAGTATTAAAAGAAGAAAATAAAGGACATAAAACAAAACTAAAACGAGCCTAAAAATATAATCACATTTTTATTTCCTGTTACAGTGTCATACTGTTACCTTCATGTTACTGTGTCAAACTGAAACCTTCATAATACTGTGTCAAACTGAAACCTTCATGTTACTATGTCAAACTGAAACCTTCATGTTACTGTGTCAAACTGAAACCTTCATGTTACTGTGTCAAACTGAAACCTTCATGTTACTGTTCAAATTGAAACCTTTATGTTACTGTGTCAAACTGAAACCTTCATGCTGCTGTGTCAAACTGAAACCTTCATGTTACTGTGTCAAACCGATACCTTCATGTTACTGGGTCAATCTGAAACCTTCATATTACTGTGTCAAACTGAAACCTTCATGTTACTGTGTCTAACTGAAATCTTTATGTTACTGTTCAAATTGAAACCTTCATGTTACTGTGTCAAACTGAAACCTTCATGTTACTGTGTCAAACTGTAACCTTCATGTTACTGTGTCAAACTGATACCTTCATGTTACTGTGTCAAACTGACAACCTTCATGTTACTGTGTCAAACTGAAACCTTCAGGTTACTGGGTCAATCTGAAACCTTCATATTACTGTGTCAAACTGAAACCTTCATGTTACTGTGTCAAACTGAAACCTTCATGTTACTGTTCAAGTTGAAACCTTCATGTTACTGTGTCAAACTGAAACCTTCATGTTACTATGTCAAACTGAAACTGTGGTGGATTTGGTGTTATAGAGGTTATTATTTAATGTTATTTGTCTACCAAGTGAGGTCAGCTGTGTAGGCCCCTGAGTTTAGTAGTTGAAGGTTAAGTATTTTCCGGGGACCTATCTGCTACCACCCTATGATCTCACTTGGCGCTATATTTTTACTTATTAGTTATGTGACTACGTCTAAGTGTCTAGAGTAATGAAGATATAAGGTAGTGTAAGTCAAATTAATACAAATACACTTTAATTCTAACACATAAATAGGACTGGGTCAATACAACATCCACAAACAGACTAACACTCTAGGATATATTTTATAGAAGCCTGTGGCTGAATATTAGGTAATAGGCTATATTACAATTTTATTTGCCCTGATTCAGAATTTTCTGAGTCATGACCAACAACAAAATGAAATTTATGGTTTTATTTACATAAAATTAAATACCACAATGGATCTTCTGTCCATATAAAGAAATATTACAATCTAATTATATTGATGGATTACTATAGACTGAGTTAACACTGGTAATTAATGGTGGGTTGGGGTATTGTCATCATCTCCTCTCTTTTCTTTATCTCTTGTGGAATGTTTATTCAACAGTCAAATATTTTATTTATTAGGTATTAATATCAGTGGATAAAAGTCTTAGTGCCGACACAATGGCACTTATCTTTCTGTTGATAGTAGTTACGATGCTGACAATCCCCTATATTTCAAGAGTTGATTCGTGGTAGACAGCGAGTACCAGCAAAAATGTCAATCGAATGACCAATCTGACACAGTCCCTGATGTAGTGTGGTAGACAGCGTGTACCAGCAAAAATTTCAATTTCTCTCACGAAGATACATACACCAGGGTTCTGGCACTAGCTTAGTACCGGAACAAAAACCCCGAAACAAGGTTATGTTCCTTTATAACACATCTACAATATCATTCCACAAGTAATAAATGGTATAATTCAATAAAAAGAAAAGGGTCAGATCCCTCTGACCAACCCATTTCAACCATTTTCATCTGAGATAACAACTTATACCAGTGCACTTATTCTTCTCCCTAATGGCTGTAGCAAGTGTAATTTGCTGGGGAGGTTAAGATGTTATACCTAAAAGGAAAAAAAGTTGTGTCTGTGTTATCCGTGTGAGGTCAAGCAAATGTAGGCACCTGACTATCAAAAGATGATGATGATGAGGTATTTTCAGGAAGCCTTAACGCTACCTACCTGGATCGCACACGGTCTATATTTTAATTCTAGTGGCTGGTGTATGATGTGACTAGTGTCTAGGGGTGAAATGACAATGGTGGTACATGAACACAATACACTTTAACTCACTATAAGTAAAAGAATAAGACTGTGGTTGAAGTTTTCTTTTAAAATGGAATTCTTTTCTTTGTACAATTTAATCTGCCTGTCCCGCCATCTCTTTTGGGCAGGTCTTTGAAAATGAGGAAAATATATCTTACATACACTGTTTAACTAAAATTTTTGGACTCTTTGTCTGATAAGTATAATGTTACTATCTTGTTCCTGTAGGTGTATTCACAGACTAAACTTTAATATATATTTTATGGTCAGTCATTTGTTATGAGGGGCTGTTGTTTCATCACACCCCATAAAGTTCTGTTTATTATTGGGAACAACAATTTTCTTTATGTGAAGTGTCAGAAGTCCCAGATGTTTACACATCACCTGGGATTCTTGGTACGAAGATACCGGCTGGTAACAGGAAATAAAACCCTGCAATAAAAGACACTCTGACCTTTTCATATCGGATCACAATTTCTTATCCCTATTGTACACATGATGGCATGGGGTTAGCCTCGTGTGCATAAAAGTGCACCAGCCCCTAATTTATATGACTGACACCTTGCTGTGACCACACCTCAGGTCCCTATAGCCGATACGCCACTGCACTTTTACATAGTTTTTTTTCAATACAATAACGTGGCGTAACCACATCTCCTTTTGTATGATTTTCTGTTCTTTTCTTAATTATAAACGCTCTAGGCATGTTGAAGAGTGTTCATGGAACACAGAGGCTTACTAACATCTTCTAATACAATAATATTAATACAAAATAATAAAAATATGCAACAGTCAAATACAGTTCAATGTAAGGACTCAATAATGTTTGCTCTCGGCATGTCCTTCACTTTTCCCAATAGCAGTATCTAACTTTTGCAGTTTTAATCAAGCATATTAATACATAAAGCATTCTTACCACAAATTCAAGGAAATATGACACAAATAACGTAGACTGGCAGAAAATGGCATCCGTTTTCTCGGCCCTGCCCAGATTGCGAAATTAATATTTATTTTACACTTTTTCACATCTGATCTCAACGTTTTTGTTGAATAAAAATTTCTTGTCAAATGGCCACGAGACCCCTAAGCCTTGGCCAATATCTATTAGAACTGGCCAATGAAATCAGGCGACTACCAAATTTTGAATTTAGTTTTGAAAAACAAAAACAAAATTCCAAACAAACTATGTGTCTCGTAGTCCATTGGTCAGTCTGCGTTAGTTATGCCAATACAAAAAGAAGTTTAGTTTTGGTTAAATTTTCCTACCTCCGCCCTTTTCTACTATACTCTTATACCCACCAATCGGATTTGAATTACTCCAATGCCTCTTTTTTAAACTAGCGTCCCCAATAACGTTATGTATAAACGAGTAGGAACAACAGTCTGTCCGTCTTTGCGATCGTTTACATATAGTATTATCTCAATAACTTGGCTAATAATTGGACTACCATATATATTAAAACATATTATTGCTCAGGAAACACTAAGCCAACTGAATATATGATTTTTATGGTCAGTTTCATTATGGTTTAGATTTTCAGTTTTGTCACTGCTAATCGTCAAATATAACTTTTTCACAAGTCGGCTATCTTCCCCCCTCATTCAAATACCAACTTGTTCGGTTACGTCAGAAATGTACCACTAGGAGGAAATCGAAACCTGTCTGTGTGTTTATATCTGCTGGCTTTGCCTACAGCGTGTCTATAGTAAAGGGACCGCGTGCAGAGCGAAGAGGGGTTTGGCAAGGTGGTTGGTAGTATTGGCGTTAATTATTACTGCCGTTTCGATCTATACTACTAGAAAATGTCCGAATTGCTACAGTTAGTGGCGTTAAAGTCAAAATATTACGTTAATTCAGAACGCAGTTTGGTGTCACACTTCTGGCAGATCGTTAATTATAAGTTTTTTTTTTCCTCAGTTTCGTGCAGCAGATCGGGCAAGATGTTAAATGTTAATTGTACGTCTCGAAACCGAAAGTAAAAAGCGTGTTAGATTTTACAGCGGGTCATTTTTTTTAGCATTTCCACTGCACAAAAGGCAGCGCTCTACTGGCGTTGAAGACAACAATAGTCAGACACCTAAGGGCTGGTTTATTTATTATCATAGGACTAAAATCTTACTGAATTTAGCGATTATTTCACAGATTTTACTACAATGGCTACAACGCCTCTGACACTGCAACAATGATTCTCTCCAATAGAATAATGTGGGTTAGCCTTCCCACTGGTAAATATGGAAATCATTTTAAGTTATACAACTCATGTCAGTTTTACTGCGTGTGAGCAACACCTCAGGCCCTGCATAAGTCTGCTGGGGACCTTTGTACTTAATCGTAAAACCTTCCCAATAA